>OX371223.1:51884394-52484394 GCA_947310385.1 Nephrotoma appendiculata | reverse complement strand
TATCTATTGTTCTCATTTGAATTGATTTTTATCGATAATCCATAACTTATCAGTTAAAATTTTGTGTTAACGTTAGTAGCATTTTGTACCGTTACTTGGTAAAAAATTTGTCTAGATAAGTATCTCGATGGTTTTATTAGGCACATTTCAAGTGATCGATTTTCCTAACATAAATATATAATTGTAAATTGAACAAATTTATGTGCTTAGCAAAAGTTTGAATTTGTTGATGAATAAAAAAATATTGATCTTATTGACTTTCACCAACCCGACAGGAGATTTTTAACTGCATATATAAAAATTGATCTAGTTAAAATGACCTGCGGGTTTATAAGCATATTCAAACTGTTTAGATTGGTATCTCAAAATAAATATTTCATTCAAATTCAATATTTGAAAAGGTTCAGCTTGGGGTGCTATAAATTTCTGGTTTATGTAATAAAAATGTTAATTTCAAAATACACCCTAAATACCAATAATTTAACCTACTGTACAATAAATACGGACCAACATATTAACAAGCATAACATCATATAACTGAGCATAATAATAATAATCATTTTCAATGACTACAAAACAAAAAATTAAATTTACTAAAAATAACCCCGCATACCAAACAGAGGCTATACAGAGAGCAGTAGAATTAAAAATTTCTGGTTGTAGTTCAAACCACTCATCGTTTTATAATTTTATTAAAAACAAACCAAACCACACATATAAAAAATCCAAAACACAATACTTTACTACTATGGTATAAAATCGTTCGCTATACTCTACCCAGTAATTATTTTAGATTGTTCAAGTGGAAATTTGATTAGAATTTTTCATGATTGATTTTTCCGATTTATTCGCAGCCATATAAGAGAGGTTACGACTGAATATATATTTATGTGTCTCATATTTGATTTGGTAACGTCGTTCTAGATACCGGCGGAAATCACCCGCTACGATCATTTTTTGATTAAAATTTAACTCAATTACATACAAACACAACCAAAAATTATAATTATCTACAGTAATTTATTATTTTTGAGGTTTATGCAAAAATTGTATATAAAATTTTCATAAATTTTCCCTCTAGTTTTTGCAGAAGTAAATTTTATATCTCGTGTATCGTGATGTAAATCGAGACAAGGTAATCAATTCGAACAATAATTTTCGGTGTCTAACACTAAATGTTTTTTTTTTAATGTCTGATGTGGTGATGATGGTTGTAGTAGGTGAATAAAATTTTCTATTTTTTAAGTTTTTTGCACAAAAATTAAAGTGGAACAATGGGCATTGTTTCCGAGCTATGTAGTACGTACTATGTAGGAAATTTTTTTATTTTTTGTGCTTTTTTTTTTTTTTTGATATTTTTATGCTATTTCAACTAACATGCAAACATGCTGGGAATTGATTATTTATGTAATATCTTGTTGTTAGGTGTATGAGATAATGTTCTTTTGTCTACTTGCTGAGTTTTATGTTGAGATTTTATACATTTTTTTATAATACTTGAATATTTATGTTAAGGCGAACGTAAGTATGTAAGGCAAAAGACTAGCCACACGGCATTAAATCAATAAATATGTAGATTAATTGGTTTGGTTTTTTATTTGTTTGGTAAATCAATAAATTATGAGTTATTTATTACATAACTCATGTTTAAAGTTTAATGCTTTCGTGTAATACTTGTTCCTGCTCCAAATTGATCGTGTATGGTTGTAGAATATTTTCAAATGGTTGTTTAGCACGGGATGTTTTAGAATACGGATAAATAGCGAGGAATAGAATTAAAGCATGATTGATGATTTCCGTTTTTTTTTCCTAACAAATCATAGCAAAAAATACTTTTTGGATAAAAATTTGATAATTGAATATATAGAAATCTTAGTTATTCAATATTTATGAATGAAACAATCTTGATTCAAAGCGGAACTAAAAATTAGCGAACTCATTAATCAACATATTGCAGTTATCGGAAGAAACAAATATATATGCCAAAATCGTGGACGCCTGGCGCAGCGGCTAAGAGAACTAAACTGAAATTTAATAAAGTTTGCAATATAACAAGAAAATAGAATAACAAACAAGAAGTTGCTCAAAAGCTTTGGGTTGTGGAGGTCTAGTGGCGACTAAAAAAATTGGTTGGTTCATAACCGGCTACGTCATAAAACAGTTAAAAAATATTCTTTTCTGATTGCAAGTTTCAAGAGGTTCAATTTATAGCATTAAAAATATAATTGAGGAAGAGTGGGAGTGTTTATCCCAAGAAATATTTTTTCATTTAACTTGGCTTCAAAAATATTTACACTAAACGGATTTCACAGTATAGGCCACAAAAACACAATTAACCAAAAATATGTTATGAAAACCTAAATATCACTTTTTCGACATTTTATCGTTTAAAGGTGGGTCTACATTTACAAAAAATTGTGCCAAACATGTTCGGCGAAAACATTTTCGCCGCAAATTAGGAAGTGTGGACGTGTGCGGCTCACGAAAACGGCACAAAAATGTATGCCACATTCAATGCACACCGATCTGAATTGTTGTAAATGTGGACTTACCTTAATATGTCTCATTTCACTACACTAAAATACGTTCCTATTTTTGTGTTATGTCATTTACCAACCTGCTATAGATTAAAACACTGGTACCAATATCGACAAATAATCTAATGTTGTTATTTGAACGTAACAAGAGTAAAAAAATTTGCCTAGTAGGTTGTGATAGCAATATAAAAGAAATAACTGATAAGTGAAATATTTGACATTTTTTACTAGAAAAAAGAGACATAAACTTCAATAAGGTATCGAAAAAGTAATGAAGAACATTCCAGCACAGAATAAATACCACAGTTGGGTTGTTTTGGTATTAAGGCTGAGCCTTTTAGTAAAACTGACTCAATTATTTTTACGGAATCCAATACTATGTATTTGCAGTCCAGCAAACTGAATTCTAGCTTTACGTTGCTCGCATTTTTATCGCCATTAGACATCGATTTGCAAATTTATCAGAGTGGTCAGAATTTGTATAATCCCCTACATAAAAAATGGCGATGATTTTCAATTAAATTTTTAGCCTATTTGAAAAACCAATAAAATATTATAGATTGCTTAATGGTTCTGAGATGAGAAGGTTTTTAAAATCGACAGAGAAATCATAGCCTAGACTAGAATTTATTTTGACTTGTTCGGAAATTTTCTTATAACTACACCGTTCTTTTGTCTAAATTTTCAACTAACCAAATCGATGATTAGTTTACGCACCACTCGTTGTTAGATGGCACAAAACTAACGGCGCCTGATGTTTAATTAAAATTTACTAACTAAATAAAAATTAAAAGGGTTAACCAGTCAAGGATAAAAACTATAAACAAAAATAACACTTTTAACGATACCAATTGGCAATTGTCTTTCTTTTTTTCTGACATTCCAGCCATGCTCAACTTATAATTCTTAAGTACAGTCGAAACTGTGTAAGTTGGACACTCGCGGTGACGTAAAAAATGACCAACTTGTAAAGGTGTACAACATAAAAAGATTTTGAACAAAAATCAAAATTAACAGCATTAGAGGGTCCACGCAATCAATTTTTGGTTCAGAATAATTAAAAATGGAAGACAAAATTGTCCAACTTAGCCAGTTGGTGCAAGACAAAATCGTTCAATTTAGCCAGGTGACCAACTTAAAAAGGTGTACAACTTAACAGGTTTGACTGTAATAACAACATCAGCGCAATGTTATTTAAAATTTAATTTTAACTTATTTTAAACAACGTGCAAAATTCAATCTAATTTTTAGGTTAGGTTTCATAGATTCAAAAATTGTATTATATATAAGTGACAGATGCATGTAAAATTGTTCAAATAACTTTATATAATAATTTAATAATTAATTATACAATTAAAATAATATCGGCCTTATGATATTTAATAAAAAATCAGATTTTCAATAAAAAATTTAAGTTGTTCTTATTTTTGGGCGAGAAATAGCGCACACTATTTTTTTTAAATGACAGCTAAATTTAACGAAAGTTTCGTTGGGTATCTTAAGTAAAAATTAAGTTTTGCTGGGTAATAACACTAACATTCCATTTATCGCATTCTTACTTTTTTATTAAGTTTTTATTCCTAACTGGTATTCCACTTTAAGATTGCAGTTTAAAACTAAATACCAGGTAAAGTTTGCTGACAACTGTCAATAACTAGCATGAACTAACCATAAATTTAATAAGTCAACAATTTAGATACAACAATTGGTGTTCAGTAATCAATGGCAATGCTAAAAATGTCATTTTCATATCGAAATTATAATTTTCTGAATAAAGAATGTTGCGTTTATATCGGGTTAAGTTTGTCATTTTGCGTTTAGCATTGGAATAAACGCAGCACTTAAGTAAATACAAACAGACTTTTAAGTAACTACAATAAAATATTCAGGAGGCAATAAAGGGCCGTTAAAGAGATAATCAAGGTTCTACTGTAAAATTAGTCACTTTGAATTTCGCTCATAACTTAAAAACTATTACTCATAATATTCACAGATAAACGTTTTCTTATCGCAAATTAATTTGTTGATCAACACAGGGCCAATAATAAGGAAAAAATATGTGAATTTTTTAATTTTTTCAAAATTTCTTTAAAAATTGCATTATTAACGTGGTTTCTAAAAATATTTTCAAAATATTTGGAATTGACTGTAATTTTGAGGTATTAGTCGTACTGATCAGTTAAATATTTTCCGAACAAAATGCAATGATAACATAAAGCTTCCATTATTTTATACGTAAAATGTAAGGAAAACGAGAAAAAAATAAATAATAATTAAAAAATAATTTACTATTCCAGTAAAATTGATCAACAAATTTAAACAATCCAATTAGATGTTCAAACTGAGCACCTAAATATACATGAAATATTCGTAGAGTATCGCAAGCAGCCATTGTCCGATTTCTAAGGCTCTCCATATTTAGAATAGGTTCTACATAAACTATTAGTTTTAATTGTCTCCACAGTGAAAAAACTAGAGGATTTAAATACGGAGATCTTAAATGCTATTGCAAATATACTTGGTTTGGTCTTCGAAAACTCGCGATAAATTGTGCTGAAGCGAGTTGGAGCGCCATCATGCATGAACCATATTCTTTTTTTGATTAAAACTGATACATCTTATCTAGCGATATAGGTAGATCATCTTCAAGAAAACGTCTACATGATGCACCATGAAGTCTCGTAGGAAGAAACACAGGACTAATTAAATAATTATCGATAATTACCAGCCGCACATTTAGCAAAAATGTATGTTCAAACTTATTTTGCTCTATTTCGTGTGGGTTTAAGTACACCAAAAATAACTATTGTGGAAATTCATGGTGGTGTCTTTTGAGGAATTTGGCTATCACTAAAAAGTACCTTATCTAAAAATTGCGGTTATCTTAATTTTTTTTTTTTTTGAATCCATTCACAAAAATTTAAACGTTTCGAGAAATCACGTGGCCGTGCCGGGATAAATCGGTACTAACTCTGTTCTAGCAGTAAGTGATATTGCCCTCAAACCATAATCGAACCTCTGCCGAAAGCAAGTTTAGAAATAATAAGTGCCGATGCCAAATGCTCATCTGACCGACGATAAATTCTCGACCGATGGTCTGTAGACTCGTCGGAGAACAGATTGTTGAGTCCAACAGTAATCATTTATGCCGTTACAATTAATTTTATTTACTGAGCTATAAAACAATTCTTCAAACAGCAATATCGAAATTTAAATACGTCAAATCACAATTATAATTTAAAATAAGTTTTGTACAATTTGCTATAATTGTTAAGCAATATGTTCTTTATATATTCATATTATCAGCAAGATAGACATTAACAATTTGTATATAAAGAGCTTAAATTTTCAGAATAATTCAGAACAAAATTACATACCAACAAGCTAGTTTTGTTTTCACTTCACATTTATTTAGAAATAGTGGTCAAGCCCCCACCCGTGGTAAACACACTATTCCCTATAGATATAAACAAGAACATTGGCTCATTTTTGGATTGTCCAGTTTTCATATTCAAGAGAAAATGTTAAGCGAGCTCTGCAGTTTGCTGTTCACTTGTCAACTCTGGACATACGGCAGGTCTTCTTCCAGTCAAATTCGATTCGTCGATGCACGGTCCTGTTACTTGATATTGTGGATTAGTCAACCCTTAACAATTCTGTCACGTAACGCTGAGTTCTTCCTTTGTCAACCAATGTAACGGCCCTCACGCAATCGTCAACACTCAAATGATTTCTTTCGGCTAACACACAATTCCTTTTATTTGTTTTTAATGAAAAATTTTTATCTTGTAATTTATTGTAATTACCCTTCATAGACTGAACTGCCAAATGCTCAAATATGTTCTAATTCGAACTCTACAAAACAAACGGAAGTTTTTTTAATGCATTTGTATTGCAGTAAGCACAAGATACTACAGGGTGGGCCATCTGTTAGTCCTTTTTTCATTTGTAAATAAAACACACATTTTGGGATGAAAAGTCAAAAAATTGTATTGATAAGGTAAAGTGTTTCTATGTATGAAAAACAATATCGTTCAAATGCCCACCACGGCTTTGTCTACAGGCATCCATCCGAACATTAAAATTTTCGATGATTTTTTCCAAAAAAGCGAATCGATGTTTGTGTCTGATTTGCATACACCGTACCTTTCAAATAACCCCACAAAAAATAATTAAGTGGTGTTAAATCCGGACTTCTTGGTGGCCAAAGAACTTCACAATTTCTTGGAATTATGCGATCAAATTTTGTTGACAATAAATGGATTGTAGCACAACTTGCGTGGCATGTCGCTCCGCCTTGTTGAAACCGAAGGTCATTGACACGCAATCCATTAAATTTGGGCCACAAAAAACCAGTGAACATGTTGTGATAACGTTCCCCATTCACTGTAAGCGTATTTTCCTATTCATTTTCAAAGAAAAACACGCCAATGATACCATCAGCCCATAAACCACACCAAACAGTGACTCTTGGAGGATGAGCTGACACGACGCGATGAAAATGATCAACATGCAAAATGCGCCGTAATGTGGTTCGTGAAATGTTTAGTTTTTGTGAACATGATGCCTGGTTGATGTGCTTGATTCATTACGAAAACCTTCCCTAACAGCTGCCATAGCATCAAGAGTATGAACTGGATGAAAATGTCGATACGGTCTATGACCTTCCACTGAACCAGTTTCTTTAAAACGATCAATAATTTTGCCAATTGCACGCTCAGCAGGACGTCCATGTCGACCAAAACTCTCACGTCATTTACGAAATGATAATGATGATGAACGATTATTTTCATAATAAATTTGGACAGTCAAATTTTTGTGTTGTTTGGGATTCCATGATAATAAATGGCATATTTTTGAATTTAAATGTGTCAAAAATTTTTTTAGAACAAATAACATTAAGTACTATACAATTCATCGATTCAGCCAAAAAAAATCTCCTCATTATTTTAAATATTACAATGAATGGTGTTGGAGATCTTTCCATCTATTGGGGGTAAAAATAAGTTTTGAGTTTTTTTAACTTCGAAGCTTAATTCAAAGAAATTGCTAAGATGTATTTTATTCAAAATATTGTTCATCGTTAGCTACGTTTTTCTCCATCTTTCAGGTAGCTGGCGGTAAATTTTAGGCGGTCCAAGAATCAACTTGCTCTCTTAATAAGCAGGGAAGCGCTGCTCGGCCAGGCCATCGATCGGAATAAGTGATAGTTGGAAGGAGCAATGTCTGGTTAATATGGCGGGTGGAGTAGGATATCCCAATGAAGCGCCTCCAAAATGTCATTGTCAACTCTTGCAACATGTGACCAAGCTTGTCGTGCTGAAAGATCACTTTGTCATGTCTTTTGGCATATTGTGGGCGTTTGAGCTTCAATGCTAGGCTTAATTGCATCAATTATTGTTTATAATGTTCTCCAGTAATGGTTTCGTTAGGCTGGACTAGCTCATAGTAGATCTCTCTGAACTGATACGTTTTTTGTACCATAATCATGATCTTGAGACGGTTTTGAATCGCATGTTGAGGACTTACAATGTTTCAGCGAGCTCCTCTTGAGTTTGGCATGAATCACGGTTCAATAACGCCTCCAACTCAGCGTCTTCAAACTTTACTGGCCTATATATATTGACATCTTTATTTGTCACAATATATTTACACGCTTTATCACAATATAATTATAGATATTTTACGTTTTAATAAAACACTTTCTTAATTTTGTGATATATTTTTTTATATTTTATATAAGTTTTGATATAGTAAACATGTACTCAAACATTTCAGTCGAGGAGGCCATATGTGTAATGAAACAAAAGAGAGAAAATAACAAGGTTCGTAAAAACATTAACCAACCAAAACTACTTCCAACATGATGGTAAAATTTATCAACAAAAATATGGATTAGCTATGGGAAATCATCATTCAGCGACACTTGCTGACATATTCATCAATCACATTGAGCGAGTTCATATATTCAATGACAATAACCAACATCGAAACAAAATAGTATACTGTCATAGATACGTTGATGCTATCTTAATATTGTTACATTGTTACAATACAATTACATCAATAACATCAATCAAAATCTGGAATTCACACTAGAAACCGAAGTCATTAAAACCATGCAATTCTTAGACTTATCAATAACACATATAAATAGAAAATTCGAATTTAGTATACACCGGAAACCAACTCACACTGACCACACAACAATCCATAGAAACTCAAACCATCCAACAGATCACAAACTCGCCGCATATACACATATGACCCATAGACTGAACAATATTGCGATGACAGCAGTCGACTACAGTAAGGAGCAAGACACTATAAAAAACACAACGGCAAAAAAATGGATAGCAAAATAGTCCGGAACACCTTTAAACAGTATGGGTACACAATAGCATTCAAAACAAAACGTCAGAAAAATTACGATATAAACTAATCAATAGAGGATACAGGGATAAACTTAAATGCAACGAATGTGCGAAATTCTATATCGGTCAAACTGGAAGGAGCTTTGCCACAAGATTTAATAAACACACCAAAGATATAAGAAAGCCAATTCCCACGATTAAGTTCAACTACGCACTCCACATCAAGAACAATCGGCATACATTCAACGACCTAGACAATAACCTATCCAGATTACATAAAATCAAAAAGGGCAGCATGATGGATAGATTAGACGAAAAATAGAGATATACAAACACAAACAATCAGAATATACTGAACGATAAATCAAAAGAGAACACGTTATATTCTTATATAATTATGTAGTATGTAAGTAGTATATAATTCTAGTATATATTTAATTGTCTGAAGTTTAATTTTTATTCAGCTTTAAATCAATCTGATGATGAGCAGATCGCTCAATTCTAGTTGTTGCTGTTTTTAATTTTTTATATAAAATATAAAAAAAATACCACAAAATTAAGAAAATGTTTTATTAAGACTGAAAATATCTATAATTTACTGGTCTCCCCTCGCGTTCCTTGAAACTGGTGTCAAAATCGCACCTTTTAAAGCGCTGGAATCAGTTTTTCTTGATGGAACATGTTTCCCATATGCTCCAGCAATCGATGTCCATCAGCCACAATTTTCTTCAATACAAAAGAAAAAACAGCGCTTTTCACAAATTGTGTTTTGTTGTCACAAAGGTTAACATGGTTACAGCACAAAAAGTGTGTTGCTTACATTTCAGTTCAGCGAAATGACACATATTGATTTTTAGAGGTAAATGATGACGCTGTAACATGAATATAGTTACAAGATGGCAAGATACGATTTAATACTAATTACGCCATCTTTTGTTAATCCCTCAAAACTTATTTATACCCCCCAGCCGCAATACATCATATATGTACTCGTATATTAATTTCATTCTATCATTTTATTAGTATGAATATGAATGGGATCTGTATAATAAATATGTTTGCATGTGTTAGTACCCTAAGCTAATTTGGTTTAATTTTAGTAGTTCGGGAAAGATGAAATTAATAAAATTTTATATTGTTTAGTGCGAAGAAAATATTAATTTAGCATTCAATTCTAAGAAAACTCTAGATACATACGATATAATAATTGTTTTTTTCCTAGGTGGGTTGCTGATTCAAAGAAGCAATTAGAGAAATTGAATTCCCTTAGTAATGCTTACTACCGAACCCGTTTCAAGGTGTCTAAAACCGCGTCGTTTTATCGTAAAAATCATCTTTGCTACCCCTCCTTTCTTGATATAGGTTAACAGACTGTAGGAATAGGCCGGCCGTTATAGGCCGGAACACTTGTTAAGTATTTCGCCATACATTCCAATCAATCAATCAATAACTTCACAAGTAGTTTAGCTGAGTGTAACTATCTGTTATGTAACTATACTCCAACAACATGTACGATACAATCTCCCGAAAATTAAAACATCTTACATCAATTCCCTTAAAACTAATAGTATAGTTGTTTTTATTAAACTGGGTACAAAAACACAAATAATATTACAAAAAACATGCGAGAATTCTCCGAGGAGGCACTTCATTTTAAATTGGGTTCTAAAATATGATACCAGTTGTATTCGTTGTTTTCATATAAGGTTAAGGTATAAAGATGACAGCATATATGTATATTGTTGTGTACCATTGTAACACTATACTAAATTAATTTATATAAGAATTATATATCAAGTCATGCATATATCTCACATAAGTAGGTACAAGAGTATTAAACTATAGCATAAGATTTTATCTATCAGTGTTTGATTTAACGTTATAATAGCAAATAAACTGATTTTTTATATAAAAAGCTTAGAAGACATGCAAAAATTACAGTCAATCAAAATCGCAAAAAAATCGCGCGCACAATGTAATATACCTACCTAAGTACATGGGTAGCACCAAGTTCCAAAAACCAACTTATACGATGGAAATATGGTAATTCTTGTGCATATCGATAATAAAAAACATAAATGTCTATACGGTGAATATTCAACAGAGCTATCAAAAGTAAATAGACAAAGACAATGTGAACGTGATATTTTTTCTAAATTAAATTCTATTTCCTGTCTTGAGACGGTGTATAACACACATACACCATACAGTGTTTATATTTAATATTTATTAATATTGTGTTTATATATAAGCATTTTCGTTTTCCATTGATATCAATGTCACGTGATTTATTTCTTAATTTATCCGATCGTATAATATGTAATAATAATAATATTATGATGGCAATTTAGGAAAATAGTTTATATATAGTTAAATAAAACCCCCCACCCAAGATTCCCGTGAGAGATTAAAATCGATAGTAATTAAAATGCTTTATGATTACTATATCAGTAATATACTGTATTTCTTTAGAAAATATACATAAATATGTACATATATGTATATATAAAAGACATCCATTAAAAGGCGAAAATGAAAGATATTGTATTATATTTTCTCTGTAAATAGACAATAAACTTAAGTTTAATATAACGGCGCCCCTAAAAATAATAAAACGTGTGGATACAATTTTTCGATCAAATATAAATTCCATATGTGCGATATATGTGTAGCTGGATTTAATCAAAATAAACTTCTTAATATTTAACGGTTCAAAATTGTGCCGAATTATAAATATACGGTATAATTCAATTAAAATACATAACGTACTTTTTTCAATCTATATAGGTATATAGTGTTCGTGAATCGTAACCTTTCAATAAAATATGTACCAACTATATCACAAGAGAACAAAACTAGAACAGATAAATTTAAGTACGTGAGCCATCATTAGAGCATTTCTCTGACTCAGTTTTGAAACAGCGCGATCAATGGATTAAAATGCTTCTTCCAGCTGGGCTGGTTAAAGCGGTATTCTAAACTGAAATTTTTTTGTTGTATTAATTTTATAATAGAATTTTAATTCATAAAATGCAAACGCGTATAATTATTATAATTCAGCATTATTGAATGGCGACACGAGTCCTCCATAATGTAAATAATATATATTTTATGTGAATATTTTACCTCATATGCATTTTAAAATATTAAATAAATAACAACACAGTCACGATCTTACCTGTAATGAGAAAGATAAAAAAAAATTAATTAGAAAAAATGTAATAATTTTATGATAAGAATGGTAATTGTTTGAAATATGTATATATGTACATATGTTCGTTGATAGTTAAGTAAGAAAACAATTTCGAATCCAAATAGCCGCATCGTTTCGGATATTAATAAGAGCGCATTCGAAGTGATTTTCGTGGTTTAAACGTTTGTGACGCTTTTTCAAGGAAAACGTAGTTTTCGTAATCATATATTCTGTGACCTAAGATATAATTATTATGATAAGAGAATAACGAAACAATTATGGAAGTTATTCATAAGAATACTACATCTTAAAAATTTAAACAATAAACACGCAACATTGATGATTTAAAGAGAGTTGGCTACGAATTTGGTAATTCTCATTTCAAATCGACTCGAAATGAACTAGTTTCCTAACGTTTGAGTTTCCTATAACATGTCCAAATCAAGGAACTGTTCCCAAAATATGCTTCAAGCCCATCCAGCATGATCAGATTAAAGAATTTTGTACTAAATTCCACAGATACCAAAAACAGTTCAAATGATTTTTTCCTTAGGCCGTTACTTCGTTATGATAAACAGCGAGCTAGACACAGTTTCTAAATTCATAGATTCTAAAGCAGTCAATTATAAAACTAATGACGCCCTATTATGATTCATGCTTCTTTACTCTCTGCCTGGGACTATCGATGTGGCTCGGTACTAATTTAATATTATAATCTTCCTCTTCAATCCACAAAATTATTTTAGATATTTTCGTCCAGCTTAACTTCAAAAGAATTTTATTGCTCATAAGACGTATGTGAAGTTATCCCAGGATTCTATCCCAGAAAAAAAATTTTTTTTATCAGGCAACACTAACATATCAATAACCAATTTGCTCTTGTGTGATGTTATCCCAGCCCAGGTTTTGATTCATTTCATTCAAATATACTATATTTGTGAAGTTAGCCCAGCCCAGAAATTTTATCAATTTTAATGAAAAAACGAAAAATTATCAAGTTTATTAAATTCGATTTGTTTTTCATATAATAAAAAAAATTTAAATGTAACGTATAAAAAAACTATAAGATTTTAAGTTGCATAAAGTAATGGAAAATTTCAGCCAATGTAAGAAAAAATTTGAACCGTGGCAAGTTCCGAAAATGAACTCTCGAAAAATCGGGAACTTGCCAGGGAACGATTTTTTTCTAATTTAGCTGAACTTTAGCTACTGATGTATACATTTAAAAATCATGTTGCCCTGATCCGAGACATTTTTAGTTTTGGCGAAATAATTTTAAATTTATAGAGCGGGACGCAAAATTATATAAAAATCAATGAAATCCTCAGCCGAGAGTTCATTATCGTTTGCTGTTCATAAAGCAAACAATTGTAAATATTTAGTTTATTAGTATTACAATATAACAGTGTAGAATTTAAAGAAATGTTCATCGCTGTAATGCAGATAAATTCTTGCACATATCTCTGAAATCATGCAATTAACGAAAAATTTTGTATGAGCAAAATTATTTTACATATTTAGGTCCTAATTAAAAAAAACTAACTTTCCTTAATATCTTCTAAAAAAATGAGTTTCAATGTCATTCAAGATCACCACTAAACGTTCCTCTCAATATTATTGGTTACCTACGATTCTTAGATTGGAACTAAATCATCTCCCTGAAGGAGACCTAAAGAAGCAATTTTGGTGTGTTCCAGGTTAATTTGAATTATTCGAGGCGAGGCATCTTCGAATTATAGATCAGTTCGAAGAAACCCATCGTCAGTTTCGCCCAATACCGTCCCCTACGCAGATTATATTCATCAATATCGGTTTCATCTCAACTGGTAGACTTTCATAATAAACGAAATGTTTTGCTGTTAAGTAGGTCATTGTTCAGAATCACACCCAGATCCCACATTGGAAGCTCATTTTCATTGTACTAACGGAGTTTCACCCCAAACGGATTATACACGAGGAAAAGTTTGAAGGACATCTATTGTTCCATTTGTTATTATTATTATTATTATTTATATTATTATTCACATCAACTTGGATTGGAATAACATTTTTACTATAATTGAACTATAAATAAATAAAGCATTGATTTAAGAAAAAAAAAAATAGTGTGTTACATTGAGAAAAGGCTTTGATTCGTTCAAATAGATCAATTACCAGAATCTCATTTGGAGTTCAATTTTCGTTATATCACATTCAGTTCCGTCCAGTGTCCATTTTGATTGGTCAATTTCTAGAACCAGGTTAGAAACTCATATTGGAATGTCATTTTTGCCATTCAAATCGAGGGCCATCCTAATCGGTTAAGAAATGGCTTAGCCCTTGTCACCTTAGCCTTTTTCAGAGCCAAGGGGTCAAGTTGCGTTCCGTGAAATAATGAATATGGAAAGTTTTTTTCATTGGCGAATCTAGTAGTTTGAATTATTCGCACGTAATTTTAAATTTTACTGTGTGAAATAAAAAAATGTTTATAGGGAATGCAAACCTACTCGATTGCTAATGAAAAAAAGTTCATTTTCATTATTTCACGGACGCGACTTGATTCCCTGATCAATTGCACAAGTCTACTAAGTATTACCCCAATCGATTGAGAAATAGCTTATATTCAAATAGTAAATTTTTCAAAACTACATTTTAAGTTCGGTTGAGAAACAGGCATATGAGATTAGAGTCACATTTTCATTCTTCAAATTCAGTTCTTTCTTACATTCTCTCTTTTCATTAGCACATAGGCGGGAACAACAATACTCAAATGTCATCCAAATTTCAATATGTTATAAATATGTACACATTATAACAATGTATGCGTGAACGATATAGCTGACTTTTGCAATCCAAAGACAACCCGAGCTAAGTTATTTTCATCGCTCAAAACAGAAAAACATAGCTCACATAGTTTAGCTCAAGTGTGCATCGTGCCATTAAAACTCTTTCTTTACAACCAAGAGCGATGAACATCGCTCACATCGCTTAGCTTAGCTTAGCTGAAATGTGCAACGGGCTTAATAAGTGCAGAAAGAAATATGAACGGAAAATGTAATCCAAAAGCACACTAATGGACAGAATTCTAAAATGTAAGAAATATTAATTAGGTGAGTACGGTGGTAAGTGAGCTGATAGAAAAAACATGTTCTCCAATATGTATAATGAGATTACTGCGGAGTAGGGGCGCAGTCTTTACAAATGCACTGTACAGTGTGAATTTTTTAAATAAATTTCTGGCTTAATCTCAGAAACTGTGCAAGATAGGAGCAAATTACTTCAAATTAAAATTGTTCAGTGTTGAGGGGAACGTTTAGTGGTGATCTTGAATGACATTGAAACTCATTATTTTAGAAGATATTAAGGAAAGTTAGTTTTTCAACCTTCAAAAAAAGCAAATCGCTAATTGATTGTACAATATTAAACCATGGTATCACTGCATGATCAATATTACTTTAACAAATAACGCTTCTAAATTAAAATCCAAAGACAAATATATTCCATTTAAAGTTCGGCAAACCTTTAATTATTCAAAAATAAGTTGTCAACTCGAATTTGACCCGGTGTACTCTGTGAATGACCTATCAATAGCTAATGACCATTTTTCTAGTATTCCTCGTCAACTTTTAAATAATTGTAAAGAGGAAGCTCAAGTAAATAATAAACAATTTAAGCGTTAACAACCTTGGATATCTATTCTGCCGTCCTAGAATCAAACGCGGTATCTACTGGTGACATGAAATTGAGAAATTACCATTTAAAGTTTTGGAGAGAGACCTTTATCAATTGGAATGTTTGCTATTTAATAAAGGTGATTTTTAAGGTAAATTGGGGTGAAAAGTTTAATAGAAATGTTAAATTTAAATAAAAATTAATCTTCCCACCAAAAAATGACATACGGCATTTAACGTAAAAAAATTTTTTTTCACAAGTTAAGGTCGATTCATCTTATCCGTTCATTTCAATTCCTTCTCCTATCGTGTCAGACAAAAAAAACATTGTTACATGTATTTTTCATAGGAATATTTATTCCGTTCAGTTCCTATAAGTACGGAACGGATAATATAAATACTCCTATGAAAAATACATGTAACAATGTTTTTTTTTTTTGTCTGATACGATACGTGAAGGAACTGAATGGAAGGGATAATATAAATCGACCTTTACAGTGCGGTATCTACAAGATGCTTCAAGTTTGACGTAGATACAGCGTTGTATCTGCGTCAAGTAACTTCTGATTTGTAATCCTTTCACTGATAAAAATCGTAGTGTTTAATTTTCCTAATTTCAACGTTTGATTTTCGGGCTATTGTAACCGCATGACAAAAATCGTCAAAATCGTACTAATACCAGAGACAACCTAAAAGAGATATTTCATCCTATGTAAACGTAAAAATTTAAGATGCGTATTCATTTTCTGTAAATGGCTGCATACAAACAAAAATATTTTGTTTTTTTGCGTATACGTATACGCGTTTTACGAAAAATCACAGAACAGCGATGACATTGGAATTATCTTGTTTTAATTTTTTAGTTCGAATGAAAAATCTTTTTTGATTGTCTGTGCTAATACTAAATGCGGTATGTACATATTCGCACAAGTAGTTACTTCGTTTTTAGTCTAGTAGTATGTAGGTACCCCATTTGTGTTTTTGGAAAAGTAGAAATTTTAGAAAGATACGATAAAATGATGCGTTGGAAGAAATAATGTAAAAACCGCATTTTCCGTTGGTGAATAGGTAGAATAACATGCAAGGTACTTCTTCAACTTCTGAAATAATGAAACGAAAAGCTTTTACTTTGAGCCTTTCACAGCTTTAGAAATTTTATTCGGACTCTAGATAATAAAAATTCTAGTACTTCGGATCTCGTTACCAATACAATACTTAAACAGAATTCTTACTTCCTAATCGATGTATTGTGTTACATATTCAATTTAAGCGTGAAAAGTGGCATTTTCCCAACAGGACTAAAGTCTGCAGAAGTTATTCCTTTATTTAAGAAGCGCAATCCTAAATTGATGTCTAACTATAGAACAATATCTTTATTATGTACCATTGCTAAGTTGTTTGAGAAACTGATGAAAAAGCATGTTTTATTGTTTTAAATAAAATTAACCTTTTTAGTAGCATTCAATTTGGTTTTAGGGAAGGTCGTTCTACTGGAGATGCGTTATTGAAAGTTTTTAAGAGATTATACAGTGGCTTAAATGCAAATAAGTGCAGTGTTGGTTTATTTGTGGACATGACGAAAGCTTTTGATATGGTTGGTATGGTTCATAAATGGTTTTCATCCTACCTAATAGGTATGCGACAAAGGGTTGTACTAAATGAGTTAATTCTTGAGTACCTCAAAGCTTCGTATTAGACAACAAAAATTTCATGGTAGTATAACAGCTTTTGCTGATGATTGCTTTCACTTATACCAATGATTATCGTTTTTTAACAGCTACGGACATAAATTATGATTTACATGTTATGTTTAATAACTTAAAATAATAACTTTCAAGAGTCTTTTCTCATAATAGAACACCAACCACCTCCTATAAACCTTACAAGTTTGATCATAATTTGTTAAAAAATTTAACAGCAGAGCTAGAAGTACGAAAATACGGGGTTTCAAAAAACTTGATTCTGACTAACCAACAATATGAAAACATAATTTGTCCTTTTAATTAGATCGATACCGTGAAGTTTAAATTTGGGTTTCCGGGATTTTGAATTTCGAGATTTTGATTTGCGAAATAAACAAAAATCAAAAATGGACAGAATTAAAAAAGTTTTTAATGTGTATGTAGGATAAGACGCTATACCAGAAAAAATAAGGTTTATGAATAATCTTATAGACCAGTCACAATAAAAAAAAAAAAAAATACGCCACAAGGCGCCTGCCAATATACTTGACGATTTAAAATAACTAGGAACCGCACTTAATTTTAAGGTGTCTGTCTCGAACTCAGCATTATTGATATAAATGTAATAACAAAGCATCCATCAAGTTTGGATTATATTTTTTGTTCGTGTAGATGACGTCTCTAAAACATTATTTTGTCCATGGTTATAATCTTAAAAAGAGGTTGTCCTTGAAATAATCTTTAAGACATCAATTAAATGAACCGAAGCTACTTGTTTGTTCTTGCAGTGGTAAAACGAACTTGAAAATTTCAACTGTACAGTCTTTAATAAGACTCTTACTTAAAGAAAAAATTATCTAGTATGTAAAAAATGTAAAGCCACTTAAAATAATCTTAAAACGATTATTATTATATCCTGCCTAATACTAGAACGTTTGTTGATGGGATACCCAAATTTTTTGTTGATTTTTGTTATGATTAATTGCATATCTGAGTGATTACAAATGCATCTCCTCACACGTCTAATTTACTTTGAAGACCGAACATGTTTTGGAAGCTTGGTCAACTACAACTGATGGTAAACAAAAGAATTCGAATCGATTAGTGCGAGTGCAATATACTCTAATTTACACTAATTCAACACTATAATTCTTGAAAGAAACTATTGTCGCCAATTTTCCAATTCCTCATTTTTATCGAGAACTGTTTTGCGATATTCGCTAATCGAACTCAACTAAGTACAAAAAATCACTTGTTCGATTATCAAATGCCACGATCTATTAAAATAGCCCCAAGTTTTTCAGACACAAACATAAAACACTGAAATTATCTATTTGTATTATTTATATGTGATTTGTATGTGATCTTGAACTGTACTTATCGAAAATGTATGTATGTTGGGTATAGTTGCCATTATCGCTACGAAAATTGAAAAGAATATGATTATTTTAGATACACCACAAACTACTATACACCACATAAATCATTTCGTTGGAGTTTTTTGCCTTCCTTATAAACAATATGTATGTATGTGTGTGTGTGTATTTATGTAGTTTTGTATGATTCATCAACAAAAAATTATTATTTAAAAAAAACCTACATATGAGTTTATAACATACATGTAAGTATAATGAGAAAAAGATAAGAATGAAGAATATAAGCACAGCACATCTTGGTGGTTGTATAGTTTTGTACCCATGTGTGTACGATTCCCGATCGTCTTGTATGCACATTTGAATGAATAAGCTAAAAAGCTCTATTACATGCCTGTACATAATACTTATGTATGTAATTGATGATAACATTGCCTTATTTGAATTTAACTTAGTTTATGATTATAAAATAAATTTGTATATCTATTATATTAATACGCTTAATTTTTTCAAACTCAACGCCAAAATGACCCGTAAACATGATCCGATCCGTTTAAATTTTTCAGGGTAGGTTGACATAAATATAGCGGTGTGCCTTTGCTAGAAAAATCGGTAAGATTCCACCGGGAAGTACCTGAAACGAGTACCTCAGGTGTTTTCAGAAAAATTTTGTCACAACGTCAGAATGCCATGACAAAATATGTTTATATTGAATCTATGATCATGCGCATTACACCGTGACAATGACAAAATCTATTAAAATTGCCGATGTTTTTGTGATGACACACTGTGATGATAAAATGAGTAGAAAATTTGTAATTGTAAACAAAACAGAGAACATAAAATGACTTTACATACATTTTGGTGTTAATAGTTGTGAGTGTAAAAATACAATTTTGTCATGACACTCTATATCTATTTAAGATTTAAAAATTAACCGCGTATATGAATTTACTTTATTTTTGATAAAAGAGCATCAAATTTACATCTTAAAAAATCTTCTTAATTATTTCTTAACCAAAAATTCAGTAAAATGTATTCACGTGACTGATTATTCAGTCGAAGGTCAGCTTCTATCTATCTTCTATATATCTATCTTCTATTATATTAATATTCTTAATAATTTTTTCAAACTAAACCCTAAAATGGCAACTAACCACGATCCGATCCGTTAGATTTTTTCAGGGTAGGTCGACATAAATATTGCGCTGTGCGTGGGCCAGAAAAATCGGAAAAATTCCACCGGAAAGTACCCGAAATGGGTACCTCAGGCGGTTTCAGAAAATTTCCAAGTATTTGTGCGCGTGAAATCTTGCAACATTTGAGAATTTTATGGGACGACCAAAAAGCAAATATTTTTGTTCCAATTAGTGGCGCGCGATTCAAATTCAAAGTTTTAAAACAGTTGGTACGCGATTCAGATTCAAAGTTGCAACACTGTCGGCACGCGAATCAATTTCGAATTGCTCATGTGTAGTTACTACCTGAAGGCGGGACGCGCGCGAACTTGCGAATCGACCATCAAGTTGAACCCGCTTTGGAAATTGGTAAATATAAGTTTACACTCACCAAGAACATGCGCGTCGATGAAGGTGAGGACGAGTTTGCGCGATATTTGCTTTCTGTTGGAAACGGCAATGCTCGAACTGACTCAATCACACTTCCAGCAGACTTCCTCAAAGTGTGATCGATTTCGTGTATGGTGACATCAACACAACACCAGCCGGAACCATCGAGGAGCGCACCATCCTTGCACACAAGAATGATGATTGCGCGCTTATCAATAAGCAGGTGCTTGACCTCCTGCCCGGCGAACAAGAAGTCAAACATAGTGTTGATAAAGTTGAGAGTGACGACATGAATGAGGAACTCCGCCTACCCGTCGAGTTTCTCAACAGGATTGAAGGGTCCGGATTGCCGCGCAATGCCATCCCACTAAAGGTAAACGCAATCGTTCGTTTGATGAGGAATCTAAACACTAGGAAGGGTCTTATCAATGGAACACGCATGCGCATCGCAAAAATAAACCGCTACAGTCTGAAATGTGAGGTGTTGACTGGCTTCTCAAAAGGCGAGCGCGTTCTCATCCCACGAATTAAGCTCTCACCCTCGGAAGGCACCTTCTCATTTAAAATGTCTCGCCTCCAATTTCAGGTCCAGCTCGCGTTTGCCATGACCATCAACAAGAGTCGGGGCCAAAGCTTGAAGAAGCTAGAAATGTACTTGCCGGCCCCCGTATTTACGCATGATCAGATGTATGTGGCCGCCTTTCATGTTGCCGCTCATATGACGGACTCAAGTTATTTATCGTTGAGACAGGCGATCAATCAGCTGATCAGGATGGGCGCATCAAAACAAAGAATGTTGTTTTTGTAGAAATTCTGCGCATGTAATTTTTAATGTATTTTTCTATTTTATTATTCTTTTTTACATTTCTTATTAAATATTTAGATTAAAGTTTGCCTCAGCAATTGTGTGCTTTTCCCTTTTGAGATTTTAATATTTAGTTTGGGCGCGTAAGTGATCATGTGATCCCGAGCGCGCGCTTCCTGTTTGAGATATGAATATTTGACGTGACACGTAAGTAATACTGTGTACATTTGAGCGCATGCCTGCCGTTCAAGATTTAAAAATTAACCACGTATATGAATTTACTTTATTTTTGGTAAAAGTGCATCAAATTTACATCTTAAAAAAATCTTCTTAATCATTTCTTAACCAAAAATTCAACAAAATGTATTCACGTGACTGATTATTCAGTCTCAGGTCAGCTAGTTGGGCTGAACGCCAAAAAAATGTGTAAATCCACCGATGGCTGGGCGCGGTACAACTAATTTATCTTTATATTATCCCCATTTAGGGATGTTGAAGTTTATGCCTATTTAATATATAATGTAGAATGTTGATTAATTTGCCTTTTTATATTAAAAAAACATGTTCCCAACTATAAGTATACTTAACTATGCATAATAGACAAAATTGTGTTAATAGATAGACCAAATAGATTAATTTGTATCTAAAATTACCGCCTAATGCCAAATTCACTCTTCAATGAGGCTAATCATTTTATTGAAAGTAAAAAATACTTGTATCAAATGACATATCGTATCTTTGTCTATTAACCTAGATTTAAGAGTTTTATCTAATAAATTGATCGTTTAAAAAAATAAAAATAAAAGTTGTGTACATATATGATTCATTACTAAATTAATGCAAAGGTCGAACTTATGCGCAATTTTTATGTAAATTATCTCATAAATCAAATAAGCTTCCGGATTTATCACTGACGGTCGTCACACAAGCTTTGTTGTCAGCACTACGATTATTGACCTTTACGCTAGATTTATACATAATCGTGTAGTGGTATCAAAAATTTAAATTTGTTATAAAATAAATAAAAAAGATTGGCGCTTGTTAGGTAGGTGATGAGTAACTAAATAATTAAAATTCACAGCCCGAGGACACGAATGATAGTTGATTTTAAGATAATTATAATATTCAAGAGAAGAAATAGGAAAGCCCTTAAAACGACTTTAAATTTAGGTCAATCCCATATTTAACCCAGTTCAACGAACAAAGGTATTTAGAACTATTACTGAAGTTCTAAACATGTTCTTTATTACAAGTAAACCTTACCGAGAAATTGTAAAATGCCATCAGCTAGTACTAAAATCAACCAGATAATTGCACATTTATATTGGCGTTCGGGGTAAATTTTTCGCTTTGAATTATGTTAAACATCCAATCTGTAATTCGCTTTTAACCCAGCTTCGTTTCGACGTAGAATAGTCACTTACCGAATTAATGGTGACCTCAGAATTTCTAATGTCGAAAGTTTCACATCCAATAATCATCTGCAAATTCAGCATTGATGAAACGTTTACCTGGTTTTATCTATAAGTTAATATTGTCAGCCAGCTACTAATTTGTGACACACTTGAGTTTCCGGATTTACAGAAAATCTTAATGAGTCACTTCATACCACACGTGCTATCTTTTCTAACGTTCCCCTGAAAATATCACTTCTATCGAAATAAACCTTATTGAAATAAGAAGCCAACCAACTTGGAATTATTCACAGCTCAACCTCGGCTGTTTTCACTAGCATTTGTGTGGGTGCAGATATTGATTTGTTATAGCTTCGTTATTGACAAGCCCAACAAGGTTAGGTTTCTTACCTAAAAACTAAGGGCAGGCACAAGAATATAGAGTGAAAAGATTGAACCTTCAGTTTGACCGGAATAACTATTTAGCACTTCTAAGCGAATATAAAAAAGGATAAGATCCGCTGGTAGAACTTCATGAATTAAATTAAGGGTATAACTGACATCGGCAGATTTAATACTTATATTTTACTTATACATTCCATGATTAAATGAAGAAATTAACTGACGAGTCAGAAGAATGCCTCTAGCTAAAAATGATTTCTACAGACCTGATTATTATAACATGTTGACCAATAGGAGAGCCTATAGAGAAAAAGGGCTTCTGTATTCTGAATCGAACATTATACCGTTTTAATTTGAAATCTCCCGAACGTTGGATGCGTCAACGCGATGGTGCTTTATTCCATCGCTTTTGGTATCGCGGGTATTTAACAAGTTCTACGAAGCTTTTGATTATCACTTATCGAGAGATTCATTTAAGAAAGCTTTATATAATCTTATGTAGTCGAGCTTATGTGCCATAATTTCTTACCAATTGTTTTGTTGTGCCGAACGAAGTCAATGCAGGCACCATTTATAAATAAATAAATAGTTTGAAATTAGAAATTAGCCTAGTCAGAATAGGACTTTTTTCTGTATTAGAACACAAGTTTGCTTTCATTCGAAATAAATAACTGAATTTCACTTAAGCATGCAATGCAATACTTTTGGGAGTGTTAATTGTTGCATATTGGCCTTTGCACAATACAGACAGCAAGGGATCTTGCTCTGTCATCAGACTCACATCAACTTTACTTAAACTTCTAAAAAGGCGTAAAACTTGTCCAAAAGAAGTCGTTGTAATGACTGAAACACAGTTTGCATATTACAGATAAGTTTGATAGTTCATCATTTTCTCATCATTATTGCTTGCGCAAACTGTGGTATTGACCAAACCATCGCTACATGGATAGAATTACTGTTCAAATTTCACTTTACTGCCCGGCTTGATTGTCTTTCTATTCTTGTTACAAATTTCAAATGTCGCCCCAATAGTTCATTTTTTATGATTAATTCTTTGCAATTTGTTGAGTTATGCACTCTGGCAGGGGTTTTATCACAACGGTCACTACTAATGAAGTTATATAAAAAAAGCACTACAATTTGTGGAGAAGTGGTACATTGAGAAGGACTTGCACGTTAATCCGTTTAAATCAAGTTTACTAATCTTTACTAGAGAATAAATAATAGCAAACTCTTCGGTAATTCTGTTTTTGGGGCAAACTAATACCATGCTACTATAGACAGTAAACTTTATTAGAATTTTAACCTTGATGATAATCTCTATAAACCCTCCTTTCACATTTTGGTAATGTTGGATGGCATTATCGAAGTTATGCCTCTGATTACAATGATTGCATTGCAGACAAAATAGAATTTGCTCCCGCTACTGTTTTTCATATTAGCAGTTACTGGTCAGCTACTTTTCGTTTGATTGAAGAGCACAAACAATTTTATAATTTTTTAGAATATTTTAGAATGGAATTGTCAGTGGATTACTCATCGAGAGACATATGGTTGTCTCAAGATATCAATATCCTAGTATCTGGGATTGTCATTTCTCGCCGATAGCTCTCACTAGAAATTTAGGGCCGGTTTGGAACCTACTTTCAATACCATTGAGTACGCATTGTACAGATAGTAAAGTTGTTGTCCTGGTGAAAATGTAAAACCACTTCTGAACTGGCCGTGGGCTGTTAACATTTTGCTAGGCTATTTACACAATAGTGTCAGGAGCATGTGAGTGGTTCAACAGCTTCTTTGACATTTAATAATGTGAGAAAGCTTTTAAAACTATGTACCATTTATTATCAAGCAAAAAGCAAATGGCTTTGTTGCTCAACCTGCTGCCTCAACTTGAAGGGAGGCAAGCTAAAATTATTGGTCGACTTTCTTACGGGTCATGGCTGTTTTAAATGTTGGTTACAACCATACTAGGGCTTGCACTATAATTCCTTTGCGGGACGACTGCTACAGATCATTAAATGTAGGTCTGTTGCCTTCCCTAACCTCACTCAAGCTCATTAAGCTTGCCAAAGCAAGAAGCACTATTGCAAATTAGGATAGAATCCTTGGGCCTGTGTATCATTGTTTAAACTACCTATTTGGGTTCCAGTAAACTTTAATAATAACAATCAAATAAGTGTTGACTTTGGCGTGATTTTCTAGTCGTTTTTGATCACATTGACAAGCAAAAGGAATCAAAATTGTTTTATAAAATTCACAATTAAGTAAGCAGAGGTCCCACAAGTAGCATAAAATCTTTGATAATGTTAAGCTTAGAAAACTAAACTATTTCATTCCATTTATTTACATTCGAATCTAAATAAAATTGGACACAAATACAACAGGGCTCTAATTAAGGTATTTCGTACACCAGAAACCAAATTTGTAATCTAAAACAAATTGTGGCCAACACGTATAAAAAACATCTTTTCACTTTACATGATGGCCATTAAGATTAATGTCCAATGTACAGACAGTACCAAAGAAATGGATGGAAAGAGGGACGAATAATTTAAAAGGGAAATCGAGGATGGAATAAAAATATTTAGAAGACTATCATTATATCGAGCCAATAGTAAAGTATTTTGGTAAATATTATTTTAAGTCAAATCACTTTCTATGGAAGGCCTCCCACATTCCCACTGTAAAAAAGCATTTGCAACTCCCAGTTCTGAGAATTTTGGCCAAGTGTATAACTAAGTTTCCTAAGTTTGTTAGTTATTGTGAGATACGCGGTTGAAAATTAGCCGGATTGAATTGGTAATTGTTTAATATTTTGATCAACATATGCACGAATTTATGAATAAAATGTAAAAATTACAATGTGCAAGAAAAAAAGGTGGACACCACCATTTAACAGACAAGGACTACTATCGACGACAACTTGATTTTAGCGTCATAGTCGTAGAAAACTTCCAAGAAAAGAAACTACCGTTCTAGCGGGCAGTACACAAGAACCAACTTAAAAATTAGACAATTGGAAAATTAAAGATTTGATAATAATTATGATTCAAGCACTATTAGAACAGATTAATATTTTTGGTCCGTAAGATATACTGATAATTCTTATTCTTTTATTCTCTAGTAAACAATACATGAGGGACGGAACGAACGAGCAAAATATAAAAACTTACCTGATGGTAAAGCAAAAATGAAGAAAGTGAGCTTAAACATAACAATTTAGATCAAAAGCACTCTCAGAGAAATCAAAAACAACAATAACCATCCACAATGATAACCTTCAGTTTATTGTTATTGACCACTTAGTGCCTGTTTCCTATGCACAAAGTAGGGCTAGAAGGACAGACACCGAATTTTATCAACAAAAAAATTATCACACTCGACGCCACTATATTTTGAAGTGCATCACTAGAAAACTGTATCGACTGTTGTTAAAATTGTAAAATTCCGTCTACGTTATGCTCAAAAGATTTCAGGCTGCCCTATAATAGATAGAAGAACAGTCCACTTTTGGCCTCGATTACCAAAAGTTAACCATCGATCATAGACTGGTGTCTATATTTCCGAAAAAATGTTACCAATTTTAAGAAAAAATACAGAAATAAATTGTAACTTCTGAATTATTAAAGTAAAATTGGAAGAAAAAGCAGAGGGAGGAACGGAACTGAGAGGATGAATATTGAAGCTCTGGATCCACTATAAGTAAAAGCGAGGGTTTGGGGAACTGATAAAGACAATAACAATGGGAGAGTAAAGGAACGATCTGCAAACACCCCGAAACGTTCCTTAATTTTCAGGGACTGTTTAGTTGCGATAATCTCTAATTATTATTGGATATTATTGGAAGAGGACAGCATAAATTGTTTAATTTCATGTATGTATGTCATTCGAACTTTTGATAGAAACCATACTGACCTGCCCGATTAAAATGCCATAAGGTAATATCGTACACTAGTGCTATCAATAATGAGCCTCACGCATTCGAGTCGGTTTGAAAGGTATTTATGGGCAGGCACCGCTAAAACTGGCTATAATTATAGGAACATTCCAGCATAATTTGAAAGTAGCGTGGTTACCCCATCGATGATTGTTTGGGAAAGAGTTTTAAATCGGGTGCATGGTTGATCTCAGCATGTGTGTAGAAGCACTTCTTCAAACTATTCCGTTGTAGTTATAATTTCCAGCAGGAACACTCTTTGACATTGAAGAAAACAGTTATGGAACCTTTATTTCAAAAGACTAACATATATCATAATAATAAGTTGTGATTATCATATAATTATGATTATTTCATAATAAATAATTGCGGCGATCAAATTTTAACGTCCCTTAAGCTAGCAGAACCCACACAGCAGAATATTACAAGATAGTATGGATAACTATCGGCTAATTAAATGCCCAATTTAAATTTTTTATTATGATCGTTCTATGAAAAGTATTAGGCTTCATCAGTTCAAAGCTAGCAGAACCTAAATCGAAAATCGGACCAAAAATCCGATCGGAACGGTTTTTCGATTTAGGTTCTGCTAGCTTTAGATTAATGACCTGAACTTTGGCCTAGAACAAGTGGAGCCTAAATATTTTTAAAGGGGCATTTGACGCAGCCTAAAATTATTTGTATGTAAATTGATCTTGTTTTGCGTTCTAATTTGATTTTTGGCCCGATTTTGGATTTGGGTTCTGCTAGCTTTGAAGTGATTTATGTTTTTTTTAGAATGAGCAGAATAAAAAAATTTAAATAGCGCATTTAATTAGCCTCAAATTAACCTTAAATTTTCCAATTGTTTTTAAATCGTTTCTGATATGGGTCCTGCTATAAATTTTTTTAAAGTTAGCAGAACCCGCGTTTTATAGTTGAAAGGGATGGAGCTTAAAAAATTTTAATAGAGAATTTGTTTAGCCGATAACTATACATACTATCTTGAAATTTTCTGGTGAATGGGTTCTGCTAGCTTAAGGGCCATCAATTTTAACGTCGTACACGGCCATCGATTAGTTTTCAACCGGATCCGAACCGCAGTGTGCGATAATACCCATTTTAAGCAGCACACCAAATTAATTTCGATAAAATCATGTTGTGCACACACGATTAAAAAATAATCAAGCTAAAAGGCATAATCAATCAGTACAGACTATAAACAAATCAATCTACAGAGTCATTCTCAGAAGTGTCCCAGACAAAAAAAAACTCCCCTATTTATATTTCTTGGCTTCCGCTCTAAGTGACTCATACAAAATTATTTTACATGATTGAACTGTAAATGCACAATAACAACGACAAACCGCACACACAAAAATATATGCTCGAATGTCAAACGAAAGTAATTTTTTAATGTACAAAATGAAAGGTGAGTGTCAAAAAACTACGTGCGATGGTCTTGAACAGAAAATACTTGATTACTTTTGTATATGCTTTAAAAACGATTTAATTTGCATATATATGACAAAAACATACAAATTAAATGTTAGCATATTACATTGAGTAACGCAACTACACGCTGTATACTAATCATGTACATGATGGGGTACACCATCTCAATTGTGTGTGGTGTATGCGGTCATTCCTTTTTACATGAACTACTTAAGTATAAGAACATATCACGCGCGCAAATTTTTTTTCGTTGTTGTTGTTTTACTTATATGTGTATTTATAATCTTCAAGAAAAATATAATTAAACGCGATAAGTTCATAACCGTCTATAGTTATTATTTTATAGTAAGTATATATACAAAGATTTCTTTAGTACAACAACCCTATTTATTATAAGTAAGTTGCAATGAAATTATATACGGAAACTTATATACTCGTATATGGACTTGAAAATGAGTAACTATATACGAGTATGTTTATAGTATCATAGTAGAATGGTGGTCGATTTTATTATTATTTTTATTAAGACTTAAGACAACTTTCTTCAACTTGTATGTTATCTTATCGTGGGTCGATGTTTTTCGTATCTATACGGGTAATATAGAGTGCATTTATATTGGCTATTTTTATACAAATATAGTTATCATGTATCCTCGCATTTAAGTATATTTTTATCTATATACGACGCTGTATTATTATTTGTATCGGATCGATTGATTGATAATTGAATAGCATTGAAATGAATTTATTTATTTATATGGCTAAATATATTCAATATCGCATCAATAACAATTGTATATATTAATTATACTACAAATGTCGTTTTCATACAAAATAATTCAATAAAAAAAAGTCGAAGGAAAATTAATAAAAATAAAACAATATTTTTTTCAAAACGTGACCAATCAACAATATCGCCGATATCGAAACGTACAAAAAGATATTGAAAATAATATATAAAAAAAAATTATCGATCATTTATTGAAGACAACAAAATAGAATATCTTTGTTTTAGTTCAAGAGGTAGAGTAATAAAAAAATGTAACGGCTCAACATAACCCCTCTGGATATAGAACAAATCCTAGAATAGATAAGTTTCTAGAGATTTTTTTCTAACCAACTTTCGCATCAAGTTCGGACGAAACCGGTTTAATTATTTATAAAACGGTCCAAATATTGCACTGAAATCTTCATTCGAATTGCTTGTTGATCATTTGATAGCACACGCGGTGCACCCGTCTTACAGTTAAGATGACTCAATATCACCATCAATTTCAAGCTTTTATAGTCACCAAACGTCCAATTGGAGATCTTTTATCACTTTAGGTGTTGTAACACTTTTTGGGCGTCCAGTAAGTGTATTACCTTCAATGCAGTGACGACTAGAAAGGAACAGACCAAATTTCAAAGCCCCAGTACATATACCATTTCAGCATCAATATCCGAACGATTTTTAATGTTTTTCATTTTAAAAATCATACGTCTTCTTAAAGCTGTCATTTTTATAAAATTAAATTGACAGATCGAAATGAAACTTCATATGTGAAATGTAGTAGTTAACAAAATTTAGCATTTTTACAATAGTGGAACTAATAGTAACAGATATAAATGACCGAACAACATTTCCCGTTAATCTCGCAGATATTACATAAGATTAATAGCTAAGCAAAACTTGTTTCAAAATTAATTCAATTGAAGCTATTCGTCACCAATTTGTTAAACTGCTCGTTTGATTTATTTTGATATACAATTTAATTTGAAACTCCAACATAGTTCTATCTTCCTAGAGCCCTATTCGAAACATATTTAGCTCGGGCGATAATTTTAATTAGGTGAGCGCTATGACAATTTAAATACAATGTAATTGAACCACTAGTAGCCCGGAGCCTATTTGCCATGAAATCATTTTACACCTTTCTAGTCGCAATTTTCAGTTTTGCTACGCATACACCACGTTTAGTACACAAGTGGGGCTACAAACAATCAAGTGAAAAGTTTATCGATCTGTGAAAATTTAGAGATCCATATTTCCTTAGGATTTAAATTACAAACGAATTTCAGATGAGGAAAAATTTGATTTAGACGGTCCGGTATTGATGCTTACTGGAGGGACCAGCGCAAAGAACCACGCTATTTTTCTAAGAGAAATTTTAACAGAAAATATAACTTTTCAGCCAGATAACGCTTCAGTGCACAAGAGGAATGAGCAATGGCCAGCCTGCTCACCAGACCTAAACCCAAATGAAAACATCTGCGGAATCTTAGTTCGAAAAATCGTTGCTGAAAACAAGCAATATGAAAAGGTTTCGGACTTGAAAGTGGCCGTGATTGAGCTTGGGAGTCAATTGGTGAAGATGTTCGAGTAAGCTTAGTTGAGAGTATGCCTAACAGGATATTTGAGCTTATTCAGAACAATGGAGGCCCTATTCATTATTAATTTTATTTTAATTTTAACTAAAGTGAATTAATTTTTTATTTTATGTTCTCCATTTACGTGCGTCTATAGTTGTGCACCACAAGAAAAATAAACATTGGATTATTACGGTGAATAAAATAAATACATTTTCCAATTTCCTTTGAAAATTTTGTTGTTGTACTATGCCCTTTTATACTGCACCATTGGCTTCACCTCAAACTTTCTTGGAAACAAAGAGTGTCCTAAAAATTAGATGCGTCTATAGTTCTGCACCACAGTGTATTAAGAAATCCAATGAAAGAATTTGGAACAGTATTTAAAATTACAGTAACCTTTTAGGCCTAGCTTATATTTTGAAACATTATGTATAAAATTATCATGCCTAATAGCGTTATTTTCTTGATGTTCGATATGAATCGGATTAGTTCAAATTTCATGAAATAACAAAGACAAAGTTTTATTAGATTTAAAATAAAAATGTCTTGTCTAATACAAAATTTGAATCACATTTTCTCTATAAAATTTAACAGATCTGTATGGCCATGAATGTCATGAAACACAGCAAATTAACAGAATCTTAGTCTTCTGCTCTAATGCTAGCAGTTCTAAACAAAAATCGCACAAAATAAGGCTAAACCGCATTCTCAAATTAGAGTGTTAATGTGAAGTCGTATAAATATTCTTACTCATTGGATCATCATGAATAAAACATGAATAAAAAATAAAATTTGATACAGTTTGAACTTTAATTCTGCATACATTTTTGAAAACTAAATTGTTAATTAAAATTCAAAATATATCTCTAAAATTTAAAATTGGCAGAAAAAAGAAAAATGTTCTAAAATTTCTTGAAACTAGACCTCCTTGTCTTAAAAGATAATTATAATTAAATTTATAAAACACTTCAAACAAAATATCAAATTTACCACCACTTTGTATCACTCATGAAATTGGCAAATCGATTCCTATGAACCCTCCCTTCGGGTATAAATAATAATTTAAACTGCCTAACTACCTAAATCTTAAGTATTTTAGATTTCATATATATTGAATTCCAGAATTTCCGGTCGATCTTCCGGTTTTATTTTTTCAGCACATTTTAAGGAATTTTTTATTTTCGTGTTATGATTTGTAAACTCCCAAAAACAGCACACCGTTAAAACAAATTAAAGAATCAGTACTGTACAATTAATTTTAATTGCGCAAAATTTATTAGATGTTTGCCGGCAGAGAACGGTAACCGGTGCCAACTATTGCTACCTCATAATTGTTATAACCGCTAATATTGAAATTAAAATGACATTTATTTGATTAAAAATTCACACTATTCTGTATGCATACATAAATCTACATTGTTTTCGCTATAAGCGCTAATTAATTAACCTTCCAGACATTGAATTTAAATTAACACAATAAACACATTTTCTCTGTACACGAGCAGATGAAATATGATTTTTTAAATGAATAAAAATAAAAATTTCCACATAAACTATGTAAGTAGCGCAGAGAGCACCACTTGACTCGATCAACATTTTATGTATATTGCATAAAATTCAGTACAGCAATATATGAAATGCGGTTCAAATACCTGAAAATGCGCAAGACCTTTTGTACGAGTATGGTTAAAATTTCATTTATTTATTTTAATTACTTGAATTTATTCATTTTGATTGAAATTTAATATTTTTTGTAAATTTATTTCATATTATACAGGGAACACTTAGACATGTATTATATATGATGTATAGATGTATGACATACAATGAATATGTAAACGTATACATTTTGACAAAACTTAATTAACGAAATAACGAAACGAACAAGAAGCTGTATTACACGACTAATTTACATTTAATGATATTTTACACTATGGATTACTATTTTTTGGCATACTCATTGTCTGGTAAATAGTTAGTGTTTGTTTTTCAAATTTATAGACACATACAGTATATACAGTACGTATACAAGACAAGGCAACAAAAAAGGTGGTGAAATTGATATTATTTCATGAAGTTTAAATTTTTTTCCAGATGTAATTACATTGATAAAATAGTTTTATTAATTACATCATGATTTTGGTATTTTTTAGAGTTTTGTCTTATTTGAAATATTAGATTTTATTTTTGTTGTTGTTGTTTAAACTATTATAAAGCGAATGACTTTCAAAAATGTAGGAAACTAAAGAATATTATTTGGATAGTTTGGTTAGAAGCAAGTTTTATGAATAAATTTTCAAGTCGATTTTATACCAAGTATGAGATGTGTGTGCCAATCATACACACATTTGTTGCGCATTTGTAATTATTAGCATTTGAATTTGGGCTGGTGCGATTTAAATGTAATTTAATATAATTTTGGTACAGTGCGGTTTTAAAACACTATTGTCTCTATATTCGCTTTATGTTGGGTTACAATATATAAAAACCAAGAGGCTAATGAAACGGATTTCATTCGATATGCTAATATTTCGCGCATAAATCATAATAAGTATATGGTTTGGAATGTATAACATTATAGCGCGAGTTAATTCGACCTTGACAAATTAAGACATGGCTTACCAAAATAAGATTAAATTATCCAAATAGGACGGGAATGATGGTAATACACATGGTAAAGCTGTTAATCATGTGTAAAATGTGAATAAATAAATTTTCTTTGTGTATTTGAAATTTTGTATCTTAGCGCTGACTAAAGAAATCACCAGTTAAGGAACACTTTTTATATAAAAAGCCGCCCAAAAAATATGTACTTCACAATTTTTGAATAATTCACAATAGCTACTAAAATTGTTTAGATTCAATAACACAACTCTTAATTCGTAATAAAACTGAAACATATATCAAAAACTAAAAACAGACTATCAATTAGCACTAAACAAAAATTATTGTTTGCTAATGCCCCCATCTGCTAATTTCAAAATGTTCTACACTTAAATAAATTCCGTGTGATACTAAATCGTGCTCCAGTTAGTATGAAACTAAATATTTGTTTTCTTTGTTTCAACATAAAATTTCAACTTTGGAAATAATCTCTCGTAAAGAAATAATAAAAAAGATTTTTTTCTTAAGATATAAATAAAGGCCGTATGACACTTAGAACAAATTTCATTTTAGTGCCGATATAATGTTGTTTCTTAATATGTCATATTATAACGAAATAATTGCCACCAAATAATTATCACCAATCTTGGATGCAAAACTTATCGTTGACCTTTATAGATTGATCAGAATCGTAATTTTAATTATTTTTATATTAAATGATATTTCCTATTTGATTTGAAATCAAACCTGGTGATCGCTTAAAAAACTGTGCAGAAAATTAAGATAATTTCCTACCGCTGCAGCGGTTAATGACACAAAATGATGTTAAAGACATCGTTCATTTGCGTATGCCACCAATTTCCATCACCTTTTGATAATTTTTAAGAAAGCTATGATGTTCATAAAAAAACATAAGCGCCTAATTTTGATTGGCAATTATATTGCTCATAAACTAACCGCTTACGCCAAACCAAATGACATAAGGTGTTATTGCAAAACCACATTTTTGATTTTATGTAAAAATAAAAAATTATGGGAAAGCGCAATGACTTAGGCGGATATTGCAAATGGAGACATTTAAATACAACTTACAAATATGTTTAGATCATGATTTGTTGTAAAATAATCAATAAATTTAAGTGATTTAAAATTTGCAACAAACTGCGGTATTAAAAATTGCTCAACCTGAAGTTATTTAAGCTGTTACTCTAATTTGGATTATAATCAAAACAGTTTTAACCCTTTGCACTCGGCCGTCCCCTCTGCCGGGACAACGTAAGTCTAGCATATCACTCGGTTGTCCCCTCTGAGGGGACATGATAGTTAGTTAGCGATTACGGACAGTGAAATTATTCCACCGCAATTTTTTAAGAAATACGTGTTCTCCTGTAGTTTTCTGTTTAAATGGCACAAAAAAAATAATCGAAATATGATAAAATTAACAAGATGCATGATATATAAATCAACCGTTTTACACGTCGAAAAAGAACGTGCGAAGTGCGTTCATGACGGACTGTACACTTCTCTGATCCGTTGAGCAAATTGTAGATATAGTGAATTAGGCGTACAAAGCTACCAGAGTATATGGCTCAATGAAGTGGGAAACTTGATACGATAATAAAGAAATCCGATAACCGAGAGAAGAAATGTACAAGATCTCAGTTCGTACTGAAGCGTCGAATAGAAAAGATCTCTGCAGTAATAAGATAGTGTTGTGTTTTCGTAATTTACCATTAGTTATTTCCAAAGTATTTTTTACCCTTTCTTTTAATACATAATCAAAATTTTTTTTTTTCTAAAAATGTCAAAACGGCCAAGTACCAGTGAATCTCGTGAAGTAAGCAGTAGTGAAGATGAGTTCCAGATAGACATTTATACAGACAGATTAAAAAAAATAATTGTTCAAGCAGAAGAAAATGATAGTAATGATAGTGATGATGATATTATCCAACCAACGAGAAAAAGAAGAAATTTGATAAATAGTGATAGCGATACAAGTAGTGAAAAAGAAAACATCCCCGTAGAAGACGTATCAAGTGAAGAGTGGGAAGACGTTAGTGAATCTACCGATTCTTCTTCAATAATCGAGTTTGACATACATCACCAAACACCCGGACCACAAATACGAAGCAATATAAAAGAACCCATAGAGTATTTTACTTTATATTTTACAAATGAATTAATAGACAATATAATAAAAGAAACGAACCATTATGCCAACAAAAAAATAAGGAACAAACAATTGTCACATAAATCAACTTGGCACAAGTGGCACGATGTTACATGGGATTGATCCACCTGCGAAATCTCCAAGAATATTGATCTACTGATTTCATTAGTAAAATTCCTTCTTTTTTCGAAACTTTCACTAGGGACAGATATCTACAAATCTTTTGGATGCTGCATTTGAAGAAAGATACACGAAGCGATAACACAATCAAAACTCGTATTCAAAAGGCCAGCAATTATTTAATATATATAGATTCTAAATTTAGTGAATATTTCATACCATACAAAGCAATTTCTGTCGATGAATCCGTGATAAAATTCAAAGGCAGATTATCATTTATAACATATAATCCAAATAAGCCGACCAAATGGAGTATACGCATATATGCACTAGCCGATGCAAAAACTGGATATTTATTTTCAATTCTTCCTTATTTGGCAGCATCACATCCGATAGCATTTCCCGGCCAGATCTTCCTGTAAGCACGAGAATTCCATTGCATTTATATAAAAAGTTGATAAACAAGGTTCCTGATGCACAAGGATACCATATGTACACTGATAGGTATTATACCAGTATTCTTTTAGCAGAAGAATTGCTAAAGATGAAATGTAATCTTACCGGCACTGTAAAAGTAAATCGAAAAGGCATACCCATGGCAATTCGTAACCCAAAATTTTCATCAAAAAGACAGTGGCATATAGAAAAAATAATATTACACTTCTTGCGTGGAAGGATAAAAAAACTGTCACAATGCTAAGTAATTATAACAACACAGGAATGCAATCAACCCTCAGAACGTTACGTGGTGGAAATATTATATCTATTGATAAGCCTCAAATGGTTCTCGATTATACCGCAAATATGGGCGGTGTCGATCTTGCAGATCAATACGCCTCCACGTATTGTTTTCTGCGGAAATTTTTGAAATGGTGGAGAAAATTATTTTTTTGAGGATTGGAAATGAGCGTTATAAATTCCTTCATATACTTTACCGAATCTCAGAAGAAGGAAAACAACAAAAACCAATGACATACCACAAGTTTGTAAAAAGTATTGTAAAACAGTTGAGAGGTGATTTTCGAGAATCTCGATCACGTCCATCTACATCGTTGTCAGACAATAGACTGAATATTAAGTTGCATATTCCAAATGTGGGACAAAGAAAACGGGATTGTATTGTCTGTTTTGACAGAAAAACACCAGGCGGAAGGCGGCACACAACATTTTATTGTGAAACATGTACAAATCAACCCGCTATGCATGTTGGGAATTGTTTTAAACTTTACCATACTGTAGAAAATTATAAAAATAAATGTTGATATTTTTTTGTAAATATGTGTTCTTCAATGTCCACAAATTCATATAAAACAAATTTCATTACTATTCCTTACTTGGTTCTAAAATTATACTGTATAATATCACGTTTCCAGGATGTACGTTTTCGTTAAAAAGTGGCGTCGAGTTGCTGGTATGTAACGTCCGAAACGGTGCCGAGTGCAAAGGATTAAACTATATACGTTTAGCCAGTTACTCCATTGGTCTTCCCATAATTATAATTTTATTTAAACGAGTAAGTCACTCTAATTCTTCAAATCGAAATGGTTGTAAACCCATGAATGAATGCCGAAACAATTGTGTGAAACACAAGTCAAAGTAGATGTCAAAATTGTATTGTGTTTGTTGTTTTTGTAAAAATTGACAAATCCACATTCTCTTTATTTTTTCCTAAATAAAATTAAAACCGAGGGCATGTTTATGGCCGGCTATGCATACTTATTCATTCCATTTCATTATTGCTTCTAGCGTAATGCTCGGCGTATAAATCCAATCCAAATTGATTTCTGTTTAGGCCTTACCTGAAAAATAAAAAAAAACAATATAAGAAATTTTGTTTACATGTTTATCTAAGAAAATAGAAAAAAATTTAAATAAAATAGTTTGCGTCTAATCCATAATTTTTAATGAATAACAAGTTGATAGATAAAAAGATAAAAACACTAATAAAGTTGACAGATAAAAATAAAAAACCTCTTCCATCATCTAAACCTCGTGTAATCGTGTATTCATTAACAATTTGGTAGCCTTCTTTGCCAGAATGTAACGTTGAATTGGGGTTCTTAATTATTAATTCAAAATCGCTTTAGAAGAAATGACACATTCCATATTGGTCTGACTGTAACCTCGAATTAAATTGAAAAGTCCTTAAGTATACGACTTTGATATAATAGTCATATAAAAACTAAAAAAATATTGACAGATCACGAGAAAATCTTAATACAATTATATTTGCAGGTTGTAGACTACGGCGAACCTGAAGCCTTACGAAAATTTAGAAAATAATTGATTCGAAACAAATCCACAAGAAACTAGCAGAGGTCTCACCTTATGCATTGAAGAAAAAGGTTCAAATCCGGTAAGATGAAAGTGTCATCCTCAATAAAAATGATTAATATTTCCCACATATAAATAGCCGATTCCTACATAACTAAAAAAACGCGATAGATTGATTTATTGATACTCGTACAATAGAGTTTATGATTTTAACCATATTGTAATTTATAGCTCAATTTATTACAATAAGAGACGATGATATTAAGCTGCTTATAATTTGTAAGCCTCTTAAAGAAACACCTGAAAAAAAAGTTGATGCGACTATATACTCTAACTAATTTGAACAAGTTACCTGGCTTTATATTTTCTGATATTTCCAAAATGATTGACAATCTTTTCCTTACCGAAGCTCAACATTTTAATAACTGTAAGGCTAAATCAAAGTTGATAGAAGGACGTACTTTACAAGTCAATAACTTTGCACAAACAGAATTAAAATAATTATAATCGTATTCATATTAAAATTTCATCTTATTACGAAACGTTTAGCAATTTGATCATTCTACTAAATATAAAAAAGTCAATGCTTTTACCAAAATGATGATATCACTATAAAAACAATTGTGTTTTTTTGAGAAAGTACACAATTTGAGAGAAATCTTAGAAATTTTTTGTTATACCACCAAAATTAATTGAACTGCATTACACGCGCCCGTGTATGTCTCCCACACAAATGTATCTAATCGGTTTGGAATTATAAATAAATCATCGCATAAAAATTGGAAATCCATTTTTATCGCGTGCACTTTAAATAACCGATTTAATGTATTTATATACCCAATCATGTAAGGTGTTAAGTATTTTTTTATAACCATGCATTTCAAACTACATATATACGAGTGAGTATGAAAAAAGAAAAACAAATTTTATTTTATTTCTCCGTTATTTAATAAAGTGTTTGGGTGGTGATTCATTGGAGTATTCTGAATAAAATACGAAAAAAAAAATAAAAACTTTATCTTTAATTTTATATTCGTATTTTGGTATTCTTATATATATTTACGTTACGACACAATTTTTCGTCTTCTTACGAATTTACGGTTTATGGGTTCCGGCCAAAATGACACAAATTGAAATGTCCCTATTTAAATTGACGGGTTTGTAATATTGGCCTTTCCCAACATTTTATATTGCTAGTTTGTAGAGAATTTCACAGAAACATTTTAAAATACCACAAATAGAAAATGAAGTAAAGTTTAATGAAGATGAAAAGGACGTCTTGAAGGAGCTATCAAATGTCACAAAATGCAACCTAGGTTCAGATCCCATTTCGACCCTCTCTTCCATTCTAAAATGTGACATTTCGATACATGACATTATGTCCGGTTCAAAAATACGATAAGCACAAAAAAATATAATCCATATAAAATGATGCAAGCAAATTGATTCAAATTTACATATTTCTGAATCATACACTCTCTGTAGTGTGTATATTATACTCGTATAATAAAAAATTCGTCTTAAACTTAATAATATTGATAAGAATTAAGTGATGAATCTTTAGGTAGTATAAATTATTCATCAAGGTGTATATGGTATGACATTATCAAGTATAATTAATCAACAACAAAACAATAATTTGATGACACTAAATAAACTTTTTTAGTTTTGTTGTTCAAGTTTATATTATATATTGTAAGTAAAACTACTTAAATAAATTAACTTTTGAATATTGTATTTTCTTAAGAAATTATTTTATTCTGCTTTTCATTGTCATTGTGCTTTTATATAACAAAATACGACGTGTACGAGAGAAAAATTTTCACATACATATATACATAATTTCTATTATTCAAGACGGAGGAAAAATATTATACAAAACAACAAAACTGTTTAACAAGGAAATTGTCTGTGATAAGAAATAATTTTTTTTTATTTCTATTATATTTCGAATAATTTTTCTTATAAATTTGAATCATTCGTAAGACGTAATCATTTTGTTGTGTATTTTGTAATGTTTGTTTACGAATTCGATTTTCTCTTGAAATTTCGTTTTGCATATATCAACTATATTTTCATAACAGTGTTTTCGGTAGTTTTAATTGGATATCATCAACTCGATTAAATGTTGCAAAAAATATAAAAATCATAAAATGAAAACCGGGATTTCCGGATTCTTGAAAAAAAAAACATGTTTGCCACGCCAGTTGCAATCAGTAGCTTACGATGAACGATTTAATTCACAATATTTACCGCCAGCTTGAGCGGGACCTGTGTTCACTTGTTCTCGCACTGACAAATTAGAAATAAATAAATCATAAATATGTTCATAGTGCACTGAAACTGCTATTCTAGGAAAATGTTGCTACGGCCCAGAACGAAGAAGTTTCAAACACTTTATTTAAAGTATAAACAGTGGCGCTGGGCTATATTGAGCTGAGCATAACATCGTCCAAAGATAGATCAAAGGAGGTTATTAAACACATTGCCTTGTGGGCAGAATAAGCTCCCTTTCATCCTTCCGCTTTTCCCTTTAGAGACCAAATTGTTAAAACACGAGGGCTGACTGAAAAGTTTCCGACCTCAACATGAAGATGGCAGCACTCGCCAACACAAGTGGACGAAACCATAAAGCAAAATATATATAAGAGGACTCATGTAGAGATTCCGAGGTTAATCTATTTTACTTTTGGCAATCTGTATAAGCCTAACAAGAACAATAAACTATAAAATAACTATCCCGATATGTTTATAAGATTCGTATATATGGATTAAATATAGAAAAAAATTAAATTTGTGTATATAAATATATTAAAACTATAAAATAAGATTAACCTCGGAAAAACTGGCTTATAAAATTTGCACTACTTGATTTCTCTTATATATTTATTGCTCGATGACGAAACACAGCTGTTGTTAAACAATCGTTTCAGTGAGTCGATGTGAGTGTTTTTGTGAAAATAGTAAAAATCGAGAATCGCGCTGTCATTAAATATTTTTATTTTTCTTTGAAAGGTAATACACCATCACTTCAGGGACGTCCAAAACCTGCAACCACAGACGATAACATTGCTCAAGCCTCAAGGTCATCCAAATGGTGCTAGACAATCGTCGAATTAAAGCTAAATGGAGCGAGAGAGGCTATATGTAATATGTCCAAAGAACGTGTTTGTCAGATATTGAATCAAGATTTAGACATGAGAAAGCTGCCTGCGCGCTGAGTGCCGCATTTGCTCACTATGGTCCAGAAATGTGTTCGAATAAACATTTCCAATACTCTGTCGGCACAGTTTAGGTGCAATAAATCATAATTAATTTTGGCGCCGACTAATTACTGTTGATTAAACTTGGATACACAATTATACTTCGGCAGTGAACTGCCAAGGGGGAATCGACTCCAAAAGAGCAAAGGCTGTTTTTTTGGCTACAAAAATTTCGAAAAAAGGCCACATTTGCAGAAAAAAACACTTGCTCCACCAAGACAATGCACCGTCTCACACATCAGCGGTTGCCCAGGTGAAAATCACCGAATTACCTGATCTAGCCCTAAGCGACTTTGTTGTACTCAAAGCTAAAAGTTGCACTCGAAGGACAGATATGTTCGTCGCCTCATTCGAGGCGACTTTTTTAAAAAACTTTGTAAAAACTCTTTTGCAGAGAAAGACGCCGAGACTACTTGGATGAGGTTGAAGAGATGGCAGCACCGCTGGGAGAAGTGTACAGACCAGTAGTCGCAAGTACTTATTTACCAGTACCAGTAGTCGCAAGTACTCAATTTTTTTATTAAATCGCATATTTTGCGTGCCAATCAATTTCTTAATAAAATAAAATAACTAAATTTTTTAAAAAGAAAAACGATAGTTTTAATTTTAATTCATAAATGTGTTATTTCATTTATCGTTGTAATAGAAAGTAAGAATGGGATTGTATTAATCGTAAAATATTTAAATATTTGGTCCTACGGTAGATATTTTTTGTGGGTGTGTAATAAAATGCCAGTTTTCAAAATTCTGGTTTTCAAAATCCAGGTTTTTAAAATCCTGGTTTTCAAAATCCCGGTTTTGTATAAAAAAATCCCGATTTTTAGGAAATCCCGGTTTGAATTTTTAAAATTTGACATGTGGGAAAATGGGACTCTTAAATGATTTTTTGACAAAATTCAAAAATGAGTTTGCGATAAAGATAGCACTTTAAGAAAATGGCTAATAGGGATGGAATTTCGCTATTTCGTAACAGATTTTGTTGAAATTAGATACATGCGATATGTTTGCTGATCCCAGCTCCTACATCCCCCGAAGTTCAAATCTAACGCCCCTCGGAGAGCTAAGCGGGGGAGGGGAGGGCGGAGGATCGCAGCGACCTCTCGCGTCCCTGTACGAGTTATCGAAGCTGTCCACCTCTACAAGTATTGCATTTCAAAATGTTACATTTCAAAATGCAAGATATCTTATTTGTATGTTAAATTATTTTAATAGGCCGGCCCGAAATAATAAAAAATATTTTTTGCAAAATCAAAACTTCAGAACTAGAAGTAAAAAAAAACCGGGATTTTGAAAACCAGGACTTCGAAAACCGAGATTTTAAAAACCGGGATTTTGAAATCCGGGATTTTGAAAAACCGGAATTTTGAAAACCGGGATTTTGAAACCGGGATTTCGAAACCGGGATTTTGAAGGCCGGGATTTCGCAGTACACCCGTTTTTTGTATATATTTGTTACTATTAATGGAATACATGCTCCAGAATTGTCTCTGGTCTTTGTTTTTGTTAAAACGACGTTCTTTTGTGAAAATAGGAATTTACGGTAATAAGTAGATGGAAACACTGTTTATACCACTATTGTCAACTTTCTTAGAGATGTGAAATTAATTAACGATTTATTATCGTTCCTTAAACCATTTTCAATAATAGTTTTTAAAATCTTGAATTTTTCACACCAAACTAGGCAGCACTGAAATTCAGGCAATACAGAATCGAACTCATCAAAATTCATCTAGGCAAAATCGTAAAAACTATTATTAGAAATAGCGAACAAATTTAATCAAGTTTTAATTTTTCGATGTATTTGAACTTACTTCTGTGCAAATAATTCTTGTGACTCCTTTTTCAAACATGTTAATATCTGCCACAAACTTCCTTAAATTGGGGAAATATTTGAGAAGTGGGTAATTTCCAAACGAACATTCCAGATCTTTCTTAAGTAACTGCAGCGTCATCGCAAAAACGATAATATAGTCGAACGTATTTTTATTTAATTCATTTAAATAAATACTGAAGTCAGTCAGAAACATTACTTGCATTGACCAATTGGTATTAGTTAACTCCGGAAATACCTTTCTATTAGATATAAACGAATTTCGTTCAAACAGTAAACCAAGCTTTCCAATGATAACGCTCGACTAAGCCAACGAACGTGATTATACATCAGTAGGGTTTTATATGGTGCACTCATATCTTTCTTTAACTTTTAAATTGTCTTTTCGATAAATCACTATAGCAAAGATATTATTTATAACTTTAGCAACCGTTCCTGATATATTGGGTGTATGTATTAAAAACCGGAATTTGATACTAGATGTCATTACTTGTTTATGCGTTATAGTACATCAAGGACATATGTCATTTGAAAGCCCTATTCAATACCTGTCAAAATCAGCTAAAAGTTTTTGTTTTGAAATCAGTTGGATTTCAACGATGGAAAATTAATTAAATTTGCGAAAAAACAGCATTTGCGGGAAGTTTTGTTGAGTCACTTTTTCGCAAGCAAAACTGCAGCTGAAAGTCATCGTTTGCTCGTGGATTTGTATGGTGCTCTTGCAAAAACAGAGTGCTTTGAGTGGTTTAGTCACTTGAAAAGTGATTTTAACATCAAGGACAAAGAGCGTCCTGGTTAGCCGAAAAAGTTTCAGGATGAAGTGGAGGCATTACTCGATCAAGATTCATGTCAAACGCAAGAAAAACTTGCAGAATCATTGGAAGTTGATCAAGCAACAATTTCCAGACGTTTGAAAGCCTTGGGATTCATCCAAAAGATTAAAAATTGGGTGTCATACGAGTTGAAGCAAAGAGACGTGGAAAGACGATTTTGCATATCTGAAATACTGCTCGAGCGCCACAAAAAGAAGTCGCTTTTGCATCGTATTGACACTGGCGATGAAAAATGGATCCATTACGATAATCCCAAGCGCAAGAAAGCGTATATCAAAAAAGACGTGGCCGGCCAATCGACACCAAAGCCGAATATTCACGGGACCAAGGTCATGCTGTGTATTTGGTGGGACCAGCTAGATGTGATCCACTATGAGTTGTTGCCAATTGGCCAAACCATCAATGTCCAACTCTATCGTCAACAAATATTTCGATTGAGGCAGGAAATCCAGACAGAGCGGGCAACGTATGCGACCAGACACGAGTCAATCTTTTTCCACCACGATAACGCTCGGCCACATATTGCGGCGCCAGTCAAAAATTACCTGGATAATAACGGATGGGAAATTCCGCCTCACCCGAATAACCACCTATTTCGATCCATGCTGAATATCTTATCAGGAATACGCTTCACTTCAGTTCAAGGTATCGAAAATTGGCTCGATTCGTTTTTAGCCGCCAAGAGGGCGCAGTAGCGATGGGCAATACTTTGAATAAAAAATCTTGTAACATTTTTCCACAATAAAGACTCAAATTTCATAAAAAATTCCGGTTTCTGATGCATGCACCCAATAAAAAAACAAGTTCAAGGATTAAAAAACTACTATACACTTATGCTGTGTGCCTGACGCAAATTTTTTTGTCTAAATTTTCAACTAATTAAATTGATCGTTAGTTCACCCAGGTATTGTTAGATGTCTCTAACATTTATAAACCAGAATCTACCCGATATTTAAGTTGTGTTGCTTTCAAAAGATTACAACAACAATTGCATTGTATTCAAGCCGACCATCTTAGAATGTTAAGATTAGGAGAAATAAAATCATTTTATGGTTATTGTGTTTACCGCAAGGCATTATTTTTTCTATTTTTCTCGAAAAATGTATCTTGTAGAATAATTTAGCATTTGTTATTTGATAGCAAAATACCGAATTTATTTTGTTCTATTTCATAAAATAAAAAAAAAAATAAAATAAATATTAATAAAATGAACCAGCACAGAAAAATTAAAACGCATTAAAAAATTAGAGCCAAAAGTTGTTGCTTTCACATTTCTTAGCTAAGCTAAGCGGATTTGCGAAAGCAACACTATTTTAGTTCTAAACTGAAAACTTAGTTCCGATTTATCAATTAATTATTAGAAATGTTTTGTACTTAAATTTAAGTTGATATAGCAGATTTTAATTAAACATCAGATGCGGTTTGTTTTGTGCCATTTTTGAACGATTGGTACGTACTAACCATCAATTTAGTTAGTTGGAAATTTAGCCAAAAAATTCGACGTGAGGCACACAGCCTTAGTCTTAAACTATTATGAAGTTACTTCTCATACTTTCATTTGCCCTCGACGAAAACTTTTCAAAATGTTTGAAAAAACATAAAAGCTAATATGAGCTGTCATTTTCGGTAAACCGATTTCGGCCAAAATTCACTGGGATCTCCTAACTTACGGAAAAAACTTATGCATGAAGTTTCATCTCGATCAATCATTCCGTTAGCCCAGGCGGGATCTCCCATTTTGGAAAAAAACCTTAGGTATGAAGTTTCATTCCGATCGATCAGTTCATATGGGGGCTGCCGAAATTTTGTTGAAAAATGGTTTTAATCAAAAATCGTCATTTCCGCTTACATTTTGAAAAACTTATCTGGACCGATATTATTGCAAAATTCTTTTAGAATCTTTTACTTTATAATCGTTTTTGCAAAAAACGAAAAAAATTCCTATCCCCCAGAAAAGAATTTCCCTGTGAAAAGTTTATAATGAGGCTTCATGCCACAGGGCCGTTTTTTGTTGAAAAATAGATTTTTGTCAACAATCGAGATTTCCGATCAAATTTGGAAAATGATCTGGGCCAATATTGTTGTAAATTTAATTTAGAATCTTTTAGTTTAAAGCCGTTTTTAACAAACGAAACAGCCTGCCTCTATGGACCCCCTCCCAAATCCGGTTGACCGATTCCGACGAAACGAAATACTGAGATTTCCAAATTAGAAAATTTCTCAAGAGTGTTTCGCAAAATGGCATTAAACGATGGTGTACAGCTTTTGAGTCAGTAGTGTTATCAGTCGTTAAACACGAGTACTAATGATACAGCTTATACTTAATTACCTAATTACCTTCAGAAATCGGCAATTAACTTGGAAATTTAGGTTTAAAGGTACGAAATGAAGCAAAACTAGGACGCAATAGCGCCTTTAGAACAAATACCACTTATTTATGATACACAACCAGAACAACACAATCAGGCCAGGTTTAATGTCGATGAATATTATTGAAGTGTTTTACCGGCGAAGTTCACTGAATACGCAGACACAATAATAACCGTAAACTAGAACAATATTTATTACTTTCTATGCTCTAAAAATTACGAAATAAATCATTTTGCAATAAATTACGACTGAAGGTGTAACGTGATTTTACAGAAAATTGCGATATCGCGATTGCGATTAACTACACCGCTTCCAATACAATGGACAGCATCAAACTATTACAATAAGATACACTTCAATGTGCATATTATCTAATTAATTACCAATCTTTCACAGCAACAAGAAAAAACTGTTCATTCACTACGGCAATCACTGTTTAATTGAATAACAGTTTTTATGTATCCAAATGTCAATTAAGGTTAAAATTCCAATGCATGCGCATTTTTGATTGATTTCTATTTTTTTAGTTTTCTTTATATGCTTAAATGAAAGTATTTACAATAAATGGCCAAAATGCAAAAGTTTATATCTATCTATACACATTATCTAAATCTAATCGCGATTAGTTATACCACTATATATGTATACAGTTATAGGGGTTATCAGTTTTATGTTACCCAATACGATTTTACAGGAATTTTTGATTGGACTGCGATCAATTTATGAACAGTAAAATATGATTAAGATGATGGAATTCTTTGATTTCGTAATATCGTTGAATCCAAATAAATAACCCTATTTAAGGCAATAAACTATATCAAATCAATTAATTTATTTGATTAAGATATGTGTGTGTGTAATTTTACGTAATGCTGTAAAATATATACCAAAATAAAAAATTATGATATAATTTTAGAAAAATAAGGTCACTTCCCAAAAAACAGATCTCGCTCGTTTGATTTATTCGTGCACAGCTGGAATAAATATTTAATATGCGGCGTTCATATATAGAGCAGTGCTCTTGTATGATCGGGCACATACCGAGTATTCAACCATAAAATATATAGGTTATATTTATGTTTTAATTCGCACAATTTCGAATATCTATATGATATGTAAATTAAGAAAATTCTAAAATTCCGTATTTTTAGAATTTCTTTTCACACGTGTTAGTTAAAACACAACATGACCGGTCCCATACACATATATAAATATTTTATGAACATATGTAACTCGTTTTAGTAAAAGTGACATAATGTTCATTAATAGTAAATTTTTAATTACATACTTTATTTTGTATTTTCTTTTGATAGTTGTTTTTTTATGCCTTAGACATGAACTGACTTGTATTCTTCCATACATAATATTTACATTAGAAATGACTTCCATTGTACTACACATCTTGATTAATCCACAAGAGGTGTGAATCTCTCATGTTCCTACAATATGCATGTGTATATGTATACAACAGACAGACAATGAATAAATTCTAGTTTTTTTTCTCAATTTTGTAGTTGTTGTGGCCATTGGATCAAACAAAACTCTGAAACTTTCACAAAATCAATTAATTCGAGAATTATGTCATCAAAATAACTTTGGAGAGACGTGTCGACTATATATAATATACATAAACTAGTCCTTTCACTCTCTTGCGTATATAAACGTATATTTATTGTACAGAGAGATACACAGATTTTTTTAATGTATTCAAACGAATTTTTTTTATTTGTTTCCAAGACGAGGGGGCTATTCCGATGAAAACCCATAAATTTTTATTTATTTTGTTTGCTGTTTCTTCTGCTTTTACTGAATACGTATGTATAGTTTTTGATTTGAAAACTTTTTTTATCACTTTCACTGCTGGGTGTACACGGGAGGGATTTTGTTTGTTTTGTTTTAATAGACGAGCGCGCGAGTGGGTGGTGAGGAGGTCTGGCGAGGTTAAGTAATTTATAGGTGTTGGGAGTTTGTTTGCTTTATTGTGCTAGAGGTAATAAATTTTATTTATAGACAATTGATTCTTAAATCTTATGGGTATATGCAAAATGTTGATTACGTTTACTTTCATAGATTTAATAAATTTATATTATATAAATGTGTGCGGTAATCTCCTCGGCCATTAAAATGGGTAGATCACAGTCAATCAAGAACATCAACTGTATTGTTTATTTTATCACAGCCTTGTAAACAATAAATTAGGAAAAGTGCATTTGCTTCTAGGAATTATCGCAGCACTTATATAGATACTATTCAAATCCGGATGAATCAGCTTTAAGAACGATGACATTTCTTATCATAGCTTTTTGATATACCCTATCTGCAAAATACGCAATAAAATAATTTGAAAATTTATTTCCAAAATACTTAAAATGAGCCGGTAAACCCCCCACTTAGCATTCTTCCACACTGTTGCATAGTGATTCCGCTAATTGTATCTTTTGTCGCTTCAAGTAACTCACTTTTCTATGAAACCGTAGTTGATGGCCTTGCCAAAATTACTACCCATGTCACGTGAACAGATTTTTTTATGATTTCTCTTTTACCCATAGTTTTGCTTTAATTAGTATAACGTCATTAATATATGGAAGAATTAGTGACAGTTGGAGATTATCGCGCTGTTCTAGTTGGAGGTTTGGGAATTGATCTATACTATAGTAAGTAAAATTTCATCTAAGATAAAATTAAATATTTTGGGCAAAAATGAACATTCTTGCTCAATCCCTTTGTTTTTGTTAACCGACTATAGAAATGATGTACGTTTCCAAAACCAGGCTTTAATTATTCTTGATTAGGTATCTAAATTCAATGTGTCGAAAGCTTTTGGTAAATCAAAATATAAACTGGATGAATACATGATTGTCAACTCTGATCATCAATGGAATGATTAGTTAAAAAGAACAAGCCTCTTGAAAAAGAGCAAGCGCAAACTAAGCGATCGAGTAATAATTAAGCATGTATTGTTTAGCCTAGGTTGTAGAGAGTGACCGAGTCATTGGTGTTTTAATTCATTTAAGTCATTGGTATTGTCGCCCTCGTTAGCTTAGTAAGTAGAGTGCTTGCTGTATTATTCGGGGGTCTGGGGTTAGATTCCTGATAGTGACCAGTAAAAAAGTTGCGACTGGGTATTTTTAACGTGTCATTATATATGTTCGTCCATTTTTAGATTTCCAGATTTATAGCCATAGAAATTACGGCTTTGTCCTTAATATTTATTTAATTTCTGGAACTGAGACTTGTATGGTCCAAATCCATTCTTTCGGGAATTGATCAATAATCTACGTTTGTTCAATTAATCTATGAAGGGATAGGATTGTGTTATTTAGAATATAATGTGTGCTAGAATATAATGCATTTTAAATTTGGGCAAAAATAATTGATGGTTTTCGTCGTATTGCGATTTTTGTGGTGGAACATATTCAGAGATGAAACGAACTTTCCCTAGGATAGGAATATGGGCAAATAGTGTAATTATGAATCCAAACTGTTATTTAATTCTTTTAGGAATTATTATTGAATATTTTCGTTGTTTGTTGAATGCTGCAGTTTTCTATGATATTTACTTGTAAAATATTGTCGACTATATTCCAGGTGCAATAGCATAGTTTGGAGAATGTCTTGGGTATTGTTGTGGTACTAGATTGTTAATTTCAGTTGGATAGTTAGGATTAGCCGGGACGAAAGATGTTTGTACTTGGGTGTCAGGATGATAAATATTTATTTTTAAAATTTTAATTCTGGTTATTCCTGAAAAATAATCAACGTGATACTGGCGTGTTATATATATGGAAGTATATTTGGATGTCAGCACCAGAAAATGGTAAAATTATTTTAAATAAAAATTACCTGCTTCTCAAGTAGTTCTCAGATTAATCTGGATATGAAATCACCTAGTTGGCCATTGATGTATTTAACTATTTCAGAGGGCAGTTCTTGGTGCGAAAAAGTGGCATTAAGCGTATCTACGAAGGTGGATTGATAATTCTTTAGAATGAAGTAAACATATTTTTTGTAAGTAAAATTCACATCATTTATCAATAAAGTCTGCTTTTAGCCCGATACACTTTTTCCAACGTTTTTCCGATGTCATTAAACCTTCTTAAAATATGATTTATCAAACTATTCAAAATAAGCGTTCGATTCAGCTATCATTTCATCATGGAAACAGAAAAAAGTCACAAGGGGCTAGATCAGGTGAATATGGTGGATGGGGAAGCAATTCGAAACCCAATTTATCCAATTATTGCTATGTGTTTTCCATGATGAATGTGATGATGCATTGTCATGATGGAAGAGTTCTTTTTTCTTCATTTTCTTTTCCATGTTTAATTAACCGTTATGAATCGATGTACAAATTCAGATGGTTTACTTACGCAGAAACATCTCCAAACATTGCTTAGAAATGGTTATTCCATTCGTTTTCTGAACATTTGTTAACAAACGCAACACTCGTCTTGCTGACAGCTTTCTCATATGCAGTTCTTCGTGTATGATGTTGTGTACACGTTCATATGAGATGTTTACAATGTCAGCAATCACGCATAACTTTATACGACGGGCATTCATCATGATTTCTTAGTCTTTTGCGATGATTTCGGGTGTTATTACCTCTTTTGGATTTCGTGAACAGTCAGCATCAGTTGTGCGTGTGCTGCAATTTGAATTCTAACTACAATTTTTGTACTGGATCGTGCTATTATGCTTGCTGAAAAGTGAGGGGGTGGACCTCCTGTTATCTATTTATTCATTTTCTCGTTTCTTCCCCTCTGGAAAATGTTAATTTGCTAGGCCATTGATGATTTTAGCCAACTATCTTAAAGTTAGTCGAATCAGTCTTGTTTTTGATATTGCCCTGTAACACCATGTTCTCTAAAGTTATAGCAACCTGCAAACTTCGAGACACGAAAAACATAAACGATATTAGAAAATATTCTATATGCCACGGAATTTCATTTTTCGAGCTGATCCAAAAGGTGAAACATCTAATATTCCCTTGTAAAGTTTTGATAAAAGCGTGAAAGTACCATCATATAGCTTGAAATCGTATATGATAGTATCAGCTATTTCGGAAACATTCTTCGGAACATAAAACGGATTATCCCTAAATATATCAACATTGTCCTCGGATAAGGAACTTGTAGGGTAATAATTGCACAATATCTCTTCGCGAGGAATTAATAATCGGTGATCCTACAATAATCAGTAAAGTTGGAGGAAGGAAGTTACGGCACTACGAGAATATTGGTTCACACATTTATTTACTTTACTTATTAATCACACCCATCCCACCCTTCATACACTCACACACAGACTCATCCCTCGCGGACTTCCACCAATGGTCTTTTGCTTTTGTTTGGCGGGCTTTCAAATCGCAATCTGGACCCAATAATTTCATATATACATACTTGAGAGTTCAAACCAGCAATACGAGCAATTTTTTCTTGTCGTATGTTCTAAGGGGCCAATATTTTAATTTCAAGTTATCAAATCGGTTCGGAAAAAAATCAAAGTAGCTATTTTGACAATTAACTCTGAATTTAATAAGTGTTACATGCTTTAATTCACGTTGCCACAAGAATGCTTATAACTTTGAAAATATGATATGCATGCACAGTACCTGGCCAAATTAATATCACCTTTACAAAAATTAAGTATGCAGCGGAAATTTGGTTAAAAAAGCACGTTTTTTACCTTAATTTATTAAAATGGATTTCTACCGGCTAATATTTCGTCCATCTCCTTTTATTTTTTATTTTCGTCCATCTCCTTTTTAAAACTGAAATACGACGCACCATACTGTTGGTCGACATTATGATGGTATTCTTGAGGGAGGGAAAGGGAGGGGGTGGTTTGTTGTACCAACTATTTTGAATTTCCTCAATCAACTTTGACTTAGTCAAAGTGAAAGAATGGAAGAAAATGCAAAAACTTCTAAAATTGAAAACTGTGCTGAAACCACATGCGTATATTTCATCTTTGCACACTGAAATGTAGGTCAATTAAAATTGAGCTATTCATACCTACACTACCGCTCAAAAGTGTTTAGGCACCCCTTTTTCATGTATTATTGAGACAGTATTATGTTTACGAAACAACATTTAAATAAAATGAAATACTTATCTGAAACGCAGTTTCATAACCACCAACGATATAGGGTTAATTTTACTACACTGTACCTGCGCTTGGTTGGATTGTCGCAAACTGTTTATTATACGGTACAATTACAATAATAGTCTGTAGGAATTTCCAGAAAAAATTATCAGTCTGGTTTGTTCTAGGTAATGATGTTTAAATTAATTTTTTGAAAAGATTTCAGTGAAATGAGTCAAATAGGATCAGCTGCAGTCCGATATTTACACTTGCTGTGTTTTTTTATTAGCACCCGATAGCTGTATCCGGAGCAGCCAATTTTCTATGTCAAAACTTATATTTAGCGCGCTATTATTGCATATAATTAATTTATTTAACTCTAAACTAAGATTTTTCATTCAACTTTTTAGTTAAAAATCGATATAAAAATATTTTGCTCTACCTATTTATCGAGAGCCGCTATCGGGAGCGCTATCCATTTTAATGGGAAATTTGAAACGGCTTTTATTTTGTAAACCCCTGAAACCATTAGAAACTAAATCTTACAATAAAAATTTAAAACGCAGCAAAATGAATTCTTATTTATAACATCATGTCAAAATAAATGTCAATTAATATATTTCAGGTGATAAATGTTTGTTTTATTGATGAATTTAGTTTTAATTTTTATAGTACAGCGACACCAGTGAATAATATCTGCAGTTTCAATAGAAAATTGTCATTTGGCTCCGGAAAGTGCTCCAATATTAAAACACAGCAACTGTTAACATTGTAAGCGAAATATCGAGTGACAATTATTTAAAATGCCTCCAAGAAAAGAACCAAGTACTGAAACACGTGCGCTTATAATAGCTTACCATACAGCTGGCATAAGTAATTGAAAGATTGCCAAAAAAATGGAATTAGACCACGCTACGGTCGATTGTAATGTTAAAAAATATCGGGAAAGTGACAGTTTTTTTAATAAAAGACATAGTCGAAGACCAAGAGCGTCAACATCTGTAGATGATCATAGAATAGTGATTACTAGCACGACGAATAGACACAAAACAGCCTCGGAAATAGCCGCAGAATTAAATGTTGGTCGCCCAAAACTAGTTAGTGTTTCTACGGTTAATCGTCCTCTACAGGAATCCGGACTCCATGGCCGTGTTGCTATTAAACAACCATTACTAGTAAACAAAATAAGCAAAAGCGACTTAAATGAGCCCGTGAACATTAACATTGGACGATAGAAGATTGCAACAAGGTTTTATGGACGGATGAGTCCAAATTTGAATTTTCGGTACCCGAAGACTAATATTCGTGAGAAGATCTTTTTGTGAACGTGCCAGTAAAGAGTGTATTGCCGCTACCGTAAAGCATGGAGGCTTTTCAGTGATGATTTGGGACTATTTTGCTGATCCTAGTGTAGGCGATGTTGTGAAAATTGACGGAATACTAAGAAAAGAAGGGTACCGACAAATTTTGGAGCACCACTCAATTCCTTCAGGAATTCGAGTTTTGAATCAAAATTTTATCTTTCATCAAGATAATGATCCAAAACATTCATGTAAATTATATAAAAACTATCTTCACCATTTAGAGGATGAAGGAACGATTAAAATTATCGAATGGCCTCCCCAGAGCCCTTACTTGATTCCATTTCAGTTATTGTGGGAAGAACTGAAGCGGGGAAATACAGCAATCAGCTCCAACACCAGCTACTGTTATGTGGAACAAATTTCAATCAATTTGGAAGTCAATAACGCCAGAAACTCTAGCAAAACTTAATGCGAGAATGCCTCGACTGTGCGCTGCGATTGTTCAATCAATCACATAAGGAGGTCACATAAATGAAAGTAAAATTTAAATTGAGCATTTTAATTTTGACATTTATTTAGTATATTGCCATTAATAAATGTGTGGATGTGTCTAAAAAATACATATTTTAATATTTTTACCGAGTTTTTATATATTTTATGCTGTTCTTGCTGTTCTTGACAGTGCCTAAACACTTTTGAGCGGTAGTGTACATCGTATTAATAAATTCCAGTAGATTCTGGTTACGCACATCCCGCAGATAAAATCGCTCAGAATTTAATAATTTTGCTTTTATATTTTTAAATACCCAGCCGTACCATTAAAATAAACAAAAATATTTTATCATGATTTTCCCAAAATATAACATCGAACGAAATAAAAAAATTTCCGAAAAAATCGAAAAGCATACCACACACATCCCATATGTACAAAATAACACTTGAACATGACCTACATGTGAAACGGTTGTATGTTATTCCATTACATATATACATTTTCATTATATTTATTTTTACTATATCGTTTACATATTACATAATACATAAAATAGCCGTGAATGTCATGCCGTTAATATACATTAAACCATGTATAAAAATATGTGTATGCTTTTATGTAAATATTTTCCCTAAAATAATATTTGGACTTTTATTTAAAAAAAAAAACAAAAACTTACAAAAACCAACTATTATTGTTTGGGTATCTGAGTGTCTTGCGAGCGATATCATATAAAGTAACGAAAAAATATTTGATTTGATTTTCTTATCACCAAAACATGAAAATATTATTTGATTACAACGTAAAAAGCCAACAAAATCATATTTTCGACATGTATGGGTAGTAAGTACACCAGAAAGTTATGACATCGTATTTCATAAAACATGTTTTGTGGGTCATTTGGTGACATATTGAAATTGTTTGGTATTTTCAGTTCTCTTCTTAAACCTCATTATTTTGGATGACATAATCGGATTATTAAAACCACTAAAAACATTAATTAATTTTGTATTTTAATTTCAATATGTAGATTACTCTTTCCTTTTTCTTAATTTATTTCTTTTGTTTGTTTACTTCTTTAAGAAAGTTTTATTTCTGTAGTTCAATATTCATTCTGGTCTTTTTTGTGTATTTTTTATTTTTTTGGGGACTGTCAGTTGTATTTTCTATATATCAAAAATATGTATATTATGGCAAAAAATCTGTTATAATCGGATTTTAAGGGCGCACAGAAATTTGTGTTGTATAAATATTTGAATTACAAAGGACATTGCTATTATTTTGTATAAATACATCGTTGTTTATACTCATATATAACACATATATGGGGGCAAGGGGCAAAAGTGAGTTGCACATTTTTCGGTTGGGCTTAATATCTTTAAAAAATTTTATGTTAAACAATTTATAATTTCCACAGACATATACCTAACCTACTATATACCAACAGCAATTTTATTTAATATTTAATTTGTTTATGTATAAACAGCAACAGCACACAACATATGCCTGCTACACGGATAAATATACTTGTCCAAATATTTTTTTTAAACAATCCACTTAGATTTGGTAAATTGAGTTTGTAAAAAGGACGGGTGGATGGTATAATGCTATGCAATAATTATTGTAATCAGTAATTAGTAAGATGAACAAAAAAGGAAAAGTCATTCTGTTTGCATAGAGTAAAACAATTTCTTTCGACATTTGCTTTCTATCTCTTTAATTATTTCTACCTAAGAGCTTAGTCCATCTGCCTCAGTTCGAACAAGCATATAGATACTTATACAATGCTGTAAGCATTTATAGAAAATACTAATATAATATTCATTTCAATGTGTTCTAGGTCGTATAATTGTTGTATTTTCGCATTTCGAGGCAAAATTACAAAGCTCAAAAAATGTATCCATCATATATGACTATGTGTCTATAAATATCAAAAACGTTCCTCTCCATATCGTACTGAAGACTCGATATCCGGGTCTACCATAAATGCAACAGCAATCATATATTTTATGTTTTTAGTCATATCGAATACATTACAGGGATTATTTGTAACTTTAACTGCTAGGCTTTAAAATGAAACTCTTAATCAAGTATATAAGCCAGATTTTGACCCTCGTGTTATATTAACTTTTACACTGATCTTTAAAAGGATATTTTAAAACTGAGAGATAATTAAGAATCAGGTATTTAGATAAAATAAGATTTCCAAAAGTGATTTGGAAACAGCGGAACTGCCATACAAAACCTTAAGAGTACGACGAACGGAAACAAAAACATTATTCATACGTCCCTTACTCCACGTCTTTAGATCCTCTTTAGAGAACAGTATTCAGCAAAAGTCCCCGTCAGAAACGTAAGACGAAATACTATGTCCCAATTGTATCCTACTGGTCTGTAAGAAAACACCCCATAATTTCCCAAACGAATACCTATGCATGCCTCGCTGCCAGTATCGTTGAACATTTATCAAAATGAAGGAGACTGCCAACTAAATCTCACGAAGCCTTCCTAAAAACTCAAGAACTGCTTTATGATGTCTTTCCATTTACGGATACAAATTTGAAAAAGGGTTTCAACAACAGTTCACAGTAATTTTAAGAATTCGGTGGTTGCTATACCCAACACTAAGAATATTGACATTATTTATAAAGTAAAGATGTTGTCGATAATGAGTTGAATATCAAGAATATTCAGAATGACCTCTTTCTTGTCGGTGATTTTAACCTTGTAAATCAGTAATATTAAGAACAATTTAAGTAAGCATACAATTCTGAGTAACGCACACTTCGCAATTTAAGAAATAAACTTTGGCAAAAAAATTTAAAAAGTAAATCCGATTAAATTACTGTAGTAATCTGACTATATTAAGCGTGCAAGTATACACCTCGCTTTTTCTGGTCAAATTCAATTTTATTGAAAGTATAATTGTTACAAAGATTAATTATCGAAATATTCGTCATTACTATTTATGGTCTTTTGCCATGTAGGTATTGATCTTAATTTGATCAGTTGGGCCTGGTAACGTTCAGCTGTAACAGTTTCACCAGGTTCTAGAAGCGTAATGACTCCTTTCAAATCCCACCAGACACCCAGTAGCACTTTCTTGGCATGAATATTCATTTTTGCAACTGAGGTTGATGGCTGACCTGGATCAACCCATGGTTTTCTGCGTTTAGGCTTATCGTACAAAATCCACTTTTCATCACTCGTAACGATTTTGTGCAGATAATTCTTTCTTTTGTACCGAAAAAGCAAATTCATGCAGATGTCTACTCTTCGGTTTTTATTTTCTTCGGTCAGTTTATGATGAACCTATATTTGCTTGTCTTTCTTCTGTATTTCTCACATTGCATGCAATCGATGTGATATTTGTTGGTGAGTAACTCGTAAGCTCGTTTTGAGATTGACGAGGATTTTCATCCGCAGTAAAACTAAGTTTTTCGTCTTCAAATTGTTTTACTGCACCTAGACGTGGATCGTCTAAAAGAAGTTACATATACCTAAAATGCTGGGCGAGTACAGCGCATACAGCGTTCGAGTATATTTTAATGCTTCAAAAACGAGTTTCAACTTGCACATCTAACATGCATTTATAGCAATGCATCAATTCAAATAAAAAGTTTGACGGATATCCTTTGACCTTGAAGAAGCTATGATGATCACTTTTCCGATGATCCCAAAATAATCAGCTATTTGAAAAATAGTGTTCAGACATCTTTCCTTTTAACCATTATGACTTATACTAATATCATGGAAAACAAAATTTTTAAACTTTAGGACAATTTTTTGTCTCGCCACGATGGTTTGCCTTCTATTACCATTTTTCGTGATTTTTACATCAAATCGTGTTATCAGAATTTCGTCCATTCGAGATTTGGAGCAAATTGAAATTCAGAGATCAAGTCTCTGAATATCATCAACAGGGCGAACTCTGTGCTGGGCTTCGCTAAAACTCGTTATACGTTTGTTTGACCACTGATCGAATACGCCAGTCAAGATGGTCGCCCTATCACGTTGTACATTTAAATAATCGAGGTAGTGCAGCGTAAACTTCGTCAGTTACTCAACGGGGTTCGCCATTGGTGGACAATCACAACTTACCTAGTTATTTATCTTTTAAAACGGAATAATCGACAACTAATAAGTAACTGAGTATCGATGCTTGGTCGTTCCGGAAAAAAGTATTTCGTAAATTACGTGACGATTTTGATCACCACGGGCGTTTATGTTTACAGAGCCTGGAATTTGCAAAATTGTTGGACGTTTTGGAGAAACTGGACCAGTTGCACGTCGTACAGCAGATGATCACCATCGTCCAGTTCGTAATCGTGAAGCAATAACAGCGGCAAGTGAAAATATTCGTGAAGACCCAAGCATCTCTTTAAAGCATTGTACACAACAACTAAACGTGTCGTTAACCACTTCAAGATCATGCTGTTGATGCCGGCCTTGATGCTAGCATGATCTTGATCATGCTATTTGGCACCGTTAGATTATTTTCTTTGGAGTGTTTTGAAAAGTAAAGTGTAGGGCAATGATCCACAAACAATTCAAGTCCTTTAGAACAACATTGAATTGCTTTTATTGGAAACAGTCATCAAATATGTTGATGCTCGGATGCGGGTCTGAAACAGAAGACATGGCTCCATAAGAATGATGTTATATTTCATACAAAAATGACATAGAACCAACTTTCATTTTCAATAAAAAAACTTTGGATTTCCAACATGCTTTATGTGTTTTTTAATATAAAAGAAACTAACAGATAGGACGCCCTTCATAATGAATGCGATCACTCTTATTAATATTACGTACATTTTGTATTATTTTTCTCACTTCACTTGGATTTTTCTGACGCTGAAAAAGTCGGAAAAAGCCAGTATGATTATGAAAGCATCTTAACAATATCACCACCATAACATTTTGGAAAAACACTTAACTCTTTTGATTTCAGTAATACAGAGTTTCATTCATCAATCTTTTTATACATCGAGTAACTTTGTTTGATTTGCCAAATCTAGTTGCACACTGCTCAAAGTAAAATGTCATAAAACGTTATGTAGTTTGTAAAATTTGTTAAGAAAGGGTGTGGAAGGGTGCCTGCATTATTAAAATGTTACAATAAGAGAAATAATAAATGCAAGCATAAGCACACGCAAAATTAATATTCAGTTAAATGCCGGCGCATTTCCAACTTCAAACACTTGTTAGTTGTTTTGTCATCTCAATGGCAATCTCATTTAGTGTTGCAGTGATTTATATTGCTATCCGCGATAATTTAAATCCATTTTGTAATCCAAAGTTGTGCTCTAAGCACATCCGTCATATAGGATGTGAACCGCCCGACTTCACACCAAAACGCCTCAATCTACGGTCAATTTATTTAAGAACAGAAGTTATAAATTTTATTGTTGGCGCGCATAACGAATATCGAAATCAAGTGGCATCAGGCAAGACAAAAGGACTACCACCAGCCGCTAAAATGGGAATTCTAAGCTGGGACACTACTTTATCTGTATTGGCTAAACAAAATGCCAAGAAAGGTAAACTGTATTTTAATGACTGTCACAACACAGATAAATATTCACATTCTGGACAAAATATAGGACACGTTCCTCTTAATACAAAAAATTCTAATAGACGATCTAGAGCAAAGGCTATCATAAAAATACTAAAAATTTGGTTTAAGGAACATAAAAATGCCACTCCCTCGTTGATTGAACGTTTTGATTCTAACGCAGGCGGTAATAAAATCATGAATTTTACGAATATCATCCATGAACAGACAACAAAAGTTGGATGTGGCATGACTACATTTTACAACGAAAACCAGACTACATTGCTGGGGTTGCTCGTTTGCAATTATAGCTTTATGCCATATGACGGATTACCAATTTACACATCAGGAAAGAGTTGCTCTATGTGTGAAAACGGATGCTATCCGGCTTTGAAACATTTATGTTTTCAATCTGAAAACTAAAATCTAAACCATAAACCATAGAATTAATAAAAATAAAAATACTGGAATAGATTTTAACACGATTGGCTTGCATTCTGTATGCTTACGAGTTGAGGCATAAAAGTGAATGCTGAGGCATATGAGGCAGAAGCTTGATATAGGACGGGTAAGCGAGGGTTCTCACTTATTAACAAAAACACAATTTCTTAAAATTTAAATAACTTACTTTTATTTCAATGTTTTAGATCAAAAGAAGGTGAATGAGGAAATGTGCCAAGCTTACCTGAAATGTAAAAAAGTTTAATAAAAATTAGTTAACTTTTAAAGTTTGCGTTTCTATCGATATATAAACAATTATAGCGATTATTACTAATAGCAAAATATATAAAATAAGGAAAACTCATGATAACTTTGAGTTAAGATAATTCCCAAAATTTAAAAAGAAGCATTTACCATATCATACATGTTGTTCAGTGATTGGTGCTTTGACATATAGAATTATCTATTCATTGTTTTATAGTTTGTCTGAATTTAATAGAAGCTCCGTATAATTGACGAGGCAGTCAATTTCTCGTCGTTTACAAGAAAATAGCCTTGCTGCAACTACAACTTGGCAAATTTAGCATCGCGGCTTGAGTCTGCACCCGTACAATATTTAACGGACCCAGGAACTTCTGGTAAACGACCATAGACAACGCCATGTCTTCATTCACCGCCAAATCGGTGAATATTTCCGTCTACGAATTATAAACGAATATAATATATACTTTAATCGTTTTATCAAATTTGCTTGCAAGTCTTCTATTATTTATTTCACTACTAACAAAAATCGGTGGAAATTTCCCACTGGGTAAATCAATGCGGATTTATTCCCCCAAATAATATAAAACTGTAACTGTAAAACTGCTTATTTCTCTATAAGCTAACAATGCATCTGCCTCGAATCACAACTCGTTTGGGTGTGCGACAGATGCGCGAGATGTGCTGCTCCTGTGAACACAAAACTAGAAAACGGTGACTATAATTTTGACAACATGCGAAACTAAATATCTTGGGTCAGTTATTACATCAATGAATGACACCGGATAAATATAAATGCCGGCATAGCAGCCGGACATCGAGCCTTCTACGCGCAGTCAAAATTGTTGCCATGAAACTATCTCTCGCAGTTGTGTGAAGAGCAGCATTGCTATTACTAAGTCGCTAAAATAAACCATTGTAACAAATCCCCTTGTGCTACTTAGTACCGAAAACAGATTGATTTTCTGGCGAATTCCTAAATTTTCGATATCTTAAGTATCGTTAACTGATCCTCAAATAGAAATGTGAGCCGAAACAAGGTGATTTATGATAATGTGATCTATTCAACTTGCACACAATTTCTATTCTTCCCAACCAGCATCATAATAAATGCTTACTTATTCTAATTAAAGTGTACGCTGAGAATGCCCAATAAAGTTCTCAAGGTTTAAAAAAATTTAAATAAGTTACAGTTAGTGGGTCGCCCTATCATGTTTTATGTAAACCGTCCATGTAGTTGATGATGTCGTCTCTTTATAACCCGATACCATTAAGCCGAGTGATGGTTCAAGCCTACGAAAGTGACCGACACGCCCTCCTCTTTAATATACCAACCTCCTTATTACTTCGTTTAAGTTCATTTGGTTTACTGAGACGATTTAAAAATGCAATACTCTCCCAGAAAAGTTTCGAAGAAACCGTGTTGGAATCTGTGATACTTAAGGAATTGCAACAATTTCTATCTGAAAGATAGTGTTGTAGTGTCCAAGGAAATATAAAAACCAAACGTATCTATCGTTGAACATGAAGATTCTCCACTGGAATTTGGATTCATCTTCCCAGAAATATCTTTAAGTAATATTCATAATAAATTATTACTCGCAAACATAACACTTTGATCAATACTGGGTTTCATAAAAAGAAGAGCTAAAGAATTCAACAACTTATGGGTAACAAAATCACTCTATTGCTCATTTGTGAGATCTATCCTTGAGTATGCTTCGGTAACTTGGATGCCATACACCGAAGAGTATGCAATAAAATTTGAATCAGTCCAGAAGCAATTCTTATTGTTCGTGCTCAGGCATATGTTCGATCCGCAAGATTATACCAATCTACCAAGTTACAATTCTAGACTCGACTTAATAGGTTTAGATACTCTTTCATTAAGACGAAATTTGCTCGCGGCCAGTTTCATTTTTGACGTGTTAAAAAAAAACATCAACGTCGATGAAATTTCAAATGCTGTGGTTTTAAATCAAGGACGCACTCGACATGCAAAGTACTTAAAAGAAGTTCACCACCCTACCAACTATGGAATGAATGAACCAATAAATAGAGCATGTAAAATTTTTAATAACCATATTGACGCTTACAAGCCAGGTACTAACTTGACAAAACAAACATATAAGAAAAATTTCAAATCGCAATTTAAATAAATTTTTTGTTTATATAACTGACTGTATGTTTGGGTTGCTACCTAACTACCATTGGTGAGGACACTAAGTACTCCGAGTCACACCAATCGTAGGTTTGTATGAACCCGTAAGAATATAGCAAGAACATTTAATATTTAATTTTTAAGTATCAAAATAAGAAAAAAATAGTAAAATAAAATTGTGAAAGAATAAGTTAACGAAATACAAATTTGTTAGAAAATAAGAATTTATATATTAGAATATTTTTACAATATATATGTACCTTGTTTGGTAAATATAAAATAAATAAATAATTTTCGTGGATTGGAAAAAGGTCATTCGATTCATTTAAGGTCCAGTTAAGGTAGGGAATGACGAATATCGAATTCCAATGCATAGTTAGATGCCTCGGTCACATTGAAAGAACCTCTAAACTATGCTGGTTGGACGACGTCGCACAAGATCTGCGAATAATAGGATGTCGAAACTATGGAGAGGATTATGCGGGGTATGTGAAAGCTAGACAGATTATCCAAATAGATCAAATTTCATTCCAGCGGTAATACTTGTTCCAGAGAATTGCTGAATTTAACTATAACTAGAATCGAATTAATTTAATTTGACCAAAGCCGTTTTTAGCTAAGAGCCAATATCACAACATAAAAATGGCATTGAAAATTTTATTAAACTTGCTAAATATCAAACCAAGTCGGGAACACTTATAAAATGTACAACGTGTGAATTGCTAAATTAATATCATAATCAAATAAATATGGCGAATTTTGAAAATGGCATCACAAATACCAGATACCATGCCAAAATAAGCACTAGAGACACCATATCTGGCACCCATTGAATGGCCCCTGTTTTGCCGAATAATACGAGTACCTACACATTTCTAGAACGTGATATATCCTTTTTTAGACATAATGGTCAATAGATGAAGAGAACATACATATCTGAGAATCATATTGAGTCAAATTTGAGTAATTTTTATTATAGAGAAACCTTTTTTTTTTTTTTTTAGTCCATGCTATCTGTTTTGGTGGGCCCTGCTCTTTCGCGGTTTATTTTTCCGTCTAACTTTACGCATCATTTGCCAAATCGAAGACGTACGGCTATAGGTCCGATTTTTATAACCATCTGCACATTGCAAGCTCCATGCCAGCCTATACTGGCATGCAAGATGGGTCGGCCCATGAGTTTTGCACTCCGACAGGGGGTCTTAGATGTGTTCCATTTCATCATAGATCGTAATATGTAGATGAAAATTCCCTTTGCATCCTGCCCCTATCGGGATTCGAACCCGGTACCTCCCGATCCAAACGCCAAAGCTTTAACCACTGTGTCATTTGGTCGGTATAGAGAAACCCTGTTTTATCGAATAACGCATTCAGATTTGGAATTTGATACTTTTCGATTATGTATTTCCTATTTGTGTAGCATTACTTTTTCGAGTATAAAATTTTCTTAAAATATTTAGCTATATAGTTTGTTTTAATGATAAAAATTTCACTCCAAGATAACAACAAAAGTGTATTGGATTAATTTCAATGCAATGTATGTATAAATAAATATAACATCTGCTAAAATGCATACAAAAATTGGTTACAAGGAAGTTCCCACCGAGCGAATTGTGTTACTATTTTGAAAATAATTTCATATGCCGCCAAAAGTCAGCATTCACTCGTCTATAACAATGATCATATGCATACATATACCTTTCAAATAAACTTCATAATTTTTGGGTCAGTAGTATTTTGGTATTATTCACCTAATTTCAATTCTAAACCGCGCGATTTGGTTTAATAAATAAAACGAAAAAAACGTAAATTATGTATACAAAATAAAAAATTTACGTACATTTGCGTTAAACAAAGATAAGATTACGCGAAAATAAATTATTACTATCTACATTCATATACAAATAAATATTTACTTAGTTTGCAAGTCTTACGTATTTATTGTACTAGCAAAACGTCTTATTCATTTTTATTCTTACATCACTCTGCTGTACAAAAATAAATAGCTGTCAGAATTTAATTTAAAAAAAAATAAATTCTTAATTACAAAACTTGCATTGTGTTATTGAATATTTTATTTCTTATGGACCACGGTGAAATAATTAAAAGTAACATTTTTTTACGATATACGATTAAAAATATAAATTAGAATTATAGAGTAGGTACATAATACAGTTAAAATTACATTATATATTATTATACTCATAAACATACCATACCATAACTATTTTACAACAACAAAAATTCGTCGAACTACAATAATTCACAAATAGTGCAATTTTTGCATGAAATTTGTGTGCATATAAAATGGTTATTATATTGCATTATAAATGAAAATAATTTGCATATTTTAGTGTATATTAGGGCGCTGTATGTTATACACAAAAAAAATGTAATTTATGATATTAGAAAAATTCAAAATAGTTTTGCTTTAGTTTTCTGTGTTGTTCATAAGTTATCGATCGATTAGTAAATGAACCATAATTTTGATATCCTGCTGTGCTTTCTGTTGTGAGTGCACTCTATATTATGGTTTATGTACCATGTATAGTAGCTACTTGGTGCAGTCTTTTGACATTTTATTATTATGATAAATTATATTAAACTTTTTGATGGTTGTAACAATTTGAATGATTAGGGTTTGCCGCATAGTGCGCTTTTCCTTATATGAGTAGGAAGTGTATATGGTTTTTAGTTTGTGTAACAGAACTTTTTTAGGGAATGGTGGAATAAGATTATTTTTGTATCCTTTATTTTGAAACATGAAATGAAATTATAAAGTTTTGATTAGTTTTTTTTTGTCATATTATTTTATGAAAATAGAAAATTTTTAAAAGTTTGCAATATAATCTCAATGTTACTGCCAAGGGATACAATTTCTAAATGCCTCAAAATGTCTGTGTTTATTTCCACGTAAATATTTACTATCCTTTTTCACTAACACTAATTCATGTTTCCATTTGTTTAAAGCATTAGCTAAACGTATCACACGAAATTGATTGCGCTTAAGAAACTTTAAATATTCAATGGTAAGACCCGTGAAATGTGTAAATCTCAACTCTCTAAATTTAACCCAAAAACTTGGGAGGAAATGAAATTTGATGGTTATTTTTTACTTGCAGTTTTGGTTTGAACGGAAAGTTTCCCATTACATAATTTAATTTGCTATAAACAATAATATCATATGCTTGAGTAGTAGGTTTGGAAGACAGGAAAAAAATGATTGTCATGTCAAAGATATATGGGTGGAATGATAGTCTGAATTCAAACTAAACGAAATATGTTAATGGCAGTCGGCTTAGAAGTAGCAGAAAAAAAGAAAATTGTGCAAAACAGGTAATTTTTAAAGGTTTAAAAGTTCCGCGCAAAGCTTTCTGCAATTAAAGAATCACTTTTTTCATTAAGTATATATACTTACCGTAGTAATGCAGCCTCTATTCTATGATTTAACTAAACCTTCACGAATATATAAAGCCGACAGCAAATATGTGTTTATAGGTTAAAGCAAACTAAACAATTTTCTAGAAGAAATCTAATCTTTTCAAAATAATTTTGTTCCATCCAAGATTTAAATCGGCTTATTTAAAATAGATCATTAAAAAATCATCCGATATCTCGGTACAGACAAATTAATTGACAAAACATTTGTATTATGACTGTTAGAACGTAAATGATTCCAAATCTCTCTTTGTGGCAAATATCCTAATCCTAGACTAAATAAGATATCTAGACTAGGGGAACGGTCTAACAGAAAACTTTGAAAGTTCAATCAAAGAGTGCTCTTAACCTGCACCGACCAAAGTAGCCCGCCTCAATGAAACCTGTACTATAATTTGTTACACATTTATTACAATTTATTACAACAACTCCCGATTTTATTACAGTTACCGTTTTCGCGGAACGAGTGGTCGGTTTAGCTTGTAATTAAACCTACACCGCCAAAATTGTAACTTTTGATGTAGCTGTGATATCGGAATGAATCTTGGACCAGAATTTATTACAAATTAATTACATTGGTTTAATAGTTCAAGATCAACCCTATATCTTGACTAAGGGCAAATTTCACCCCAAAAGGTTATTTATGACAAAAATATCGATTTTACCAATATTAATAAAGCAATACACCAGACCACCACCATATATTTACTACCAGATATAACTTTTTGACCTTGTGGAGGGCACATCAACCTTATACAGGTGTGTAATACCTTATATATGTGTCAGGTTACACGGAATTGGCTCCAAACGGTAAAGGGTTCAAACGTCTAATTTATAGTTCGATTTTATCACCTTCAACAATTTATTACACCAGACCGCCACCAGATATTGAGTCAAATGTTACTCCTGGAACCTTGTGGAGGGCAAATCAATCTTGCACAGGTGTGTAATAAATTATCTTTGTATCAGGTTACGCGGAATCGGCTCCAAACGGTAAAGGGTTCAAACGTCTAATTTATAGTTCGATTTTACCATCTTCAACAATTTATTACACCAGACCGCCACCAGATATTGAGTCAAATGTTACTCCTAGAACCTTGTGGAGGGCAAATCAACCTTATACAGGTGTGTAATAAATTATCTTTGTATCAGGTTACACGGAATCGGCTCCAAACCGTAAAGGGTTCAAACGTCTAATTTATAGTTCGATTTTATCATCTTTAACAATTTATTACACCAGACCGCCACCAGATATTGAGTCAAATGTTACTCCTGGAACCTTGTGGAGGGCAAATCAATCTTGCACAGGTGTGTAATAAATTATCTTTGTATCAGGTTACGCGGAATCGGCTCCAAACGGTAAAGGGTTCAAACGTCTAATTTATAGTTCGATTTTACCATCTTCAACAATTTATTACACCAGACCGCCACCAGATATTGAGTCAAATGTTACTCCTGGAACCTTGTGGAGGGCACATCAACCTTACACAGGTGTGTAATAAATTATCTTTGTATCAGGTTATACGGAATTGGCTCCAAACGGTAAAGGGTTCAAACGTCTAATTTATAGTTCGATTTTATCATCTTCAACAATTTATTACACCAGACCGCCACCAGATATTGAGTCAAATGTTACTCCTGGAACCTTGTGGAGGGCACATCAACCTTACACAGGTGTGTAATAAATTATCTTTGTATCAGGTTACGCGGAATTGGCTCCAAACGGTAAAGGGTTCAAACGTCTAATTTATAGTTCGATTTTATCATCTTCAACAATTTATTACAGCAGACCGCCACCAGATATTGAGTCAAATGTTACTCCTGGAACATTGTGAAGGGCACATCAACTTATACAAGTGTGTAATAAATTATCTTTGTATCAGGTTATACGGAATTGGCTCCAAACGGTAAAGGGTTCAAACGTCTAATTTATAGTTCGATTTTATCATCTTCAACAATTTATTACACCAGACCGCCACCAGATATTGTTTCAAATGTTACTCCTGGAACCTTGTGGAGGGCACATCAACCTTACACAGGTGTGTAATAAATTATCTTTGTATCAGGTTACGCGGAATTGGCTCCAAACGGTAAAGGGTTCAAACGTCTAATTTATAGTTCGATTTTATCATCTTCAACAATTTATTACAGCAGACCGCCACCAGATATTGAGTCAAATGTTACTCCTGGAAGCTTGTGATGGGCACATCAACCTTATACAGGTGTGTAATAAATTATCTATGTATCAGGTTATACGGAATTGGCTCCAAACCGTAAAGGGTTCAAACGTCTAATTTATAGTTCGATTTTATCATCTTCAACAATTCCGTGTAACCTGATACAAAGATAATTTATTACACACCTGTATAAGGTCGATGTGCTCTCCACAAGGTTCCAGGAGTAACATTTGACTCAATATCTGGTGGCGGTCTGGTGTAATAAATTGTTGAAGGTGATAAAATCGAACTATAAATTAGACGTTTGAACCCTTTACCGTTTGGAGCCGATTCCGTATAACCTGATACAAAGGTAATTTATTACACACCTGTATAAGGTTGATGTGCCCTCCACAAGGTTCCAGGAGTAACATTTGACTCAATATCTGGTGGCGGTCTGGTGTAATAAATTGTTGAAGGTGATAAAATCGAACTATAAATTAGACGTTTGAACCCTTTACCGTTTGGAGCCAATTCCGTATAACCTGATACATAGATAATTTATTACACACTTGTATAAGTTGATGTGCCCTTCACAATGTTCCAGGAGTAACATTTGACTCAATATCTGGTGGCGGTCTGCTGTAATAAATTGTTGAAGATGATAAAATCGAACTATAAATTAGACGTTTGAACCCTTTACCGTTTGGAGCCAATTCCGTATAACCTGATACATAGATAATTTATTACACACTTGTATAAGTTGATGTGCCCTTCACAATGTTCCAGGAGTAACATTTGACTCAATATCTGGTGGCGGTCTGCTGTAATAAATTGTTGAAGATGATAAAATCGAACTATAAATTAGACGTTTGAACCCTTTACCGTTTGGAGCCAATTCCGTATAACCTGATACAAAGATAATTTATTACACACCTGTGTAAGGTTGATGTGCCCTCCACAAGGTTCCAGGAGTAACATTAGACTCAATATCTGGTGGCGGTCTGCTGTAATAAATTGTTGAAGATGATAAAATCGAACTATAAATTAGACGTTTGAACCGTTTACCGTTTGGAGCCAATTCCGTATAACCTGATACAAAGATAATTTATTACACACCTGTATAAGGTTGATGTGCTCTTCTCAAGGTTCCAGGAGTAACATTTGACTCAATATCTGGTGGCGGTCTGCTGTAATAAATTGTTGAAGATGATAAAATCGAACTATAAATTAGACGTTTGAACCCTTTACCGTTTGGAGCCGATTCCGCGTAACCTGATACAAAGATAATTTATTACACACCTGTATAAGGTTGATGTGCCCTCCACAAGGTTCTAGGAGTAACATTTGACTCAATATCTGGTGGCGGTCTGGTGTAATAAATTGTTGAAGATGATAAAATCGAACTATAAATTAGACGTTTGAACCCTTTACCGTTTGGAGCCAATTCCGTATAACCTGATACATAGATAATTTATTACACACCTGTATAAGGTTGATGTGCCCTCCACAAGGTTCCAGGAGTATTATTTGACTCAATATCTGGTGGCGGTCTGGTGTAATAAATTGTTGAAGGTGATAAAATCGAACTATAAATTAGACGTTTGAACCCTTTACCGTTTGGAGCCAATTCCGTGTAACCTGACACATATATAAGGTATTGCACACCTGTATAAGGTTGATGTGCCCTCCACAAGGTCGAAAAGTTATATCTGGTAGTAAATATCTGGTGGTGGTCTGGTGTATTGCTTTATTAATATTGGTATAATCGATATTTTTGTCATAAATAACCTTTTGGGTTGAAATTTACCCTTAGTCATATAGGGTTGATCTTGATCTATTTAACCAATGTAATTAATTTGTAATAAATTCTGGTCCAAGATTCATCCCGATATCACAGCTACATCAAAAGTTACAATTTTGGCGGTGTAGGTTTAATTACAAGCTAAACCGACCACTCGTTCCGCGAAAACGGTAACTGTAATAAAATCGGGAGTTGTTGTAATAAATTGTAATAAATGTGTAACAAATTATAGTACAGGTTTCATTGAGGCGGGCTACTTTGGTCGGTGCAAGTTAAGAGCACTCAATCAAAGAACAAATCCATTAACTAAATTAAAGGTAACCCATACCACCCTTTTGAACTGAAACCTCCTTTTTTACTTCTTCTAAGCCATAAATTTCCCAGCAATGTGGCCATAATCCTAATTTTCGCAACAACGCGATACAACTTGAATTGGCTGAATATTAAGTTATACAATGCAAAAGTTGATAATTGAAATTGCATGGAAAACAAAATTAGTTTAAGATTGTAATAATTTACTTAAAAAATTAGACTTCAACTATATAAACTTAACTATATAAGTAATTAGCGCCAATGTATCCCTGCTGCTGTGCAGATGATCTGATCGTAAGATTTGTGGTCATAAGGCCTACGAGCAGTTGCGTTTTCTTTGTATTTGCGGGTCGGCATCTCATAAGTTGTGCAAAACGAGAATTCTTAAATTAATTCCATACGATATAGATGTCCTTTAAAATAATCATTACTCATCATAAGAGACATGACCATAAGCTAAGCAACCGCTCCTTGGTTAAAAATATAGCATATCTAAAGTTGACATCAAATTAGGACTACAAAACAATATTTTTTGATAGTTTCTTACGAGTACCTTTGTCGAAAAATAGTTTTCATGTCTTATTTCAGTATGGATGTTCATCGATATGCATTTTAATCGGGTTATTCACGTTTTTTTTTTCAAAGTGTGGTACTCGACAAACTATCGGGGGTATTCCAAAACAATATAATGGGTTGAGGAAAAAGAAATCCATTATTTTTTCGCTAGATGGCTTTAGTGACTTATATCTCGTGATGTATTTGTCGCTGTCAGCTATAATTATACTCGTTGGAAAGAGGGGTTCCTGCACTAAAAAAACTATTAAGTCATTGTTTTGTCTGGTCGATTCACTTGTGAGTTATAGCGTGTTAAGGGTAGAGGTAAACAAAGAGAAATTCGCTATATTTTACAATTTTGTTACTCAGGCGACTGAAATTGTGGAAAATATCGATAAAATCCTAAAAATTATCGAAGTAGGCCGGCATACGATCTGTCGTAGTCGCCCAGGAGCTGAAGATTGACCAAAAACCAGTTTTAAACCATTTAAAAAATCTCAATGTTTGGAAGCCGAACAAGTTGACGCAAAAAAACTTGATGGACCATGTTTCCATCTACAAATCATTGACCAAACGGAACGAAATCGGGCCATTTCTGAAGCGTATGGTGACTGGCGGCGACACACATACACTTCATTCACATACTTCTATTTCAAGCGATAAATATCATAGTCGAAGGCCGATGAAGCGGCGCCAAACCAGTATTGACAGCCAGCACAGTTTTGCTGTGGGTTGGGTGGAATTGGAAGGGAATCACCTACTATGAGCTGCTGCCCAATGGCCAAACGCGCAATTTGGTTCCCTACCTCCAGCAATTGAACCTACTGAAGGCAGTAATCGACCAATAGCGGCCAAAATTAGAAAATATGAGAGGCGGCGTGTTCCATTAGGACAACGCCAGGCCTCACACGTATATGATGACCTGCCAGAAGCTCCGGGAGTTTAGTTGGGAGGTTATTATGCATTCGCCTTACAATCCGGACCAGACATCAAGCGATTTTCCACTTTTTTTGTCCATGGCAAGCCATCGATCTTGGTGGTGTAAAATAGTCACAGGCCACAACTGTGGGAGCCTTGGGTCTGTGAAAACTGACTATCATGGTTTTTGCTTATAGGGACAAGGCGTTTTCAGCCGTTCAAGGCGTTTTAAATTGTCTTTTAAATGGCAACGAATTATTGAAAAAAGAGCGCATATTTGAGCCAAAACAAATGAATGTAGCCATGTTAAATAAAGCCTCGAAATAAACGTAAAAATAATAAATTTCTTTTTCTCCAACCTTATATTTTCATGAAAATGTAGAATTTATGGAAAACTTCAATGTAAAATGAGATTACGCGGAATATTATTTAACATGTAACGATCAGTTTAAGAACAATTTATTAGTTAAAAATATTAGTTAAATTTATTAGTTGTTAAGTGATCGTAAGAAGATGAACGAATAGACAGACAAATCAATGGTGAGCAAGAATATACGTGTAAACACGTGAATATCCCATACGTCTTGCTCAGTGTAGCAAATGTAGAGATAAGTTCAAGAAAATAAAATTACTTTAAGTGAAAGTTTTAAAACCACACCAACTTCACAGTTGACAAATTAATTAAAATGAAATGAAAAAATGATTTAAACTTTGAACAATATTTTCCTAATTAAAATTTATTTACGTACATAAATTTCTATAATTGAAAATAAATAAATAAAAACACGTTAAATCGATTATTTCTGATAATAGTTATTCAGGATATATTTATTTTTTTATCAATCCAATTTTTAACTATCTGATAGTTACAGATTGATAATCGAAAGTTTTTAACCGTGTTTTTATTTATTTATTTTCACAATCATAAAAAATTGTGTACGTAAATAAATTTTAATTGTGATTGTGATAAAAGTGTCGGCAAATTAAATAAAATGGAATCAAGCCATGGTGTGAATAAATATGTTCCTGTATGTAGTGTAATGAATATAAATATAAACAGAAGCTTTGGATTTTAATCCCAATCGATGGTAATTTTATTGAACCAACCGCGATTTCAGATGTTAAGAAAGAAATGCTTCAGCTTTCTGTGGATACCACATTGAGGTTGAAAGCTTTCGCAGAGCTTTTCCTATTTAGCCGTACATTTGGATGAAGGTAGTTTTTTGTGTAACTAAATTAACCCTAGAAAGGAAACGCGGGGTGAAAAAACACCCGAGACCAGTTTAAATCTTGCGGCAAACACAAACGGCTTACGTTTACGACCCGGGACCGTAACCATAATTCAGTTTCATCATCTGAGAGTAGAGGGAGCACACTTGCAGCATCAGTAGCACGTGGAAGCTGGAGCAGTAAACATTAGATTTGTGTTTTTTCACCCCGCGTTTCCGTTTGTGTATATTTTTCGTCATCTTAAAGTTTTTTATAATTTCGTGTTTTTTACACTTTTTGGGGCAGTAATGAATGTATAGTGGCCCACTATATATATTTACATATATATACTTAATACTCGCGTGTGTATACCATAACCTCACTCAAGTTTTCACTGTTTCAAGATTCGAAAAATGGCTAGGCGGTGCAATTTAAGACCTTTGAAGGCTGTAGTTCAGTTGATTAACCAGGAGGAAGATCACATTGAACCTGTGGAAAATCTAAGTGATGAGAAAAATCTAACGGAAGAGGAGAGTGGCTCAGAATCGGAGCAAAGTGCAGAATCAGACAACGAACAAGTTGAGCCCGAGAGTGAAATTGAGGTATGTAAATCATATTTTTTGGTAAATTTTGGTGCGAGAAAATGTATTTCTTAGTTAATTATTGTAATTTTTAATCGGAGGAGTCAGATGATGATGGCTCGGGTACAGCTCCAGCATTCAAGAAACTGCGTAATACAGAGAGGAGAGAAAGTAAGGGAAGAGGACGGGGAAGAGGCAGCTGTGGTAGTAATCGTGAACGATGAAAGAGTATTGTTGTGGGTAAACATGGGCATAAGTGGTACACAACTCCACGTGAAAGACTCTTAAATAGAGGCCACATAGTCACGAGTCTTGCCACTCCAATTGGACCTGGAAAAGAGGTCAAATCTCTTTATGAAAGTTGGAGTTTATATTTTAACGAAGCCTTGCTGTCGAAAATTGTCCGGCATACTAATGAAGAAATCGACCGTTATACCGAGGATTGAGAAATAAACAGGCAGTTGGATAATACATATAAACATGTCGAAGTAATTGAATTAAAGGCTTTCGTTGGTTTATTGTATTTTTTTTGGTCTTCAAAAAACAAATATGAGCAATATTCACGATCTATGGGATCTAAAAGTCGATTGCATAAGATACCGTGCCATCATGTCGATTCCATCGATTCCATCGATTACATTACAAGAAATATGTGAGACTACAAATAAACCAGAGATAGTCAATTTTTACAACAAGACAAAAGGTGGCACTGATACATTTGACCAGATGTGTCATGAATATTCAACAGCAAGAAAAACTATCAGATGGCCAGTGCGAGTTTTCATGGAGATGCTGGACCAATCGGGGATCAACACCTCGATTATATACAATTTCAATGCTGCTGATCACTAAACAGGAGAGATTTTTTGAAATGTTTAGTCGAAGATCTCACAATTCCTCATATCCGGAGGAGGAAAGAGTTGAAAAATCTGCCACACCAAACAGTATTTTGTATTCAAGAGATATTGGATGAAGGGCCAATACGACGGGACCAAGGTGGGACAGGAAGACAGGGAAAATATGTTCATAGTCCCCGAACCATCGGCCGAAAACATGGAGTCAAATGCTCCAAGTGTCAGGCCTTCTAGTGCCAAGACCATAGAACTGTTATCTGTCAGGCGTGTGGTGAGCAAGAATGAGAGATAAAAATCAAGATAAAAAATGTTTAATGATAAATTTAATATTCTTTTTCAACAATTGTAGTTTATCATTCCAAATAAAGACATTTTTTACCAATTTGAACGAAATTCTTAATGATTATAACGACCTGTGCGGCAAAAATAGATTTTTCAAATTCTTGCTATTTGCGCACTTTGATTTCTCAAAATAAATATCTTTTTTAGAGAATTTTAGAACCCAGTTGAAAATACTCGATTCGCTCAAAAACTCACTAAGACATCGTGATTTTAGAAAAAAAATGCCATTTTTGTTAGTTTTTCACCTTTTTTACCCTTCTTGGTCAATTTTCTAGGACCCTTTAAACGTTTAGCCAAAATTATTTAGTTCACGCGATTCTATATTAAAAGACGAAAAAAATGAGCCCCCTTGGAATCCTCAAAGTCATACTGGGCCCGAGATACGGGCCCTTGAAAAATGGGGTGTTTTTTCACCCCGCGTTAATAGATTAGGTACAAAAAAATAATAATATCTTTCTAAGGTTAAGAAACAAAACTAGAATGTGGCGCGAAAATAACATAATATTGCAGCACCATCCAGACTAGATTAGTCATTTGAGTGGCAGCCAGTCAGGCTTCAATCATTGGAACTCAGAGTAATACAAGCTCACCAAAGAAACCAACATTGTCCGACTTATAGTAAGAAACTACTGCAGTCCACACTGCTTCAATTTCAGTTTTGTGTTTATAATAACAAAATTTCAGATAGAATAAATTATTTTTTCGAAATGTTTTACAAACTCAAAGATAAAATGGAAAATCAGTACATAACCTCGAACTTCAAACCAAAACCAAAATATAGGAATGATGTAAGTCACATGTAAGTCGTTAACATTCTTGCTGGCAAAAGTTTTGAAATTTATTAATTTAATCTCAGCTGCAGTTAATCTTATAGTAAAAGTTGATTTTCTTGATTTCCTTTATTTTAGTTAACTGCCAAGATTTATTACACTTCCATAAAGTTACGACTGTTATTCAAGTTATCCGAAATTAAATTATCAGAAATTAAATGAAACAACTGTTTTGAACGAATTCTTTTTGTCGGTAGACTAAGTTTGGGAACAAAAATTGTCTATCGCCGTTATTTCACATAGATTTACCGAAATTATTGAACACTCGTAGAATTAATCCCATGAAAAACAGTTTTTGTTTTAGACAACTTTAAATTATGCATTCGTTGCTTATATAAAATATGCCAGTCCTGTGGCACTATTTTGGTAATTTCCCGAGAATAGGGAACTGGGGACAGATTTTACATAGCTTTTATCTATAAATCAATTTTTTGATTTTTTCTGGCCTACTGAGAAAAAAATTTTCATGTAAATATTTATAAATTGGGAATAATTTTTCCATAACAAAACTATTAGGGAAAGTTATTCCCCATTTTATTTTGTTTTCAAAAAAATTGCCACTAATTTTTTACCTTAGTATGCCAGAAAAAAATTATTTAAATAGAATTTATATGTAAATTCTTTCCCCAGTTCCCTATTTTCGGGGAATTACCAGAATAGTGTCACTGGTGGTGGTAAATACTGTGCAAATTTAAAATATTATGTTTACGTTAATTTCTGAAGGATAGAAATCTGGAACCGCTAACATAGATTAACATATTGGGTGTAAAGCCCTATTTAACGGCTTGTAATAGAAGCAATAAATTAATTTGCGGACGCCGCCTGTATTAGTTCAATGACTCACGATAAATAAACGTTTCAACAAACTACAAACCAATAAAACTGAAAATCGCTGCAATTTAAAATTAATGTCTAAACATTACTTATAAACTCGAAGGGGGGAGAGAGGCATGATTGATATATCCCCATTGTTTTAAAACCAAATTGCCTTCCGCACCCAGACCTAGTTAACGTGTGGAGGAAATATATAAAAAGAAAATTCCCATATAAATTTCACCGCACACATTTTTATAAGAATATAAAAAAGGGTTAGAACTACAATATAAAGAATAGAAATTTTATATTTATTATTAAAATTACAGATTAGTTTATTATATCGATTTTATAAATTATTTATTGACAAACTTTCAATATTTATGATATCTCGTAGACGTTTATAACACAAACCCCCCCTAAACATAAAATCATTTTACACAACAAAATCACTAACCCAAAAATAATAGTAAAATAAAATCAAACCTATTGTAGTGGAAAATTCCAATTTTTCAACAAGCGAACAAATCCCACAACGATGGTTGCCTCGAAATCAATGTACATATATACATAATATATTCTTTTACACTAATAATTTATTTTATAATAAATTCTATTTTATATAACTTGTTAACTATTAAATAACGGAGATCTAAATATTATGATAATGAATTATGTCTGGATGACTGATTACCTTTATAATCGACGTCAATTTACATTAGAAATAATTTTCTTATCAGCCATGTAACAGTCTCTGGTATTATAACGTTAGAATTGGTGATTGTTGTGTATATAGTCAATCAAAAATTCGGAATTTTAAATGACTTAAATAAAAAATCATACAAATTTAAATAACAAATTAACCCTTTCATTTTGATTTATGTGGAGGAATAAGTAGATAGAAGAATAAGAAAAACTTTTTTTTTTTGATCAATACAATATTTAAGTATACACCAGAATTGGGTTAATCATATTCAATATTAAATTTACTATGTTTCCTCAATCAAGGTTCAAACCAGCTTTCGACGATTTGCGTGAACGATGGAATGATAAAATGAAAAATAACCAATTTTTTTACAGAACAGGGATGCCTGGTATAACGCAATTACTTTTAAATAATACGTAATCCGTGACTACTCGTATAATAAAACCGCTACCAAGATCAATCAATTCCAATAACACTAAACTATTAAAAACCATCAAAGTGAGTAGCAAACAAATTAAACATAATACCATGTACCATATTATTGTTGAGCATGCATATGGAACTTATTCGATTTAAGAAAGAAAAACACCAAGCAGCGGCGTATTCGCTTGTGTGATGATTCAAAGCTATTGTTTGAGATTAAATTAAGGTATTCCCAATAAAACAAATAACATCTTAAATTTTAAATTGCGTCTGCTGCGGCGTCAATAGATGAAACACCCAGCAGCATTAACAAACTGCGTCACGGTGCTGTTCATAACCTCAATAAAATTGACACAATATGATTGCGCTGCAGCGTGTGCACGCCTATACATTACTGTATAGTTACTGCCGTTACTGTAGATTGTTTGCTGTCTGATTTTGGTATGTTTCATTCTTTATGTGAAACCAATGATACTAGTTAATGGAGAACGTAAGCATATTATTTTGTTAAATCGAGAATTATGCAGAATAAATTCCAATTATAGCCCGAGTTAATCTGATTTAGCGAAACGAAATGATCGAACCAATGAACAAATCTGTGAAACATAATTTAATGGTGAAATTAGACACTAAAATTAAGTCTAGTTTTATCTGATTGAGTAGAATCTGATGAATTTTGACCTATTCGATTAATAAATTTGCTAAATATCCAAAATGTATACATAATTATCCGGTTTGCTGTGTAAAGGCAATTTGTAAATGTGGTATATCCGTGTAATACGTTTGGTGACCTTTATCAAAAATGCACATCACCATACACGAAGTACTCCTGTATACCATACATTTTACGGAATTACATAAAAACAAAAGAGATTTGTCATGCGGAACATTAATTAATTCTGGTTATAAACGTCAAATCCAGTTAAAACAAAACAGAAAAATTATAATATTAATATCAAGAGCAAGCAAAACTTGTCTAAACAACCAAATTAATTATTTTTTAAAAAAAAAGTTAAATTAGAAATCGAAATTATTAAACTGAGAAAGTTTTTTTTTGCTAGTTTGATTCAAATAGTGAAATTTGATGTTGATCACATCAAAATGCTTATCGGCTTATTTTCAAAAAATGATGTTAAAACGCCAACCTATTAGAGTGATTAACGATTTGTTAAATTCATGTTGAAAGATTTTTTTTTATAGTTTGATGTAAATTATAGCTGATAGTATTATTAGTCTTGTTTTTATGTTTATCACGGCATGATGTCGTTTTGAATATGGCAAAATCATCTCTTGCATAAATTAAATTTTCTAATAGCCTCAGCCTGAGTAAAGTATAAGTGAACTAAGATAATTAAGTATAGTTTTACAATTTATCAAATATTTGTTAGGTTTAAACATAAAATACAAAGTTTTCCACTAAAGCTTCATTAAATAGTTCCGCTAAAGCTTCGAAGAAGAGAAAGGCTGTGGGTGCGACCCAAGCATAAGTAGTGTAAGTATTTTGATAATTTTTTGAACTTAAAGTTCAACTGTGGAACTTGGAGGGAATGAAATTCAGGAAACTAACCAAGCATGAAGATGACAAAAGAAGTCCTTTAGAGCTGACGCAGCATGAAAATATTGACATACCCGATCTTAAAAAACATTGGATCATGTGACATTTTTTACTTAAACCAAGCGTATAAATTATTATTTTATTATTTCTCGAACTTAAAATTTAATTACTCTCGCTCGGACGTATAGAAGTTCTAACTTGTTGGTATAAAGAGGTGTTATATGGCATCCTTTATTTTTAACGTATGTAAATAAAAAGGTTCTTGTTATTTTTGAGTTTTCTGGGACAACTTTCTACATAATGGTATTTTGGTACTTAATAAGACTCATATTATTATAATACGAGTACATACTTCTGTTACTATCAGCTTTAGATACTGTTGAACGACCGATGCATAATCGTGGGGAAACAACCACTCAGTTTGAATGTCGCTAAAATGAGCAAGGAAAAGTTTCAAACAACCATTGAAAGAGACAGGGTACGAGAGCACTTATTTAATAAAAAAAATGTTGCTAAACAAAGGAGACGATGTCTAAGATATAGACGTAAGACCACGAGGATGAGAGGGAGTGGAAAAACGGTATCAGCAGCTTCAACAACATAATATAAGCAGGTTAAAAAGGTATTATGGAAAATGATAGCCTATTGATGGATGCCGAGAAGAAATGCAACGAATTGCGGACACTCTATTTCCGACTGGTCCAGGGAATGAATTTTGTACGTTTTTCTCATGCGACTTTCCTGAGAATTTATAGAAGAATCCAGAGAATTTATTTATGCACATAAATATTCATTATCGGTCACTATATCGATTGAGAAAAAAAGATCATGAGAATTTTTCCCAACCTCGCGACATCGGGAATATTTGAAAGACGATAAGTAAATAGTTGCGATTTGCATTTGTTTTTTAAGTTTTATGTACTTAAAAGACGTCAAAACGCAACACAAAACAAAACACGTACACGAATACGTACACCCTAAGACTTTTCGGAAATTCTCATGAGAATTGTGGGTACAAAATACATGGCGAGAAAGGGCATTAAGAAGGTTCACGGTCGAACAATGGCTCACCGCTGGTTACCAAACAGGATCTCCTAAAGACCCTACTTTTTCTGGCACGGAAGAACAAGTTCATATAATTTCACTCTAAAAGGAAGAAACAAAGGATGGTATTGGTCAGCAAAGGAAATGGAGCCCCGAGATACTCCTCGGTATTCGACCTCAGGGTATTCTAAACCCAGACGAATTATTGGACTCTGAAAACCTAAGAAAAGACTAAAATTGGGAACGACTTCCCCAGGAAAAACGTTCGCCCAGTTCATGTTTAGAGCTCTAAAATACTTACTTCGAATGATTGAAAGCTACCGAAGCGAAATAGATTCACAATTTCGGCACTTTAGAAAACCCCGAGAGAAGTAAAAAGGCTCGATGTCACTCAAGGATCAACCCTAGGTCCCAATATTTTGAATTGCATGTACGACAAATTACTTAAAATGCTCTTACCAGATGATACCAGTTTGGATTGGATTCACAAATGACGTCGCTGCCATCATAGTGACAATTGACGAACTTGCAAAACTAAAAGCATTTGCTACCTACGATCAGATGGATAAGATTCCACTCATCAAGGTACTAATGAACAAGAAAACCAAAAGCTCCCAATTGAAATATAATATAAATAAAATGGGAAACCCTCCCAATGGGAGTTGCATCTTTGCCAAGTTTACGAACTTGGTTGGTATACAACTATAGCATTTTATACTGCGAAACAAAAACTTAACAGTTTGAAGTTTAAGATAATTATTCTTATTAGAAATATAATTAAAATCAAAGTTCAGCCTTACGAAAGTTAAAGTGCCCATAACAAAATGTTACTAAAATCGTGGATGGTACAGACTAATTCTAGTAAAGATAAATTTGGTTTATGTAACTCCCTGTTTTAGCATCAGAAGCAACCTTAGACCGAGTTGAGTATGTCTAGGTTTTTCCTGACAACACTAATATTAAAGAACCAGAAATAAACATGTTATCAATGAATGACCTTTTCAGGGAGTGATTTACTAGCGAAATAATGAGTTTTGTCCTTTAATCGTGACGCTGAGCTAAAGACGATTAAAATCACCGGCAACAAATCAATTTGAGTGTTTTTATCGTCAAAAAATTCGGCAGTAACTATGAAAAGCTAGTAGGTTTCAGCCTAGCTGTGAGGCAGCCAGAATATAGCAGCATAGAATATAAATATTTTATCCTGCATATCGATGTTGAGCAGCTCCTAGCCGCCAAAGTTGATATTTACTGTAACAAGAAATATTCTGTCAGTCAAATTTAAATCAAGAACATAGGTATTTTCCTGGAAAATATTGTAGGGTAAAGGATAAAATTAAAGTTATTGGTTACATTTATTTCTGCTAGTGCAAAAAACGTCAAATGGAAGTGTAGAGAGAGCGTAGTCTCCGTACATTTTGGTAATATAGAACAACTGAACAACGATGAAGAATTGGAAGATTATGCAGTAGAATACAATGCCACTGTTGAGGACGACGCGAATATTGAAGAGGATGCAGATGTGGATTCTGATGCTGCTAAGGATGTATCACTGACTGCAAATTATATGGCCCCATGCTTGAACGAATTACCATTGTCGCAAAAATTAATAATACGCGATGGCACAGAATGGGCAAAAGAACCATTTTTAACCTATCAAACCAGTTCTCACAATGTTCTTCGTGAATTAAGTATGTACATATTATTCATCACAACATTATATTTCATTTCTTTATATGTAGAGATTGATATTCTTGTCTTTACGCAGGTGGCCCTATAATCGAACACTCGTGTCAATACATTCAATTCCATTTTCACACAGCCAATGAAAACCGTAATCATTCGCCATACCAATCGCAAAGGCCAGGCACTTGCTGCCTTATGGAATAAAAAAAACATCGCGATGAACGTCAATGACATAATATTGATGATACCGAATTCAACGCACTCTTGGCTATATTGCTGGTCATGGGTGTATATAAATCAAATTATGAACTTCTAAGTGAGCTGTGAACGCGCCAGGCGCATTGCATTTATCGTGCCTCAATGAGCCAAGAGCGTTTCAAAGCCATATTGAGAACAATTCGATTCGATGATGCGAACACGCGAGAAGCGAGAAAGGCGACAGATAAGGCGGCACCTATATCAGAATTGTGGTTGATGATGAACGACAATCTGACAAAAAAAAAATTATAAGCCACATGCCTGGATTACAATCGATGAACAACTGTTTCCGTTTCGTGGCCGCGTATCGTTCAAGCAATACATACCATCAAGCCGACGCGAAAACACATTAACCGTTAGGCGGTATCATCTATCTGGGACGGCAACCCGGAGCCGATAGGGCACGTAATATGGGTGAGAATATTGTTCTTCAGTTAGTGAAACCATATGTAAACAGTGGCCGAAACATCACCACTGATAACTTTTTCAATTACATTGCCTCTGGCTGAAATGCTTCCAACTCGTATATTAACCCTCATTGGAACATTGCGCAAGGACAAACGCTATATCGCCAAGGAACTAATGTGGAAGAAAGGGGATAATGTAGGTACATCTGTCTTCGCGTACCGTGAGAATTGTACAATGGTCACATATACCGCAAAGCACAAAAAACTGTGATCCTTTTATCTTCGATGCACTTTGATTCCGAGATCGACGCTAAGCGGCAAGCGGCAGATAATATTGCATTATAACAAGACGAAAGGCGGTGTGGACACCAGGGATCAGATGGTGAGCATTTATATCACACGTTTCAATGGTATCAATCAGTCTATTTTGTTTCATTTGTCTTTTTTCATTTGTTCTTCAACATGGTTGATATAAGGACTTTGGCAGTCTATCTAATTTTTATTGAGACCCATCGGGATACGACATCTCGCACAACGCGCCGAGTATTTATCACCAAATTAGCTTTCGAATTGGCGCAACTAAACATCTCGCGTCGCGCGTTAAATCCGATGATTACACGGATACCTGGCATTCGTTCTGCAATTGAGGATATGCTAGATTGCAAATTAACTGATTCTTTGCCCAGGTTCGATCCAGTGGTAGCTGAAAGGGATTCATCTGGCCGTAAAAAAACGCAAGGAAAATGCCATATTTGTCCACGCCAGCGCAACACACGAAAGAGATGCATGGTATGCAACAAATCAGTGTGCGATGAGCACACCCAATGCATAGTGATGCTTATCTTGCCAATGAGCTAACAAAATCATTATAATTAAAAATAAGTACAAACAATTAAAAAATAAAACACTTTTATTCACTCAATTTTACATTTGGATAAAATTTGAATGGGAATATTTACTAGCACCCCGAGGAATCTGCCGTCTATAGTGAGGTAGTTGCGAAAAATCAAGTTCGCAGTTTTACAGGTAAATCTTACAAAATTCAAAAATATCTTAAAATCATCTAAAAAGAATTTGTAGAGATGTCAAGGAGCTTCAAGCTCTACGTATTCTATTAAAATTTTGAGTGTTAATGTTGAAAAACCACCCGCGGGACTGTGCGGTCTATTGAGGGTTAAAGTAATGTAACAGTACAGGTACAGAAAATACCACTATGTCTGGGTTCTGATGGTCCTGTCATTAAAACAAAATGTAAACGGTACACTAAGTAGAGACCAAGAAATCGAATTAGCCCTTGGAATTTGGAGTACATTTACTCCTATTTATAACCTCTGTAATCGAAAGAAAATTTATGGTTGAATCCAATTTAATAAGACAGATGGTTTAAACCAATATAACAATATTCTTTGGTTTCTATGATGTAGAAGATTTCATCAGTCGATTTATAACTTTTAGATGTTTTAGATACAAAAGTTATTGAGAAAAACCCGGTTTGCAAAATAAAAAATGATTTTTCATCAAACCAATGCACTCGTACACAAGAGTATCTTGGCGATGAAAAAAGTTTTAATTTTTGCGATCCGTACCATTTCAAACCTGCATAGGAAGAGAGATACAATCTTCCTTTTTAGCATATTTGGTCTTAGTAAACAGTGATACTTCAGCTTTAAGGCATCCGAGGTATTAAAATTAAAATTATTACTAAATGGCCAGGCTTGAAGTAGTATTATAGAAAATAGAGTAATCGTTTATCTGTTCTTAAAAAAATAAAACGATCCAATTAATGGTATTTGAACTTTATAATGAAACAATTTCTTATATGCGGAAATGCAATGAAAAAAAGATTTTAAAATACGATCTCATAATAAGTAAACTAGTTATAATTGATACTTCAATTCTACAACCCCCCTCCCCTCCACACTGCACAATTATTAATCTAGTTGTTTAAAAAACTCGTAATTTGTAATTGGCAAAGTAATACGCGGTGCGCCTACCCAGACCCACAACAGATTATCTATATATTCAACACTAAAATATAGTTTTGAATTTATTATATATATTTATGTTTATTTGTTGGTCTCGCACTGATGACTATTTGGAATACTACACAAACTATACATATTAAAAAAAAACTAAATTGTACAAGTTTTATACATATTACATATCTTTTCTATTTCGTTCATATATACACTTTTAAAAATGCGTAACTCTTTTTCAATTTATGTACACTTATAAAATACATATTATTTTAATTAAATTAAGAAAACTATAATTTATACATATATAGAGTTTTATATGATAAAAATCGATGGAGGAAAAAATGTACGTACACATTTGAAGGCGTGCCATAACAATAGAATAAATGTAATGCTTTCTCTTGAATTTTTTTTCGTAGAGACGATGAAATAAATTTCTTAGCTTATATCATACTCATATACAAGACAGACAATAACAATTTAAAATACAAGCAGATGATTAAGTATGAAACAGTAATTATTCGAAAGTGTCGCTATTCAAAGCAGCAAAAACTAAATAAAGCGGATATGAAATTAAAACGCAACATGCAGAATTTTCGGTTCCCTGAAATTTGTCACCTAATTTAGCTAATATTATGGTCTCCCCTATATACACAAAGTACCATACACATTAAAATGCACCAGATGATTCATAAACAATATAAAAAAGATAACAAGCAAATGCTACTGCTGTACCACCACTTGTAACGTGTTACTATCTTTTACCAAACTATGTACACAATCTGAATGCAATAAGATTCTATACGTGATCTTATACATTATAACGTTGTTGGGTATATACAATGAGTATTTACGAATGTATGTGCACATGTTAAAAATTCCTGTGTAAATTACATACACAAAAAGTATATTTGGACGTAGCGTACGTACTTCGTATACATAAATACGGTTAAATAAAAAACGAAACGTAAGAAATAAAAATAATGTTTTTCTTTTTATGCCACCTACGTGAATACAGAGAACGAAAGTTAAAATTCAAGTAAATTAATTTATGTTAATAAGATAATAAAACGGTTTATCTAGATGTATATATTTCTTAATACAAATGTCCAAAAAGGTAATCAAAACAAGAAACCATGTTTTAATTATTAAGGACTTAATACGAATAAAAAGTTATTTATTTTTTAATTAAATTAAAGACCATTTTGAATCCTAAAAATCTACTCGCCAAGTTTTCACTTTAATATATTATCTTACTATAAAAACCATTCACGTGTCATTTATATTATTTAATCTTTAGATACAATACAATAATAATAATATAAGTTTTCACAAAAAGAAACATATCTCCAAAACGAGCAAAGAATCGAAACATAAATTTCAATTATTACGTAATAATTTAGACTATGTATGTTAAAAGATATTACATAATAACCATAAGGAATTTATAACATTGTTAAGGGAATATATTATTGACCTTGAGGAGTGGCGCATTCTGGAAACGTGACACTACTTGACAAATTACAATGGGCACATTCGTGAATTCTATTTTATCCCTCTGCATAATATATTCAACGACGAATTAAGTATTTACATTTTTTTTTTGCGTATACAAAACTATTCTATTGTCTTAAATTAGATGGTAATATTACATGCAACATGGAAGAAAAGTTGCCATATTACGTAATAAAAATACGGCTGGCAGTAGTTTGTTGTTTTAAAGAGAAACTTTTACGTAAAAAACGCCAAAGAAATTTTATTCAGATAAGACGATTTTGTAGAAATGTTGTCAGAAAATATCGTATAATAGCGACTACAAGGACGGAATAGGTTCAGTTGAAAACAAACAAACAAACACGGTTTTAACGGTTTTAGACACTAACAAAGTAACCGCTAAGACTAAATCGAAAGTACACCGTACTGTTCGCTACAGCATCTCCAAACTGACCCACCCCTTGTAATCTAAATTGCGTCACATTTATTTTCCCTTTGTCTCACTCATTACAACGTCGGTCCACATTTATTATTAACACTTTAAAGACCGGTCACACAGCGCGTGTGTGATAGCATGAACAACTGTTAGTAACCGCTCACACAATATGTATGTGATGCTATCGCTAACTGTATTTAAATATACAATTATGATATCAAAAATAAAATAAATTACAATAAAAAATTGTATTCGTATTTATATAACGTTAAATTAATTCTTTAAAAATATTGCCAGCCCCTGGCGAAGTTTTTTAACTGCGCTGATATGTGGCCATTAAAGTGTTTATATTTTAATAATTCGATTAATTTCAAATTTTACATTCCTCGTTCATTAACATAGTTACATTTCTCATACTTTGTCGGACGACAAACTTGGATTTGCACTGAAAATATATCTTAAACAGATCAATATCAGATGATAAGTATCCTGCACACTTCTACATAATTCACAAACTTCGTTCTTCGTCAATTAGCATTTCCACAAATATTATTTCTAATCCTCGTGATGACGTCTGATATCGTCCGCATCGTTACATACGTCCTTTGAACTCGTTGAAAAAAACGGTTAAAGAAGTTACATATGTACGTAGTCCTTTAAACTCCTTCGTTTTATCAAACGTTGATGTGAAGCGTTACAGTTACGCAAGGCAAGATTCGTTGTGAATTCGACCACCATCCATTAAAAAGTAAATTTCACTCTGTAAACGGAAAATATTGCAACTATCCTTTTCCTTTTTTGATAGTTAGTCTTATATATTCATTCTAACATGCCAATCAGTTCCACTGATAGATGCCTTTGTTCACTTTAACCTTTTGAGAACTGGTGTCAACAGATGTTAACATGTTTTTATAGTCATTTTCCGCTTTTCTATTTTGTACTTGGTATGTTAGATATTCCCCCCGATTCTGACGATAAGACTACTAAGACCATCTTAGCTAAAACTTTATTGTAAAGACTTTTTTTTTAAGACTAAAGTCTTCATTGAAATTCTGAAGGCAGTAGTCTTAAATAATATATTATAAACTCTGCAAACACTTTTGTAGAGCTGCCAATGCCAAACCAAATTTACACCATATTGTTTCAAATTTATGAACGAAAAGCGACAGTTCAATTCGAAATACATATGATTATTGTTTCTTTTTAATGTCAAAAACTCAAAACTATATGACTCCTAAGACCACCTATTTCGCTGATATTAACGAAGACAATTTTTTAAGACTAGTGACAGATAAGACTAAGTGCAGAATAAGAATTGAAAGTTTATAGTCTTCGCTAAGACAAAAGTTTTTACTAAGACTGAAAATACGTCTGTGACTGTACGTTAGAATCGGGAGGATTATATCTGTGTTATTACTATTTGGAAGTCAAAATGTATTCTGTGTTTGAGTGTAGTACTAAATTTGACGGAGCAATAATTCTTTTTGTGTCAAACGTTCCCGCCAAAATATTACTTCCAAGTAAGGTAAGCAAAAAATTCATTTTTATATAAGTAGTATAATATTATTGTAAGGTTAAAACCATTTATAGTTTGTGTTCGTGAATGTTGTAAATATGCACTACAGAAAAAATTATAATGTTTTTATTCGTTTTCAAGCTTTTACGATATTTAAAATACACGTCAACGTATGTTGACAAATCGACTCAAAGGTAATTGAAACATTTTTCTTTAAGTCAACATATACATATGGACAAATTGACTGAAAAGTTGCATTTGTATTTATTCCACTTGAAGTTTTGTCAACACAACATGAAATTATAAGATTTCAAATTGAAATTATGATGATGGCTCACCAAAATGAGTTTCAAGAAAGCTTCCAACAAAAGGAAAAATGATGAACCATCTGTTACAACAGTAACATCTGTACGATTTACGAAAATTGGTCCAGAAAACGATGTCCGGTTTGATGGAGCGGACCATCTGCCTTTATTTCAAGAAAGCCACTCGACTAGCAGATGCTAAACACTGATTGCAAGGATTCATCACGATTTGTACGAAGTGCGTTTAAAAAATCTACGAATAAAGAAAATACGAAGAGACAGTTACAACATCATCACCAACGACCACTGTACGGTCGACGGAAGTTCGACCGGAAATAGATATCCGCTACAATGGTGTTGATTACCTTCCATTGTTTCAACAAACCTATTCAACGAGATGTAAAACATCGAATTGTAAAGGATCTTCTAGAGTACTTTGTACTAAGTGTAAAGCTCATTTGTGCATTATTCTAAGAATAATTGCTTTCATTTGACTTCAGCGCCCTTCAATTAGTTAAGTACCATCATAATTTATTTAATTCTTATAAAGGTTTGGGTCCGGTTTTCAAAGAGTTAAATCAGGCATATTTGCTTCGTGAGGCGTGTTCGATTGGATTGAATTAACTGATGTAGTATAACTAATCTATATCTGAACCAACTGAAGTTAAGAAAATATTCGATTAAATAGATCCTTTATTTCAGCCAAAATTTAAACAAGTAAAGTAACTGAAGAGATATTTTGCTAGTGTTGATACCTCAAATGAGTAATTCCAAATCTTTTGACGTTTATAATGTGGTCTACCTTAATGGGTGACCACAAAAAAATTAAAAAAAATATATTTGCGATAAATGCCATTTCTGTGTTTTCGCCCATGGACAAATAAATTTAAAATAAAAAATTTAACGAAACTTCGTTTAATATGAACTATCACTTAATAAAAATTATTGGAGTAACATTTTGCGTCCAAACTTAAAAAAAATTAAAATATGTATCGTGCTATCTAAAAAACAACAAACAATCGCTGTCATTATAACAATTAATTAATAATCATAATTATATTAAAACTGGTGTTACTCAATTAAACGAAAGTTTAACTCCATTTTTGAAGTGAACGGTTACCGTCTTCATTTGAAACGAACGCGCCGAAATCTTTACCAATTTGATTTCAAAATTTTATCGAGTTGAAAATTTTAATAACGTTCGCCGTGATTTTACACAACAAGTTGCTAATATAATACATATAACCAAAATATAGATTCAGCTGTTAGAGAATTTGAATCTAAAAAATCACGCTGGTCAAAAAAGCAAGAATTTCAACGCTAGAAAAAAATTATTCCTATATCTAACATGTAAAGAAAATTAGTTTAGTCACCCCAAATCATCTACGGGCTAACCAATGCAAAAGATAAAACAGTTACATTTTTGGGTTCAAAAGCTATCAAGAGAAATAGAAAGGTCTCTCTCTAAAGCTCTTTCAACTCGTTTAACATGAACAAAATTATAACATAACAAAGTTACTACGACTTATACTTCAGAGTAACGTGAATTTTTCTGAACTGGTCCGCCATTTCCAAACTTAATAACTTATATAATTTTACCGTGGAAGTTTACTTGTTTTCTGAACAAAAATGGGTTAGTTAGGGTCACAAATTTATTATCATTGGACATTGTCTCATATCCCGTTTATACGAGAAATAATAAAGCATGTATCAAACTGTCTGTAACTTATCATTGTGAAAACATATATCAAAATACTTTAATTTTATAGCCTATTTAAGCCCTCACAGACTTAGTACCCTTAGATATAGGCTTAAAAAAATTCAACATTTTCAGAAAGTGATGTATAATGGTTCTAATTTAATTTAACCGAAGCAGGCACGGCGCCGTCAAAAAATACTTTGTTTTTTTTATTCAATCTGAGCAATTTTACTCTGCACACTGCGTTTTTTAAGCTCTCAAAATTTTTCCCAGAAATGAATGCCAGTGTACAATTTATTACTCTACAAACACCGGATCGTTTGGCCCTGCACAACTTTTGTTTGATGTACAATATCCAGAGTAACTATGCTTGCCCGGGCTGATTTAGAAAATAGACCCAAAGTTGAAAACTTGGGTCATAAATTTACTATAATTGGGAAGCCATGTCAAATGGCTAATATTATGACGGGAGACAAAGAGTAACACCGTATACAGCTTTTACGTGCTTTAATTTGATTTAATCAAATTTCAAAATTTCTTACAAATTAATCATTGGGTGGTAGGAATCCACCACTACTTAGAAAATTATTTAAAACGAATGCAGGCAATAATTTCAATACATATCTTATCAGCAGCTTGGGTGGGATCATGAAATAAGAACGGAAAATTTAAACCGATTTTGTGACGCACAAATACGATTTCTATAATATTTTAAGAGAAATGACTAATCGGTTAGAAGATTTTCGTAAATAAACTTCTACCGGCACCTTTACGACTAAAATTTTCAGATAATGAAATAGTTGTATACAATTTTGCCGTTAAACTTGCATTTATTTTTTATTTCCATACAAAATATTAATGCGTTGACCATTTAGAACAATTGATTTAACCATGATCTCACCCCTGTATTACCTGATGCTTGATCTGATCCCATTCTGATCTTGTTTCGTGAAACAACACAAAGACGGTTACTAAAATACGAACCAAAATTTATTATCTAAAATAAAAATTGGATCAAATTTTCCATACAAAATTTGAGTTGATCCGGATCATGGTGTGTCATGAACTACAACAAATTAAGTAAGCAGTTAGGGTGTTTTTCATACGCCGAGTTATTACAAACTTATTGACCCCATCTGAAATAAGTCGATCAAGTCATTCCAATTCATTGTACCAACTTATTTGTGACGTAATAAGAAAAACAAAACACAATTTCCTTTTTATGAAAGAAAAACGATGTCATGACATGTTGGCCGTTGTCACTAGATTCGAAAATAAAACTGCAGGTATTACGTTCAGTCAAGACACAATTTTTGAGTCATTTCTGTGTAGACGTACTTATTGAAATAAGTCTCCTCGCGAGATGAATTATTTAAATAAGTCGATAAGCTGATGATGTTAACCGATGATGCAGATCCACCAGGTGTCCACAAGGATCAACAAATTTAAATAGGCACTAAATGGCACAAATTTAAATAGCCTCCTGAAAATTATAAATTTTATTTGAAATTTCCGCATTAATTTTGTCAAAGATACGATCTGTCGTTTCAGTGATTTCTCTGATTAAATAAAACACCCAAAGCCGAAATCAAAATAATGGGTTTAATTTATATCACCATGGTGATATTATTAACGGTAGAAGGATTGTAAAATTAAAGATTGGGATGGTTTTAATTTTTATCTGGAAATTCTATACTTCGGATGTGTCAATAACGATCAAAGGATCACTAGATCGTTAATTAGCAAGTGGACATTTACCATTCCTGAATGAATTTGATTGGTCTGCTATTAACGCAAATAGTATAGTGTCATTACAGGGACGTAGTCGAGTCTATTGCTAATATCAACGCGGAAGAAGACCAAATTATTTCGAATGATTTTTTAAAGCCTTTAATAGGATTCCAAGATTTTTCTAAAATCGGAATAGATTGAACAAATAAATCTATTGTTGCATTTGATTACTCAAACTTTGTATATCTGTATAACAAATAACAAATTTGGCTCATTGGAACAGCTAACAAGCAGCGCAAGCTGCTGACAGCATGATCTGATTATCGTTTAATGTATAAATAACACCTAGCAACCATAAAGTATTTTTCAACCAGGCTAAAGGATGCCTTGATGTTATATCGCTTCAATCATGAGCGATTAACAGCCTATTCAGGAATTTAACATTTTACACATCGGAAAGAATTCATGCAAGACCGACACTTGAACGATAATAGTAAATTTACCACTGACATTGAACACATACCCACGTAGCTGGAATGGAGAATAGCATGGAAAATACTATCTCGATTAGATCAAATTATATTCCAGAAAAAATCGATTATAGTTCGACAGTGGCTCAAACTAATGATTCCGTACTACTTGAAATTATAATAATTTAATACAGCATTAAAAAATTATAGGGGCCGATCATTTTCAATTCTTCAATGACTATTTATAGCAACCTATCACTAGGAATCCCTAAGCCATTTTTTCAAGGAAATTTCGACAAGATGTTTTCAAGACCATTCATAATTAGCATTATCTCGCTGTCAAAGGTTCTATTAAATTGTTATCAGTTATCAGGCCCTACTTGACTAACTGTACAGCTTGGCAACCTTTAAAAATGATTCGTGATACATTAATACCATCGGGGAAATGCGAGCCCCGGTAAATAAACGAACTACGATCCTCACAATGAGTTCATAACAGTAATAAAACTCTTTCAATGAATTATAATCAGCCGTAGCTTTAAACGACAGTACTCTAAAATTCTTTATCAGTGCAGATTTGAAAGGTTGCTCGCAACAAGGAAGGATGTAGTTCGGAGTTCATTACATCCAACAAATTTAAATCCTAACAATGGCTTAGAAAAAATCGGGTAATACAACACCTTCGACCTTCGAGTCTGTTGAATTAAGATGGTGTTTCACTATAGAAGGGCAGTTGAAGCCATACATTGAGCGGTTTGTTGCGGCTGAACCGTTCTGTAAAATTGGCCAAAATAACAAGTACATTTAATAAACGGATGGTATTGTTTTTTCTACAACAACAAAAAATTATACTTCAGTTTGCGAGTCTAATTTGAAAGACTAGAGCTATTAAAAATTAAATAAACTAATTAAAATACAAAGATAATTGATTTTTTAATTAGGTTCTTCAGTTAGTGACAGTAATTTTTCTGAAGTTAATCAAGAAAAGCAGATCACTATTCGGGGCTCCAAAAGTCAAAGGTAACAACTAATTGGAGACAATGAATAGTATATCTTATTAAAAATGAACCCATATATTATATTTTGTGCGTATATCTGTATTTTTATAACTCCTATTTGTTTAATAGTCGACAATTTTCAACCCCCGAGTTGATGCTTAATAAACCTTTGATTTAAATTCAGAAATTACATAGTTTAGCCAAAATTGCGGTTCAATAAAATCTGGTGAATTTGTCTGGAATGTAATATACATTAGTAAATTACTAAAAATTGCTTGCAAACATACGTTTCATTTAAATTTGTACAATACATATATGAATAGTGATCTTAGAGGAGTCAAAAATGATCAAATTTGACACGAAATGTCAAAATTAATTGAGCAACAAATGATAATTGATCGTGAACGTCGGAGAAAAAATATTATTTTTATTATTAGTTGATTAATCACATGTTTCTGTTTACACACATTGCACAAGTACCCAATCTTGGGTGGTAAACAATTGTTGCATCTACTTACATGATTTTAACAAATTGTTTAATATCCCATAGTGCCATAATAGAATGCCTAATTTATAATCTGAAAATGAGATCATTAATCTTTTCGGCCAAAAGGAAAACCAACAAAAAAAAAATCCAAACAATTAATTCTAATTTCATTACTTTATTAAATATACCAAGAGTACCTCCTACAACGTCTTACTGTCTTATATATATGTAAATACAAAGAGGTTATGAACAAAGCGCGCATAGATGGAAAAACTATCATTCAATTAAGATGATGTTTAATTCCTTGCCCGAGTATTTAACGTAATTAACCAATAACAATCCATCATCATCGTCATCGTCACATTTGTTTAGTCTCATTTTATTTTTGGGTTAATAAACATCAATTTAATTTCCTGTCGTCTACCCAATTAGATCATTATCAAACCAGAAAAAAATACCAAACATTTTGTTTCAAACTTTAATAACAATAATTGTAAGCAAATACTTATGCGTACAGAGAGCAACAAACAATAATACACAACAACACCACGGTATCCAAATGGCTTTTTGGTTAAATGAGGGTAAAAGGGAAATAAAAGAAAAAGTACTTAAATAAATATATGTGAACAAAGTCGTTTTCACAAGCACACATCTACACACAATCTCAAAAGATTTTTTATATTTGATAAGAAAACCACTGATTTTATATTATTACGAGACGAGGAAAACAAAAAAAAAACTTATAAAATATAAGTTGCGTTAGGCGGCGGCAGGCAGCAACATACCGTCACATCATTATTATCATCATCAGCGGCAGGTAGATATATAGAGAAAAATAGGTTACGGTATACTCGTAAGTAGATTAGTAGGTAATTTCCAAATTAATTGAACGGTAGGTAGCTAATGATAGCATTAGTTTAATAGAAAATGGAGTGTCCTTCCGTTTCAAGGCCTTATTATTAATTAGAAAATTATTACTTGCCGTCACATAATTATGTATTTTTCCACACTCAGATATAAAAGTGTTTTTTATAAATGTTTATGTTTTTTGTTGTATTTAAATGAGACATATAAGCAATTACAGGAAATTGTTGAGAATTTCTTTTTTATATAAATCATGAAAATACAAATAACTTATAGTGAAATATAAATTTTTTTTTCAGTTGTTTGCGACATTGTAGCTGAGTCCGGCAAGAAGAAATGTTCAGAACTTTAGTTTCTATATAGGGCTTAATTTGTTATACCGAGTTATTATAGAGTCGCCTTTAAAGTATGTATGGATCCATCGTATAAAATACATATTTTTAGTATTAAGTGAAGATTAATATTATCACAAAATTAGAAAGTAATAACTCTAGAATTCGTGAAAGAGTTACCCCCTAGAGTATTATGTCAAAGATGCATGGTCTGTGAGGTATCATAAATTCTACTTACTTACGTTAATTTTCATCTAATACCATAAGTAATTGTTTTTTCGAAAACCACAATTCAAATCAAACCAGCTGAGAGATCCGAGTTTCCTCTTACATTTTGTTGTCAGTTTTACTTTATAAGTCTTAATTTCATTTGTTATATTTAATTTAATGAAAGAACAACAATAAGTGTATAACTGCCTATGTAAGGGTAGATACTCCTCTGGATTTCTTTATCTGTTGACTGCTGTTGTTCAAACTAAATAAGGCCATATAAGAAATCATTGGCTATAAAGATTTCATGTTAAAACAGAAATGTAATTTTACGTTCTTGGCGGTTTAGAAACGAGCACTTTATTGACAGATTTGATCCCGAATAACCGCAGCATCTGTAACCATTTTATCAACAACATTAAGCAGTATTTTTAAATTTTTGTTTTCTACCGGTAATAGATTTCCGTGCAAAATCCTCGATTATGAATTACTGCTAGATTTAGAATTTTGCAGTGGGGCTTAGGTTTATTGTGTTTTCTTACAAAATATTCAATCATGCAACCGTTTCTCTAAATATTTTTTATTTCAGAATTGAACCATAACAATTTCAAACATCCCTAACAATATATACTTCCCCTCTTACGATTTAAATAAAATGAGAGTAACTAGCACTCTACAATTCCATTAAATCCAAACATGCCAGTTGGTTGAACCATCGAAACTAAAGATGTTTCGATTTTATGAGGTCGGCAATTGATAATGATTGGCACCAACAATTTAGATTACATCTTAAATGTACAGTCAACTGTCTCTGAAACCATTTCGATAGGTATCAACATCCAGGTGAACATAGCAAGAGTAAGTTAGGTTATATATTGCAGAATACTTTTACAGAAATATTAAATTCCGATTCTCTGCGGAAATAAACAAACTACAAAAATAAAGTTTAATATTTTGCGCATTTACTATATTTGAAAAGAATCCTGTTGCTAGAAACCAAACATGTTTAGGTATAAAAAGACAGCCATTTCAAAACCAATTCGACTGTGACGTGTATAAAATTAAAAACTAATTTCATAGCACACTTCCAACAATTTAGCATGTCCATGTCGATCATTTGTATATATATTTTGGACACGGTGCAAGCGAATACTAATTGTTTTCATCTAAAGTGAATTTTCACCCTAAGAAAGAATATGATTTCTTAAGAATACTTCATAAGATTTTGTGAAAAGCAGATGAAAAACTGTCAATTTCGTAATCAAAATGGAAGGAATAACACGAGATTTTTTAGTTCTCTCTCTTCATCCTGTTTAGCTTTAAACCGCAAAATTTATTGATGCGAGAAGGAAATTGTTGAGGACAATAACCGTTTTCCAATTACATATTTCAAGTACTTCGGCCTACGTCCAGTTATCCTTGAATTATTAAAAATTAGATTGACCTAAGTAAAGGGTAATCTCCAACGCCCTATTCGTCAAATAGTAGTTTTTACAACAACACATTTTTACAATGTTCATTGCAAATTGGTGTGCTGCCAATTTGTTTAATAAAAGTCTGCGTATCTTGTTAGCCAAAAAGTGATTGTTTGGTACACACACACACTCCAAGTTATTAATGTAGAAGGAGTATGTTTCCATCAATAAGGCGATCTGGTAGCATTATTTCCTCTCCAAGATTATAATATTTAACAACATTGGAAATTTTCGGGAACTTCCACCGTCAAATTCGTTGGAACACTTAAAAACCACAATACGCAAAATCACAGCAGGAATACCACCTAAAATTTATAAATAAATGCAGTGAAAATTAACTCTAAGGATTGGCTGCTGCAGAAGGACCAGAGGTGATGGTTTTCTCAGTTTGTAGTATTTGTTTTTTCTGACTCGAAACAATAGAAGGCCGTTTCAATGTAAGTTTTGTAAAATCATTATAGAATTTGGTTCTTATATAGGGTGGGCCATACAAGCACAACATGCCATTGAAAACGTACAATGTACTCGGATGGTTTGCTAAGCTCTTGTCAATAAAGCAATAACATTTAAAAAATATTGTATTTATTTTATTGCATTTTTAAAAGGAAACTGTTAAATGGCCCACCCTGTAGTTGCATTTAAAATATCATCACCTTAAAAAGAAAGAAATACAATTTTAATAAAATAAAGGAAAAATATAGGCGTTGGCAATGGGCGCACTGTATGGAGATTCCACCCGGCGCAGGTTGGAAAAAGGAATTATTTTCCATCTGGCATGTATGGTGTTAATAGCTAAAGTACAAAACTCAACGCAGGCCACTCAGCCATATCAAGGAAATTACTGATTGATTGACATGGAGCTTGCAATGTGCTGAAAAATTGTAAATTTCTGACTAACTAAATTGATGGTTAGTTCCGACTAGTCGCTCATAAAATTGCATTTTTAATTAAAATTTGCTCAATAAATTTAAGATTTATGAAACCAAGAATATACGGTTTAGAGGAAATTTCAAATTTCGTAATTAACAGAGTGTACATATTTTGGTAGGGCATTGAAACACCATTAATAAAATTACTTGCCAAAATATTTAGACCCATCAATAGTGACACTGAACTTTAAAATTCGAAACAGCCGTTTTGAAATTCGGAAAAAGAGGTTTACCGCAATCGATTAATTTAGGTCATAAATGACGTGCCACTTCTAATGAATTTAATGTGTTTAAAATAGAATAATAACTTACACATAGATAAATTAATTTCAAATTACAAATTTACCTGGAACGAAATAACATAAAAATATTGATTAGAAAAATTAAGTACGACATTTTGTTAATAAAATTAATCAACTAGAAATATTTTAGTAATAATGAAAACTGAAACAGTGAGAGATAGAAAATTAGTCGCACGCCAAATTTTATTCAACATACATTATTAAGTGACGAGTATCAATGCGTTTAAGGAAATTTGAAGCTAATGTCAAAACAAACAAAATTACAAACAAACAGTAGAAATATCAAAAGTATTTAAACAGTAAATTAAACTTACGAATATACAAGAAGATGTGTACCAACCACGAAAATAGAATTCGCCAGATAAAAATTAACTCGTACTTAAATAGAAATACGCGTGAAGTGCAATAAAGGACGTATTCTTGGTGATCGCTAAAGACAAAATATCTCTAATTAAGGTAAAGTTATAACAAGTTCGGGAGGTCGGAAATCAAGTACTGTGAGCGAAAATAACCACTAATTAGTTTATTGTCAGAAAGACCTCTAATTTATATCTAACGGCTATTGAATGAGTTTAATAATTTCAAATAGTTTCCGCTAGGTAGTTTTAAGTTAATCGAAAATAAACTTTAACAAACAAAGAGATTTATTACTGATAAGACGGGTTATCTAGCTTGGATAAGCTAGCTGTTAGAAACAGGGTCTTCCAATAAGAGCTTTTTTTTAAATGTAAACACATCTTTGTTAAAACTGCATATCATTCTTTATTAAAATTTAGTATAACAACTTGACCATTTATGAATGAAAAATAATATCTAGTAAATGCGGCCACTACGAGCACGTTTGCAGAAGTTAATCCTTTTGTCGATATTTTCGATCACATTTCTACATAATTAGAACTATCTCTCGCGAATGACGCGTATGATATTGGTTCGATTATTCTCATAGCCCTTATCTTTCACACAACACCACAAAATATAATCTAAGGATGTGACATCGCATGTTCTTAGTAACCAACCCTTCCTCCTTCATGAAATAATCGTCCATCAAATATGTTTCTAAATAAAACGATTGTTTCATTGGCTATAACTTGTAGAGCCGTCCTGTTGAAACAACAAGTCGTTAATAATCATATCATCCCAGCTTCATTTGTGAAACAACCAATGATGTCTCCGGCTCATATAGCACACATACAATAACACATGAGCTCCATCAGAAAACATTTAGAAAAATATTAAAAACTCACATTGTTCAATAATGATCCAATCTGCAAATTGTCGATATTGATAATAATCTTGCGACTTTAATTCTTCGACTAATAAGGATGTAAAGATAAATCGGTGGTCGTTGTGAACAAGTTTAGTTGTTGAGAACCTCGTGGAATGGATAAACAGTTTATCTCACTGTATCAATATTTTCGGTTGAACGACCTGAACGAGCACGTGTTGCTATCGGTGTGTTTGTTACAGAACCAATGGACTCAAATTTGACTACTAAATTTTTAATAGTGCGCTCAAATAGGCGATTTTTTACCAAAAAAACCGCGAATTTTACGAAATGTTGTATTTTCGGATCTACCATTTTCACAATGGATTTTTAGTAATTATTTTAATAAGATTTTAAAGCAAAATTGAATTCAGTTTACTAAATGTTCAACCATCCACGGTCCATTTTTAAATAAACTGACTAACGAAACTTTTAAAATAGCTACTTTATACTCTCCTTTGAAGAAAAGTTCTTATTGGAAGACTCCGTATAAGTTTGTTGAATATTTTAAACATAAACTTCAATATAGCGAAAATTATTATTTCATTTAGCAGAATTCCACACATTTCGGGGTTCACTGGCATTTAATTACATAGCCATTTATATTTTTAAATTTGAATTCTACTTTAAAAACTTCTTTAAAAAAAATGGAAAATACAGAAAAAAAGTTAAAGAATTACACATGTAACTGTCCTATCTAAAAAAAATATCTTATATATAAGAAAAGTTCTTGTAATAACAAAATACCATATGATAGTGATGTGTCCTTAGAAATTTAGACTTTTTCGTATATTTGGTTTGGAAAAACAGCATATGAAAATGAGTCCTAGACGAGAGCAGATTAAAAAATTAAAATGTATACATAATTTGCATTTATAACAAAAAAAAAACATCTGGTGTTATTTATCACGTACGATTTATTCTTTCAAAAATTGTATACTAACTAGAGAATACAGTAGGTTAAAAAAGTTGGAGATAAATTGCAATGTGGTTATTTTATGGTTTTGTATCCATAACCACATATACATATTAGTGTTTGATCCCAGCGGACATACTTTTTGGGTACAGAAATAAACTTTGAGTTTGAATTATTTTTTTGTTTAATGTGCTTCCTTTCTTTTACCATGCGATATAATAAGTAAAAACATTTTACAACTAAGAAAAAAAACCTTCAAAACATTGACATATTTATGTTTCATATTATACAGAGCAGATCGTAAAATTTTATATTTAATTTGATTGTTGGTTGTACAAGAATTGGGATTAAGTAGTGTTACTACCCACCCGATTATTTTAATAATATCCCAGGTACAAATATAGTTTTTTAATGTACAATTGGAAATGAAAACTGACATGACTTGAATTACTTATGAATAATTTATGGATCTATGGTATTTTGTAATATTTACCCAGTGTAAATTAAAAAATTTCATATTCATTTTTTACGATATGCAAGATGCAAGCAATATTATACAATATTTATAGATATTTTTACAAGAAATCATAAATATTCTTTAGGTTTTTTAGTAAATTAATAAGAGAATTAAAATTTTTGACAGTTCATGGATGAAATGGATTTTAAACTTGCGAATAATACAATATTCCAGTACTTACGTATATTACGCTACGAATGATGAGTCATATAATTTGTAATCGTTTTTTACTTAACAGATGGATTCTATCAGTAAAATTGTTGTTTTAATGAAATGTCAAAATTATACATATTTTGATATATTGCATTGATTCTTAGAGTTTAACGCCAGTCAACAACAAAATTAACTGAATAATATTTAATTATCACAATATTTGAGTTGAATAGCGATTATTGCTCAATGTGTTAATTTATCTAAAATGTGTTGAAATGTTTTGATGTAAAGATAGCTTCGTTGAAATCAAGATCCGACATTTTAAAATCATTAACACCGGAACATGAATGGCGTGTGAATTGCAATTTAGCATTTTACTTAACAACACGTTGTACCAGCTACAATGCGTTAAGGAAAGAAGTGGCTGAGAATGCGGGACAGACGTTAAAGGAAAAAAGTTCCCAAACTACTTATGTCCAAAAGTTTGCTAATATTTTGATACTTAGCATTTCACTCCTAATCTACCTTAATCAATAATTTTGAATAACAACATTTTATGTACGTCTAAACATTATGGGCTTTGAATCTGTTATGCTGTGCTATCCGAATTGAAAATATGCTGGAATTTAGGTGACTTTGGATATTCATCTGTAGTTTGGTGAAAATTACACTACATTCAAAATGGCGTTCGTAGTTTGGTCTCATCAGAATGCAGTGACCAAACTACCCAAATATTGAAAATACTTTGACCTTACATACAAAGTATAATCACAATGTCTTAGCGAATTATGCTTTTCACCCAACAAAATAACAAATGTTGAACTCCTTGGGCAAACGAATCAGGCAGTTATTGGGACCGAAATTAGAAAGCGAAAGTGAAAATTGAATAGCCGCACACTGAGGAAGTCACCGAATAACATAACAAGATCTCTGGAATGAACCCTACAAGAGAAAAAAAAGTCTAATGACCAGCTGTAACGGGGAACGTATGATGTTAGCAGAAGCGAAAAAAATCGGAAAGACATGATGAAACTCAAAGCAATAGCAACCAACAGACTTAGGTGGTATTGCTTAGTAGACGCCCTATGCTCGTAAATAGGAGATAAAGAATAAAATACAGTAAACCAAACCTTTATATTTGCAAAGAAGTTTTAGAAGTTTTGACTGAAATCATTAAAAAAGTTCTGGGGCGAATTTTAGAAAATAAATTTTCGCGTTCCTATGAAAATTTAGTAAGCAGATTAGAGAAAGGATATTTATTGTGAGTGTTATTATACATAACCATTAAAATTTAAGTTTTCTGCACTGATTCCGCAATTCCCGGTATTACTGTGGAACGTACTGAGATTGTGACTGTTATGACATTTCTTATTGTTTAATTCTTTTTTTTTCCCAATGACAATAAAACGTTCGCACTGTTTATTTATTCTTCAATTCAAGTCTAGTAGATCAAAAGATCTTGGCACTTAAAAAAATTCTATTCTGTTTGACAATCACGAACCGGTAACCCCAAATTCAAGTAAATATGGTAAGTTCTTGAAATAATCAGATTTTAATTCATAACTTGTGGCTAGTATGCAGTTGACGCAAAATGAAGTTTTCACTTTCATTTCCTCCATAAGCAGATAAATAAAATATTCGATGAAAAATTAGTTTAAAGAATATCGTAAAATTTTAACGCATATAGCTTCATTCAATTACACAACATTCACAAAATTTTCCTCCGTCAAGCTAAGTATCCAGCTCTGAGCTCGCGCTAAGAAAGCTAAAAAGTTTATGTAGAGATAAATTTTAACGTTTGTTTTATTTGTCCTACAACAAACAAAAATATAGTTAGAAACTATTTTCATAGTCTAGAAAATTATTTTGTTCATCCATTTAAAAAAAATAAATAAATTTTCTCGTTTTGCTGTCAAAAATTTTCTAAATTTCAAATTTCTAGGCAGATAAATTGCTGCGAAAACGTTTGTACAGTTTTCACTAGCGCAGTCTATATGTGAATGAGATAACTTTCCACATCAGCTATGCGTACCACATTTGCGAAATCGTGAGCTAAATATTTTTTTGTTATTTAGCTAGCTATATTTTACGTCAAATGTGTGTGTAAAATTTATCTTAGCACGAGCTGGATACTTGGCTTCATATTTTAAAACTCATGAATATAATTCATGAAACACAGCCCAACAACAAATAAAAATAATTGACTAAATGTCAAAAATTTAGCTTACTTTTATCGTATCGGCAGACAAAAACGCAATGAAAAAAGTGTGGAGTTAAACAGAGACATCAATATTTTAATAAGAAACATACCAATTTGACTATAGGTAAACTGTGTATCGCAATATAAAATTTAGCAGCGAAATTTTCATTTTCGTTTTCACATGTCTCATTTTTGTATGAAAAATTTTATTTCACGTCAGCTGCGTACTAGGCTTATTGAATGAAAGTACATAAGTAATACTTAGTTTCAGTCTTTCTAAAAACTTGGTAGCATCAAAAGTAATTATAATTTCGCTGGGTCGTCTGTTCAAATTCTTCGGATTGCCTCTAAAATTTCTATAAATACGTATATCTAGATATATAAGGCAGGAAGACTGAAATGTATTTAAGATGAGAAATTCAAACGCAAATGTTGTATTAATTTTTACAAGAAATTTTATCTAATAATACATTTTTACTGCAAATTTGCATACCAATTAAATATTACTGATACCAGCTTGTAAAATTAGTGTACATCAAATTAGTGTAATTTATTTCTGATTTGGTATTTATTCGAGGCAAATTCTAGTAGACACAAAAGCAAAACCGTTTACGTTGTATTATTTAAAATTGCATTATTGATAAATTTAATGTATTTTTCACAAGAAATATATAAATTCTAAGAATTCGCAAATTATGTAAAATTTATAAGCAAATATATTTTACACGTAATCTGCAAATTAGATGATTGCCATAGTCGGCTATGACTTTTTAAGGTCGCAAATTTTTTATTGAATTATTATTAAAAATTTCGAAACCCTATACATGATAAAATAACATGCTGTAGTGGTTAATAATCCAAATAGTAAAAAGCACAACAATTTACTATTAGGAAGGTAAACATAAATAGAGGATATTGTTTGACAATGCGAAATCATTTGTATTCGTAGATGAAGACCACAAAGTACAAATACGAAATCAGCTTTGATCAATAAATCCTGAAGTTCATTTTAAATTAAATACTACCAAAGCTAAGATTTAGATGATAATTTTCTTTTGAAGCCTAAATTAATCGGTTCGCTCTATGCTACCTTTTCCACTGTAAATAAGTAGCTCTTGCTTAGAAATGAGATGGGTTAGTCTAGTATGAATATTATGAGATAAAAATTTTAATTGTTAAACTAAATAAATAATTATCATTAAATAAATACTTAATTCAAATTATCATTTTTGATACGCAACTTATAAAACGTGGAATTGTTTTCTTAAACTATCAATAAAAGCTACCAAAAATGAAGACTAAATAAAAATAAGCAGATAAAATTAAAATGCTTTAAATTCGTATTGCTATAAAAATTATCGATGTCGAATTCAATTCTTATTCATTTTACGGTTAAGTTGATCCAGCGAATCTAAAGCGATCACTAAGCTTCCATACTCTTTTATAATCTAAACCAAGTTTATATTGGACGAAGGACTTTACATTCAATTCAGAAATTAAGTAGGTTATATTGAGATTTTACGACGTGGGTAAAATTACGTACATGAAAAAGATAGACAAATTTGTAAACCACCTGTGCCACATAAAGTATGGATAGTTAGTATAAGATAATAACAAAATAGGGTGCATTTCATATTGTTTTTTAAATCACATACCTCTGTCACAAATACATGAACATATTTTAGATCCGGACACGGTCTTATCGTCCAAATTGGAATTAATAATTGATTTCTCTTCCAGCCCTTCCTTATTACTTTAGTAATGGAATATTTTTTGACCTGATACTTATTAAAAATATTAATATTAAAAACTTCAATCGGGTACTTGTATATTTCTTAATCTTATTTGATACATAGAATTAAAACAACAAACCCTTTGCAAACCGTCACACGAATTTAAATATTCTGTACAGAACGAAGAATTTGTACCCTTTCACCATAAAATACCGCACCACAATGTAATCGAGGCAAATCAAAACACCGACAATCACAAGTCCCCTTTCATATTTCTAATCATATAAGTAATTTCCTACTTGATATTACAGCTACATAAATTTAATAATGCATGCATACACTCTTAAAAACATAATATAAATTTTAGTACATAAATTATATGTATACTGTAGTTTATCAGACATACGAGTACACTCACTATACATATACTCGTAAATAAACAAATTTACATTTGAACACATTACTTTAATTAATATACAGTAATGAAATTAAAATAAAACCAACCAAACCACCCACATTAAGTTTTCACCCTACGAAGCAAATAAAAAAAAAACTAAATTTCATTTTCCTTTTTTTTTAATTGCACAATCACATGACAACACAGTGGAGAATATACGAGTGTATACAATATAATGACACCAAGTACCTTATGTCGTTCGTTATAAATCCCTCGACTATTCTCGCCTAGTATAAAGAATACAGAAGATACCAAACGACAGCTCCACAAATATAATCATGAAATGCTTAACTTGCGTTTCTGCGACTGCGATCTATAATAATGATGAAGTTGTCTTTTTATAAAACAAATAATAAATTTTATATAACTTTTATTTCCACAACCCAAATACATAACAACATAACTAAACTTACAAACCCGATTTATATTTGTATTTTACATTAATCACAATCATATCACATCATCAACAAGAACAACAACAACAACAACAATAACAACACCACCAACCAAAGTAAAATGAAAAATTTTATAAAATGGAAAAACTTAAAAAACAACAAAATGAATTATTAACAAAACCAGTGATGGATTTAAACGTTGAGATATTAGATGTGGAGTGAATGATATATGTACACGCAAAATATAGCTCGCGTATTTGCGTACGTAAAACGAATACTTATCCACAAACACAAGTCAAAATTATTTAAATTTTCTTAGATCATACACAGTAGAGAAGGCAAACAAAACAAAGGAGCGTACAAATGAAATCATGTATCAACAGATTGCAATGGAATTATTATATATGAATGCCATGAAATGCGTGTGCGAAATTAATATTTAATGAAACGCATGTATCTCTGTTATAGAGCCGAGTTTCGAGAGGGAGTTTTTTGTGTATAAACTACATACGAGTGTTTTTGAATGGAATATAAACATATTGGCAGAAATGAATTTGTGTATGCTGGATGATATACTTGAAAAAATATTGCATATTAATGTCACCCACCCATTATTCAATTTGTGTTTATATAGTTGTATAATTATTTGCAAATGATGTATCGATTTAATGAATTCGTATGTTGTATAGTTACATAAATGGAAAATATAATTGATGATGGTTATCTGTTTAGTGTTCACACGATATATAACTCAACCTTGGGTATGAATGAATATTTTATGTACTGTAAATACATTAATTTATCCATATTCAGGATAAAAATATAAAACACAGGATAAATGAGAAGATGAAATGTAACAACATATATATTTAGCTACAAAATCATAGATAAAATAATAAGTTGTATTTTGTTTTATTTGTTTTTTTCTAATTGTCTTCCTCATGCCACTATCTATCTTTCCTCCTTTATTCCTACATAATTCTCCATCGTTCATCCAAACTCTTCATTTATTCAAAACTTATCATCGACACAAATTATCATCAACACTGTCGGCCGACATACAGAAAGTATAAAGGTGTTTATGAATTGTAACCTCGATGAATTGTTTCCCCTTATCATATTAGCGAACACTACGATTTTGGTAGCTTATCTCCTTATCCAGTTCAGTTTTTGAATGAACATCGAGTCCTAAGTAAATGTGTCAATTTTTTATTAGAATTAAAATGGGTTGGTATAATCACTTTGCAAAATTTCAATAGCAAAATGTGGATTTTCAAAGTTCAAGTTGTTGATATACCGAACATTTGTTTTAAATAAAACATTAATTTGAAATTGTATGTAAATGAGAATACCAGAGCCCGTTTTCTTGAATTCTACATCTATTTTCCTAATGAGGATATCGGTCAAAACTTTTAAGCACGTACAGGGAATTTATCCGAATGAATGTGGAAAAAATTCCGCTGTACATAAGTTTAGTTTATTTTATAGAAAGGCTATAGTCTTGGGTATTGTATCGCCTCAGCCTCCTATTCTATTGCAGAATTTTCCAATAGTACGCCAAATTCATAGTAATTTAAAAAAAACTCTGAAAAGTTATATTTTGTCAATTCTTCACCCTGGTACGGTTAATGTAAGTAAATTTAAAATAATTTTAGGGTGGCGAATAAAAAATCTAAAGATGGTTAAAAACTATTCCGAAAGAATCAAGAATATGGTATATACTTAGTTGCATGTGGAATTATTTGTAGTAGTAAGTAGGGAAATATAGGTCATTTTGACAGATATCCTAAATTCATGTGGGATTGAAGAATACGTTCGCAGAGCAGATATTTTGTGTTGCGTCACTGACCTGCAATAGCTTTAATTGTTTTGGGCGTATTTTTGTATTATATCACTGTTTCGCTACGTTTTGATATCAATTAAAAAAATTAGCCTTAAGTATTGTAAAAAACTGTATCTTTAGAACCGGGAATATAAAAATAAAAAATTCGCTCAGAAATGACAAACTTCAGGTCTACTACAATATCATTGCACTGCTAAATTTCAAAATTTCATCAAAAATTGATGCTCGAGTAAATTTAAACTAACTCTTCGAACCAAACATAATCATTATTGATTATAAAATGGTCTACTCTCGTTTTGCATGATCAAATTCCAGAACTTATTTATTCAATTCGATTTACAAAAATTTTCACTTGAACTGACACCCCACTTTGAGCTAATAGCTCATTTTAACCAATGTGTACATGTTCATTTAAATCCAACTTATTGCGTATTAGTGTGAGAATGATTTTCTTCAAACTATATGATCTAGGCCTACTCCTTGGAATGGTACCTGTCATCCATCTTAAAGAGGCTCTCATTGTCATTTCCGCAACTCCAATTATTCAATTTGTTATTATTTTGTTTAATTTAAACTGGTTTTACTTTTTGGAATTTTAAATATTTGAAATTTTGGGTTATTCTGGATTGATAGCCAGATAGTATTTTTACATCAAGGTGAGATTATCAAGAAGATGGAAGTTTGGTTTCGAACTAATGAAACATTGAATTTTTTTGTACATATTAAAAAATTCGGTCGTCTCATCAGACTGCAGTGACCAAACTACAAAAATATTGAAAATACTTTGAACTAATCAAAGTATAATCACAATGCCTTAGCGAATTATAACTTCCATCTTCTTGATAACCTCACCTTGATTTTTAAATATTTATTGGGTCTTCCTTTTAGTGATAATTTAAATATTTGATTTTTAAAATATGGATTTCGGAATTTCTTCTTCATCAGAAATTTATAGGATGCAGAAAAAAAATATTTTTTGTGGAAATGGAAAATTATTTTTTGTGAAAATAAATATCGCCGCAACGAGGAGTTTTTTTTTAAACAACCAAAAATTACTACGCTTGACATATTTTGGTGCACATAACGCTTTCAGTGTTGTTTTCGGAAAAAATTGGCATATAACTTGGGTTTTTGTCCCGGCTAGCGATAAGTTGTTGTATGGAACTGGAGCTTTTTTTTACTAAATATCGTGAAGAAAACAACAACAATAATCAAAATCTGAAAACAACTACAAAAATATCGACGAAAACAATGGAATGTAAATGTAGACTTGGACCTTCATCCAAAAATCATGCTACAAATCACTATTCTCGTCTCCAAATTCAAATTTGATTATCGATTAAAAAATATCCTAGTTTCATTCAGATCTAAAACTTATGTAGATACCAACAAATTTAAGAACTTGGTCTTACTTAATTTGGCTTTAGATATTTAGATCGATTTGTTTCAGCATCAGCAAGATTCATTTACCTCGACTTTCCGAAATTGTTCGGAACTAGCAGAAATTCCACAAATTAAATTATGTGTGGATTCACCATTAGTTGATAATACTGTTATGAATCTATTCTAAACAGATATCACACTCGATGGTCGAGTGGCTAAGGTACACAACCAAGTGTTATCATCTCATGGGTTTCGAGCCTAGACGAAGTCAATAATTGTATTAGGCGAAATTTTTTTTCTAAACATACATCGAGTTTTTCTAAACATACCTGATAAAAATCAGGGCAAATATTTTTCCAATACTGATTGGAAATTGATACTACATTACAATTACATTCCAAGTGCAGGCGAGCACTGGAATGATAAAAAGCAGCAATTCTTAGACGGTGGCGGTAGTCCTGATGGAAAATACAGGAAACAATAACGGCGTATATAATTCAAAACTTGGATACAATAAATGGAATAATCTCGAAAACCGTTGAAACTATATGGTAAGCACGAGCAAATTGTCATGCAGACAAGTTACAATAACACTATGTACTAATCGAGCAGTAAAACGTGAACAGTAGAGTAAACAAAAACTCAAACAGAGAATAGCGATACAAAGTGATAAATTGTGAATTTGCTGAAGAACTAAAGGTGTTAGTAAATAATATTTACTGAGTGTTTTATTTGCCAAATCTATTAAGAACACCAGAACTTCGTAACAGTTAGTGTCAGGTGTAGGATTTTGCAAATACCACCTGCAATAGACTCGGTAGTAGAAATGAGCCCGTACATAACATACAGAACATAGGATTTTAAAACTGATCTCTGGAATCGAGGTCTTTCGATAAAATAAGAATAGAACAGGAGGAGATTTTAATCAGTTGAAAGCGAGATCGTCGAAAGTTATTTAGGTGCAAGCTAAAAAACCAGAGGTTGGAATATACGGCGTTCAAGAAAAAAGAGTCGGCCCAGAAAACAGGGATTTTATCAGCTGTAGCGTAAAAGATGCAGCCTTATGAGGACTATATGTACAACAAAAAGTCAAAAATGGAATTAGTTCAAAAGCCGACAACCGAACAACCAAAGGAGACTAACGGATTTGGTGGATATGATGAACAACCGAGTTGAACAGATCGAGTTAAAAATTTGAAGTTGATGCCACCTTGGAGAAGATTTATCAGGCACAGATGAGGGACGTCCAGACTATAAAGAACGTTGTTGCCCCGAGTTCGAGAGAGGTTTTGGAGCCAACGATATTCGACGATAAAATTCCACTTTGCTTCCCAAGGCAGTGCAACAGACGTGTTTCAAACTACAGTACTAACCCGATTTACTGAAAACCCCAAAAAATTTTGCTTTCGTAAAATCAGATATTTTTTAAAAAGGGTTTTTGAATTTTAAAATTTTAGGAAATATTTAAGATATATCATTCATCAATTTCAAATTTATTAAAATAAAACTTAAAATTTAAAAGCACATAATTAAAAATTATATATACTATACTTATTGATCATGGAATTCATTACATACTTATACTTAATTTGTTTATTTTAGTTAAAAAAAAATACTGATATTTTCATTTGGTTAAAAAATTAAAATCTCAAACGAATGCGTACAATTAAGATACGCCAATAAGTAGTTTTCCACTATTTTTTCTAAAGCTATCATTGTAATTTTCCGCAAGGTTAGGATATCGCTTAAATTTAAATAATTATTTTCAGCCCAAGTTATTACATCATTCAAATTGCTTACAGCTTTTAGATGATTGTGTGCAGTGGAATCACTATCTACGGCTCCTTGAGAATTCATATTTTTTTCTGCCGAAGTATTACAAGGGGCTGATTTATGCTTATCATTATTTTGATTTTCGCGTTCTTAGAGTTCTTCTAAAACTATCGATATAATATCATTATCAGTTAAGTTATTGCAACAATTCCGCTCTTCTTCAAGTTCAGCGCCCCGAAGTCCAAACCAATTGTTTAGAAAGGCCAAAGAAACATAATGCTCATGAACTAGTTTACCATTAACAATCAACCCCTCTTCCGAAATTTCTTCCCAAGAATCATGCAACCAAAATACCGCACCCTTGATATTAATTTTTTCAATATTGCTCATATGTTCTCACTATCGCTTGTTCTATTTACCATTACCTCTAACATCAATATTTTTCTGTACTTAAGTTTGATCATTTGGATTAAATTTTGATCCATTGGTTGACACTTTGCAGTTACGTTTACGGAATAAATTACATAACGCAATACATTTCAAGTTTTTTTTTAAGCTTTCGTAAAATCGGATAATTTTCTTTCGTATAATAGGACGCGGCAAAATCGTTGCGAAGACTCAACTTGGGCAACGTTAGTGCTAGGGGCGCTGGTAAATCTAACGGTGGAAAAATTGACAAACATCGTTCAAAGAAAATTAGACAGTCATTTGCAGATCACGCCGAGACGGTACATCCAGGTGGAACGATCATATTATGAGGCAACCTAATTCCCGAGTGAAAGAACTTGAGTACTGGCCACAGTAATCGAGACCGGGAATACCGAAAACCACAGATGGTTCAAGAGATTATCAAAACCAGTTGAAGAAGAATCGGGCTAAGAAGTTGTTTGCTAAAGAGGGACCGATCCAGAAGGCCACTGAGAATAAGTACTGGAATGTGACGAAACAGATAAAGGATTAGGAGCAGGATGATCCGGCAGCGAAAAGCTCTTGGACGAGTTCAACCAATAGATTAGTCAGATAGGAAGGTTGTAGATGCAACGTAGAACCACGGCGAAGAACGGATAATTATTGATCAGCAGGAAGGAGCAACATCATGTGCTCTAGGGATAAACAAAAGATGCACCACTACCAGCATGAGAGATACACTAACATTTGATGAAGTGATTCGGTGTGGATGTACAATTCTAGGAGAAGTAGATCTTATGATACACAACAGATTGAAATAATATGTTTCGAATACAAAGAAACATCGGAGATGGACAGAAAGTCGGCCTAATTGATAAATTGAAGAAATACGACAATGAATGAACACCACTAAGTGTTATCATTCCAATGGTCGAGGGTTGGAAGTTGGAACCATGTCGGAAATAATTTTATATTATTAAGTACTCTTAACATACATCGATGTTACCGGATCAAGTATTCCTGCAATCCGGACCATTTTCTTTGGATTACGGGATTATGTGTTTCGAATACAAGGTATCTTACTTTCCTTGTACTGTCCTGGAACGAATGCAATACAAATGTTTGGTTCAAATTTTTGGAATTCGCTGTGGGCAATAACTACTCAACACGTACGTCCACATCAAATTGTTTTTAACGGTACGAATAAACCAAAATGCTTAAGAAGATATAGACTATTGTAACGCTAAAACATTTCTATTTACGGTATTAGGATTACAATATGACTGCTACTTACCAGAATTATTTTGAAAACAGTCCTTACGTCAAAAAGAGTTACGTAGGAATTTGGCCGTCTTATTTCTTAACACAAGACATCACAATACTTTAATTAATTTTTATTAATCCATTTATTCAGTAACCTAATAAAGTACTAAGATTTCACTAAGGACTGTTATAACAAAATATGAAATAAAAAATAAATAATTACTTAGATACCATAAATTACAAATATTAAAAAAACATAATTTTAATGAACGGGGTGCTAAAAAAAATTTCCCGTATATTTAAGTAACGATACATCGTACTGATATTGACAAATATTTTCTCTATTGGTAGATGCCACTAATTTTCACAATAAGTACATAATACGCCTGTATATGATACTTATCAATCATGATCTATAGTAAAAACACAATTGATAAATCTCAGTTTGATTTGACATCTATTAATAGATGGCAATTCATAGCTATAACTGATAAAAACTAACATCAACTTAGTTTAGTCAATGGCCAAAAAATCTAAGACCGTTTTCCAAACATCGACCCAAACTTTTCAAATAAATCTTCTTGCAAGGTCGTAATAAGCACATCTTCCCTCTAAACTCTCTTCTCTCTAGTTTGTGTTTCAATAGGTTAAAAGAAAACTCCACAAATGTTTGTTTATAAACAAAAGAAACTGACCGTTAGTAATTGACAGATATATTTACAAACGTTACTAATCCTACAGAATTTTCATTTTTAATTTGGCTGTCAAATGTTGTTGAACCCATTGAAACAGAAAAAAGTTTAAAAAAAATTATAATGAAACTTTTGTTTGCGCTTTTTTAACTAGTTGCAACACGTACATATACAGATGAAAAAATACCGTTTTGGTTTCGTTGTTACGTCACACATAAGTCAGTGAAATCAATTAGAACAATTTTGCATGCATATTAAATATGGTGGCAAAATAAAGTTTAAAATGAGCTGGTGTTGGAAAATACCTCAAGTAAATTGTTGTTAAATGAAAATCCCAGTTTAAAACTATTGATTGCAAAAACAAAATCAGTAATTAGATCGGAAGTAGTTTCAACCAACAAATTATTGAGATAAAACTTTGGAGTTCCTTACTTGAATATACTAGAAAATAAGTTTGTGTGGTTTAGGGTTACCTTATTCCTCCAACAAGAAAAATAGTACATACATTATAAAAATAAATTTTTCCTTAACTGAAAATTGCCTATAAGAACGTAATCAAAACAAAAATTCTTCAATTTATAAATAATAAAATTGCAAATAAAATATTATATAATTTTGCGACGCATGTAATCCACAAAATAATAATTTTTAAAAATAACGAAAAAGAAAATTAAAAATAAATTAAAAACTATATAACCCGCTGCGTATGACACATCAATTAGCGCACAGCAAATGCTGCAAATTAGTCAAGAAAACAAGAAATTGGCTAAGTGAAAGTGTACCATTTGGCTGCAAGCCAAAGAAAAATGAAGTTTTTCTGTAATTAGTATTCTGTGTATACAAACAAATCAAGGTTAAAGACTTATCAATGTGCGTTTATATAAGATCGGTTCAATGTTCCGTGCACTATCAATTCAACCAACCTTGAATATTGAAAATAAAATCCATAACGATTAAACCAGAAAAAAATATTAAAACAGGTCATTTGTCAAGTTCAATGTTATAAATGTGTGTACATTCAAAAGGCACATAATTTAATATTCAATTATTTCATTACGATGCAGGCAAACATCTTTAACTGTCTTATCCGAATGGTGTGCTCGCATATATGAATGGTCATATTAAGAAATTAAAAACATGACTAATACAACAAAATTACTTTCAATTCATCTTTTTTTACTCTGTTGGTTGTTGTTGTTGTTTTATTGGTATATCAAGCCAAGAATGATGCTATTCCCCACATGTACATATGTATAGTTCATTTCATATGTAATATAAAATGTACATAATTTATATAAATATCGACCTTATAATATTATCAAAATAACATTGAGTAAGATCAATACTGTTTTCAATGTTATAATAATATTAATGTTATCAGTACAAGTGTAATTATGTATAGTGTGTGTCTGAGTGTTTATAGATTAGGTCGGCTTACAAATAAATTTTTTATGTTATCAATTTTCATGAGAATTTATGCTATCATTTATTGAATTCTAATCAACTCCCTACACAAATAATTCATTTTTTTAATGATTATTTAAATTAGTCTCATAGCCCATTGCGTAAACTAATCGCATCCCGTATATAAGATAACTGATTAACAGTGTATTTGTTAAACAGTTGTAGAAGCAGGCAATACACTAAATTTTTAGATTTAACAATTCAAATTGATCAAGCCATAAATGTGCAATTTTTTGGGTTGGAAGTTATAAGAAATTTTTCGACGTCGAAAACTATTCTGAATTCTGTAATACGATCTCATAACTAATCTATAGTCAATTATTTACACTTTACACCTCTGATAAAGCCCTACTAATACATTAAACTATTATTAGGGATAATGCCGAGTAAGCAAAGCCACAATCCCTAAACATTTAAAACACCCGTTAACAGAACTGTTGATATGTCGACTACAAAATAATTTTTTGTATCGCATTCGATCAGATGAAACTCTAACTAAACCCATCAAATGATGTTCTGACCGAAGTGATGCAGTACACTTAATGTGGACCGAGTTGTGAAATACTGATTTTTTAAACTGACTGGTAAAATATGTTATTTGAAAATTGTTCATAAATAAATCTCCAAACATACTAATTATATAAAGGTTTCCGTCCGCTGTTCTATGACTAACCATGTGCGTAAGTTTGTCTCGTTACAAACCATATAGAAATTTATTTATTTGTTGTATGTAATGTAAACTTGAAAATAAATCTTAGTTTTTTTTCTCTTCTAGTAGTAATACAAATAGTTAACACTATTAATATTATAACAAAGAAGATGTACACGTTGCCATGAAAAATCATAAAGGACATACAAAAAATATCCGTCCCGAGGAGAAGATAAAAGAAAAATGGTTTTCATTATTGTTGTTGTCATTTATAGTTTTTTTTTTCTTTTTGTAGTAAGTATAAAGGCTGTTGTATAGTCATTTGCCCTTTTTTAACTCTGTATATATTTTTTATATTTATATATGCCTATATTTCATGGTGTCATTCATTACATTTCGAACAAAATTAGTCATCTTACAATATTTTTTTCTTCGTCTTTTTATGCATTTAATGAAATATACCATGTGGTTGGTTGTGTAGAGCATACACAGCAAAAGAAAAATTAATGCTTCAGGTAATCATAATTATTGGCAGAAGAAACTATTTCGCATCAATAAATAGTTAGGCAAAATGTATAGAAAAAAAATAATAACACAGTACACACAATACAATAGTGATTTGTAATTAATTTGGAACAGGTACAAGAAAATATCGGCAAGACAAGTCGTTTATACGATAAGATCTTGCGCTCATCTTAACATTTATATAACACTATATTCATGCGTACTTTCATAGTTCGATTTGTGGTATTAAGAAATTACGACAATATAATTATTGAGATACATACTAATTAAATTAACATTTTTCATTTTGGAATAACATGTTTGCATACGAAATTTACGATATACGGCTATTTTACATTGTATGTGGGTTAGTTTCTGTCAAATCAAATATTTTTTAAGCTTAGTTTAGCTTAGTTTTGTGTCACTCTAATCTATTATTATTATGTCTAATGAATTACGAAAGACCTTGACGGTTTTTTTTATTATATACTTACTTAGTTACTTAAATAAAAATAGTTTTGTTTTGGGAGGGCGGTATATCGTCGTCATATGTGACGATATGTACGCGCGGCTAATCATTTTTATTTTTAGATATAAGTATGGAATATAATTTTTATCTCGTGTAGAGTTTGGATAAATTGTTAATGTTGTGCTGACTATTTTCGTTTATCGGTAAATGGTTCATTAAACTTTATTTCATTCGAATCTAATTTTCTCGTCGACATACTATGTGTATTCTGTTTATCTACTTTTATGTAATCGGTTATATAAACAATTCCGGTAAAGTGTTATATTTTGGGATTATTTGTTTATATCGTTGTAAGTCTGGACCACTTAAACATTTTAAAAATAGAATGTAGTTGATTTTTTAATGTAAGGGTGATTTGTGTGTTAAGTAAGCAGTCCAAATGCTTAGATAGAATCATAACTGGTTTGGAAACCTACGTCTACTTGCGGATCTAAATAAAGGTTCTGCTATTCTAATACTCTAACCAATTTCGACGTAGCCATTATTTCTCTAATCATATATAAATTTATTTAGTTAAGAAATGGATTATACAAGCACCTTCACATATCTATTAATATAAGGGTAATTGTACTGGTTCTAGGTAATTATGACATACTTACATAATAAAAATAAATTTGCTGCACAAATTCACTTTTAAAAATTCTAATACTTACAGTCCAATATGATAAGAACCCCGCACGTCAATTTTAAGGGAATGGAGTCACACATATACATATTTGTAAATACACACAGCGACACAATTAAGGAAACACAAGTAACACTCGATTTATTAAGAAAAAACAAAAGAACATAACAATATTTTTTGTTATTTTTTATTTTTATAATTTATAATCTGGCTGTTGGCTAATTTATAAACGGCTGTTGCACGATTGTGAGATTTTACCCGCACTCACAGTCTGAAGTTATTAACTTTTAGTTTTTGCTCAATAACATTCATCTAAATTTCTTAATAAATAAATTTTCTTAATAAAGTCAGAGATAATGGGGGCAGTCAACATGTCGTCAACATGAAAGTGGTATTTGAACAATTAACATAGACCTGTATTGAGAATATAAATCATGAAAAATTTGGCACAAAAGCTGCTCGATATGTTAAACAACAGAAATATAGAGGCAAAGCTATTAACCTACCGACTATTGACGGAAACCTTTCTGCAGATACACTCAATTGCACAAACACAGACACCGCTGAAAATTTTTTCGGCTGTACGTCATAAATTTGTACAGCACGATATCGAAGATGATACAATAGTTTTATTACATTTTCTCCAATTTCACGCTATCAATAAATAAGATTTCCAAAGAAAATTACTTTGATTCCCTTCATTTATAAAAATTTGCGAACACAACCCAAACACAAAAAAATTGAATGACAGATACTTGTCATAAAATAGTAAACCGCTTGCTCATTTTCTTTTTTAAGCGTAATTTTTTATATCTACAGGTTGGTCGTCTGCGAAACAAGTAGCGCAAAGATAAAAAGATTTTAACTGATGGAGAAATATTTTCAAACGTTTTTATTGGCTTAGGTTGCGGATCAAAAATTATAAATTTTCGCTCGCACTCGTGCAGTCGGCTTTAATGTTACGACGGCTGTGTCTTTTAATATTTTAATTCCAATTTTCAATTATTAACAATTAACAGAATATATACTCTCAGAATATATATACTGTTTTAGTAGTAAAATATTTTTTTTATTTAATTGTATTTAAGGTAAATGTCCTAATTGCGGATCGCTATTTAAGACTCAATGGTTTGATGATTGCTATATCATATGCGGTATTTAAATATTCACTATCCTTTCTATTTTTTTCGAGTTCAACATTTGTAATTTATTTTATAAAATATTGTATTTTTCACATTTTTGGATTATTTATCAACATACTTACATGTTATTTAATACTAAGGTACATAAAGTAGATCGCCTTAAAATTCCAGTTTCATAAAGTGGATCGATTGATGTTTATAAAGCGGATCTCGCTGCAATTTCGCACAGAATCACATTAAAACTAACGAATGCAACAGCCAAACTTCCAAACTTCTGATTTGAAACTAACATTTTTTAGATGCATTTTTTTATAACTAGCAATTTAATTTGCCCTTAATGTAATTATGTCTTCTTATCCTCAATAAATAAACATTGAATTCATATCAAATAAAGATACATTTCATTCACATCACATCACATCAGTAAAGATATGTAAAGATCACATACATAAACATATTTAAGATTTTAATAAATTCTGAAATACTTCAATAATTTCGAATTTATATTTAGTTGTCCGAATTGCAACACAATCTAATTTCTTCAACAGAATAAAATCTTCTGGCGTTACTCAGTTCTGGTTCTACTATGGCTTGAATAACATTGCTCTTGCTATACCAACAGACGTCATCTTTGTCGGGCCATTTCCAATTATTACCAGACATACACATTACTTTCACAACATATTCTTCACTGTTCTTGTCTTGTATAATTCAAGGGAAGAATTCACATTCATATTGTACAATTACATATTGTTAAAGTTTAAGGTCAGGACCAACCCATTCTAATGTCCGTTTTTTCTGGTTTTGTGTAAGTATTCTATTTTATTATGTCTCATAATTTGCTTCCCACTGCCTTTTTCGTTGTTGTTTTCCATTCTGCTCCTTCTGTTTTTTGTCCAATTTCGATTTGGTATATTTAATCCATTGCTCAGAAGATATCACTTCTGTAAAATAAATTTTATTTAAATGGAGTCGGTAAATTATTATTATTGATTATTTATTATTGAGCTTTCAGCAAGTTTGACAGGTGTTTCGGCCTCATAGTTTACTATTACTGAGCCATCAATATCTACGTTCAATATAATATTCGAATTAGCACCAAAATTTCGCCTAGGTCATCTACGACAATCCAGGATCTTACGGAATGGTTTGCAGAATCGTATGTTAAAAAGCTGATCGATGGCTGCTGTAAATAATTAAATCATCCAAATTGCAACAATGGATCGAAGGAAGATTTTCATCTGCGGACTGTTACCTCATAAACAGGACATTAACTGGTAATATAATAGATTAATTGTAAGTTAAATTAGTTTTTGGTGTTTAAATATTAACAGATTTCTTGATGGAATTCCATTATAATATCTAACTTGGAAGTGATCTAGTGACGATTGCTTAATCACCATTTCCACACCTAATTCAATAGCGGTTTATGTTTTTTCTAAGGCTTGGTTAAGCATCGCAATAATGTGGTAACGGTGTAATTTCTGATGGGGTGTTAAAAGCGCGCAGTGGTGCAAAAATATTTAAACTTCTATTTGTGTAAGTTCATTTTGTTTGATTTAGATTTTTATTTGTGGCACATAGAATGAATTTGATTTTTGTAAGTTGGCCGTTGTATACGCGGGTTAACGAACCCTCCCGACCGTTATGCGCTACCTTAAGAAAAATTTGTGTGCATCCTCGCGGTATAATTGACCCAGGTCAACCAGTTATAAATTGCATTCCATCGAAATTTGCTAAATTGTTGACTAAGCTGGTTTCTCCTATTTATACGCGTAACTCTACCCGCGTTCATTACCATCAATAGCACTATTCGAAACAATTTCGGTTTTGGGATTTTTCCAATAATTAAATAGTGCCGCATCCTCCGTGTCGCCATTCTAGGAATTATAGATGAAAGACTTCTCGAATTTGGCTAATTTGCCAATTCCTAAGTAACACTGAATATGATTGAGATTTTACTGTAGAATTTTGGTACGCTCATTTCTATCTGTAGTAGTGGTATTTTTGTTGTTTCTCATTTCCTCTGGCGGTAATCCTTGATATTTACGGTTGATCAATTTACTGTAATTAACCGCGTTTGAGTCTAGAGGACACAAACCACAAGTCGCTGATCAAATTTTTTTCAAAGCTTGGATTGTTTAAAATTGGTGAAAGAACCGATGCAAAAACTTCACGACGTATTCTCATATTTTAAAGGGTGCTTTGTTTTAAAGGATGAAAGAAAGCCACATCCATTGGTTGTAGGAGTGATGTTGAATTTGGTAGAAGTGCAATCAGTACAATTCTTTTTCATTGCAAAATTGACTAAGCGTTAACGTCATGTGAGATGAGTGGCCATCTACAAAAAGAGTAATCGAAAATTGAATGCTATTGCTTATAAGCCAAGGATAGAATATATTGGCTATATATTCAAAAAACAACTCCCTTGTCATCCATTTCGAATCACTTCGTCCTATTCCCCTACTAGCTCGCATGCTTCTAGCTATGTTATGATGTATTCTTTTATAAGGTAAAACAACGATTGGAGGACCAAGTTTCCCTAGCGCACTACCTATGTCAAGTGTTGTTATATTTTCTTTCTCATCATTAGCTATCAATGAATAAACAGATTTTTGTCCTTTTGTGACTAAAACCGAGTTTTCTTTGGGACTTTAAAAAAACGCAGTTTCGTCAGAATTGAAATTCGCTCCGGATGATCGAATATAGACAAGTATCCGTTTGTTTCTAGGTACTCTGGTACTACTGTGAATCATTTATTTATTTTAGTTTCCGTAACTTGTGTACGTCTCTTAATCAGATATTGTGCCACTCTCACCAGAATACAGATTTAATGTTCAGAATTAATTACCAGGTCATGAATGAATAAATGGGTTGACTATGGCCAGGTCATGAATGTCATATAAATTAATTGTTTGATGTGTGAATATCAATTCATTCATCATTAGAATTTGAAGAAAAAGAGTTATTAATTCAAAATGAGCAACATGAAACCCACTGATGTCGCCAGGGCAGTGACAATGATCGAGAATGGCTACACTTACTGCCAAGTGGCCAGAACTTTCGGTGTGTCCACGTCTATACGATTTATCGATCTGTTCAACGATACAGGCAAACGGTTTTTTGTGAGAGAAGACGAGGCCAAGGCCGAAAACGTTGTACTGGTGCCAGAGATGACCATTTCTTTGTCCTTGAAACTTTGAGAAACAATCCTCAAACAGCAACTCAAACCCGTAATGCTTTAGTAGAGGTTCGAGGAGGGCGAATAAGTGGTCGTACTGTGAGACGAAGGCTTAAAGAAGTTGTTTTGAGATCACATATCTTCCAGCCAAAGGACCCCTACTGTAGAGAAATCACTGAATAGAGGGCTTGAGTTTTGCTCAAGAACACCGATTTTGGATTTTGAGCCAGTGGTACCATGACCATATTTGGTTCACAGACGAGAGTCGTTTCTTAATTAACTCGGCCGCAGGCAAAGGGTATGGAGACGCAGGATAATGTCCGGCCGCATACTGCGCGCTCTGTAACGACCTTGTTGTCTGAGGTTGGAATAAACAAGCTGAAGTGATCTGTAAGGTGTCCAGTTTTAAACCCGATAGAGCATGTCTGGGATATGCTAGGGAAGCGGGTACGAAGTCGAAATCGAGCAGTTCCAAACACAGAAGAACTTCGAAATGTACTTTTGGACGTATGGGAAAATGTATCACAAAAAACGATCGGAAACATGGCAAAACGAATGAAAGCAGTTGTGAAAAACCGTGGAGGTAACACCCGTTACTGAGGCAACCGGTTCATTATAAAAATTGGTTGTTATTTTGTTTTATTTGATTGATTATCTCAATCAAAGGTAATCCTTTCAAAAGAGTGGCATATTTCCTTTATCACAGTTTTTCATAATTTTTCAATAAAACATTAAAAAAAATTTCTTGTACTTATTTGGTTATTTATTCTATAACCTAACTATCTTAGATATTCCTAAATCAACGTCTATTTGATTTTAAACACCTTTTCAACTTTTTTTCTTTATTCCCCTAATTGTGCCGCTGTGTGTAATTTAACTGCATCCTGTACAGAAGTGTTGGTTTTTAACTCATTGGTTGTAAGTGAAGAAAATTACTAGTTATTTTATTGTGTTCTAAAGTAAAAACCATATTAACTGTAAATTGGCGACTTATATGAATTGAGTTGCATAATTCGATCACATTCTTTTCCGAAGGTTATACCTTACTAGGAATGGGGTTAAAAAAGACATAAGTTTTCGGTTTTAAATGCTGTAAAACCTTATGACTGAAGACTGAGGTAAAGATCGGATAAGGATTTAACAATACTCAGTAGTTACTGCGTTTCGACTCCGACGATTGTTCGTAGCTCTACTGCTGTTAAAATACTGTCTTAATAGTGAGAGAACAAGTACATATTGTAAGTGAAGTACATATTATATGCCATGAGGCTAAATCGACATTTTTGGGATGAAAAAACGAGGTTTCTCATATTATCTTATGCTACGAAACAAATCTTGCGTAGCTTAGTTATATATCCACCTAACTACTGGAATCATTTGTATCCTTAGATAGGATCATAATTCTTAAAAACAAAACAAAAATTAACGGTAAATCATCCAAAATACGCAACGATTAATGCCTGGTTGCTCAGAAAAATGAATAACGGCCGGTTAGTTGTGTTCCATTTAAATGTTTTATATGAAATATATTTTCGCAATCAGCGGATTCAACGCAAACTTGATTAAATATATTTTATTCCGTGAAAATATTTATCTTGCGTATAAATATTTCAATGGCCAAAATTGATTAAATTGAGAACTATAAATGTCCGGGGTAGTGACATCTAGCACATTAAAAATAAGCTGATTGAGTCTTTTTTACATGAAATTTTAGCACGGCATACTTCATGAAAATAAAAATTAACATACAAAAATAGACCCAATCAGCTTAATTTTTTGCCGTCAGAACCGCAAACACTTTTCTATAACTTTTTAACTAATCGTTAAATATTTCCATGGAATAAAAAAAATTTAATCAAGGTTGCGTTGACTTTTTCTGATTGCGAAACATGTTTCATATAAAACATTTAAATGGAGCACAACTAACCGGCCATTAGTCATTTGTCTTTGCAACCGGGCATATTGTACTGCATTTTTAAATTATTGAGCAATTAAAGATCTAAACGAACAGTAACTAATCTTCTAAGTATTGCGAGTTAAACAGAAACCGTATTTAAAGTAAACAGATTTACAGCGAAGGTATTATCAAACCTGTTTTGAAAATGTTCATCTAAAACTTGTGGAAAGCCGGGACAGACCACGTCAATAAAATTTAGTTAATAATTCCATCCTCGAAAACAGAACAAACTTGGTTATGTTCAACACAGGTTTTTTGAAGTTTACACCCTTCCTGAATACACGAAATTCCAAAGTTTTCAACCTAAATCAATCTGATAAAATTACGATTCGTTTTAGTAAGATTCAATCTTTAAAAATAAGCCGCCATGGGAACTCGCCTTAGACAAGTGTTGGAATCCGGAGTAGACATTACCATATCATAATAGAGTCAATCAGATTATGGATTTGGGTGTTATGGATTTGGGTTGTCCGAAACGCCAGTTGCACTAGACTTGGAAATTGTATTGCGAAGGTGAATGCCATGTTTGGATTTGCTAAACGATGGACAAGTGAATTTAAAGATATTCAAACACTATTTCGCTATGTTCGATATCGAATTGTGAAATGAAAGTCACTGGGATTATGATCAAAATTTACCAAGCCATGAAAATGTAGCTCGGTTACCTTCGTACTCGATAAGATGCACGGATTACAAAATATGTATGTACGCTTGTAAATAGACGACCTTTCTTGGGCGCGGCTTTTATTGGTAACGTTTTGCTTGGTCACATTGTCTCAGCTTACATTTTGGAAACATATCAATTTTGCGGGACATTTCGAAACCATGAGTTTTTAGCACTAGAACACCATTCCACAAATTATGGAAAAACAACCGCACTAAATCATTCAACATCATCGACTTTAATTTATCAAAGGAGAACTTCAAAAATATCCTGAATAATTATTTTTTGAATTTTTAAATGTTAAATCAATATTTGCTTTTTATTTTTTGTTTTATTTTATTTTTCGTTTTCAACATGCACAAAAATTACCGCGATGACTAATCATGATTTCAATTTTAATTTGTGCGTTCGCGATCTTCAAATATTAGTGACACACCGCAAACGCGAGTTATAAATTTCACCAAACTTCATTCGACATAACATTTGCATCCTGCTTGAAATGACATTCGAAATAAAAGTGTGCCAGGACACTTACAGACTCGTTGTCTCTTTTTTACATTTCCTAGTTAAGTATTGAATGTTTTACAAGTAGATTGCGATTATAATATACCAAGTTATGAAACGTAAAATCCCGTTTTTCCAAAATCGTGTACTAACAGATTGAAAAAAACTACGGAATCTTGAATCCGCAATTAGCTAGTTTGTGTCTGTCGAGGGTATAACTCAAAAAATAGATTTCTTTATAAATAAATAAATAAATATTCTTGAGGCACTTCTATTGGTCAACGGTCTGCTCAATAGGCGTACCAAATATGTCGTAGGTCTGGATTTAAAGAATGACTTCAGAAAGATTCCGTTAGATTTAAAATTGAGGCAGAAAATAGCGATTACAATCCTGATGTACCAATGGCATAGACTGATCCCCTAGCATCTGCATGAGCGGGTATTCTTTTATTTATGCTACCTTCTCATCATAACGATCCCACTTGAATGCCTTATGTGGCTGGTAAGGAAGGACACCCGACTACACAGTCGGGCAATTGAGACGGTTGCTGAATATCGTAAGATGGTATCTTCGATTCATGAGAAAGCGCAAGCGTTTACTATGATCGTAATCGATTACCTGGAAAAGGACACATATTTCTTTACTTAACACTTGCTCTTCACAGAACAATATTATATCTTTAGTGGATTAATTTCACTACCAATTAAGGTAGAAAATCTGCACAGTTCAATGGAAAAATCTCATCCACCTCAATTTTAATGATTTGAAATCGTGCGATGGACAACATTTATCGATTTAAAATGAGATTAGTTTTGAATTTACGAAAAAAATAAATCGAATTTTGGTGAAAAAAATAGTATACTTACCAAATCTTATTAACTTCCAGATATTCTAGTAAGCTAATCACAAATATGAATATTCGACGTCTCGCAAATATTATATGTTTGCCTTTCACTGTTTCTCTCAAGGTTTACGTTTATCAATGCTACTCTTGGTGAAATTTGAAATAAGAGGCCGCTATTGAATGATATCCATTCATTCGATAAATGTAAGAAATATCACAGTCGATTAATCGTAGTAGAGTATTTGGGATCACAGATCAGAAATATATAATTCCTACAATCAATATATAATCCATAAGATCAAAATAGGTCAGATAAAATTATAAAAAAATCAGTACCACGAGGCTTCAATAATTTCACTTTATAAGCAAGCATGTATATTAAGAAAATCTTACGGCACATATTTTACATAAAGCATCACATAATTGTACAGCAATTCTTTTGTGTGCTTAGAGCAATTATTCCATTTTTTTATTTTCATTAGATCTCTGACAAAGAGTATATTCATATTTTGTGATGAACTTAAAGATATTCAGAAAAACAATCTGCAAAGATTATTACATTTATGTTATGACGATGATGAAATTTAATAAAAATCGTGTCACAAGCATAAAAAAACAGAAACCGACTCTTCTTGTTTTTTAATGTACTTGTGCAAAATAAATTAAATCTTTTAAATGACCTTTTTCATATAAATAAATATAAATACTTAAACTATTTAAATATTTACAATTTTTAATTATGTAAAACGTGATGGATCATCTTGGGTTAGTAAAATTTTCCAGACATTCTAGAGAATGTATACATATACACTTATATTCAACTGAATTCTACTCAGTCCGAAAGTGGTGCGCCAACAAAACCAATACCACCTACTTCATATCCTACGTACGTAAACGTAATCTAGCAAAATATTGATAATAAAAAGAAAACATTAATTTCTTGGTAAAAAACGAAATAAATAAAATGATTAAGAAATGCTTTCATAACCACCCAAGATAAAAAAAAATCATATAAAAAAGCAAAAACTATTTTAAAAGTTTGCACAAATTTGCACAAAGTAATAACTATTGCTAATCCGCGTTTCAATGAAAACGAAAAAAAATTATTGAAATTACTGTAAATTAATTATTGGTTGTATTTCTGCGAAATTACCTGCGCGATTTGAAATATCAAATAGCGCGCATAGTAGTTTGGTAATTAAATAAAAAAAACGCGAGGTATGACGCGATACAAATTTCTCGATAATATTTCGCGCTTTTATATAAAAAAAAATGATAACAAGAAATTAACGAATATCATCCGGGGGGACATTGATTAAGTACATATCGTGATGGTGGCATTGTATGATTCATTGTCCAATAACATTACAATATAATTATAATTTCTTGCAAATGATTAAGAATCGCGTTTCTTATTTTTATTTTTGTTGGACTTTGATTTGCATATTTATGAACGCAACAAAACATGCGGTGAATTTGTTCAAAAAATTATTTTTAGATGAGTTACGAACGAGATCATTAGTATGTGATGGAATTTTATTGACGCCAGAATTATGCATGTATAACTTGGCGCAGACATGAATATTATAACTATAAAAAAGTTTGCCAAACTCCGCGCACTATTCATTGAACATCCCTGATCCATAAACAAAAATATAAATTTGGCAAAACGCTTACTTACTACTTAAATACATATTTCAATACAGTAGGAAGTAATTAAGTAAGCTAAAATATTCATTTATTATAAAACCCCGAACCAATATTAACATTGACATTTTAGTTACGGTGTAACGCGGTCCTACCTCATGGTTTATATTTCATAACAAAATTTAAAAAAATTGTTTGATGATATTTTGATTTATTTTTATTACTTTTGTCAATTAGATTTTATTAAATTCAATTTCAGTACTCGATCATTGAAATATGATTTAGCTTAGGGCTACTTGACGAGGTCAAAATATTTCATATAGATCGAGCACACCATATAAAAATAAATAGACCGTGCAACACAATGTATACTGTATATAGATTAGCGAGTTATTGACGCAAGTACCGGAATTTAATTCAATTTAAAAGTAATTCAAGGGCTCACTCTATACAAAATTAAAATTTCTGCGGGAGGCTTGACGCCCTTGATTACAATATTTAAAGTTAGTTGTCATGTCAGGTAAATATTTATTTAGTACAATTCTTTTGAGGATGCCTTGGTTACTTGCTCATTATATTTATAACATGAATGTTAATAAACCAAACAAGATTCAAAAAATAATAGTTTCCGATTTAAGTAGCGCTTTATATGGAATGCAAACCGGACTTGAAATAATTATATATGCTTCGATTTATTTTTTATTCGCCATAATCTAAGTAAATGAGACTGCAGTTATTCGATCTAATAAAGATGACTTTGACTTAACTTCAACGCTAAAAGAAGTGGTTTGATTGATGGTTTGAAGTTTATGTTATTTGTCGCGATATTTAAATTCTTTGCATGTTTCATCATTTATGGTTGTTTAATTATTAATACATTTAAAAATTTTAATATGGTAGACTGTTACTCGCACCTTCTTTAGTTTGTGAGCAAAAAATAATCAAGAAACTAAAGAAATATGCACTTAATAATAGAAGCCCAAACCGGCCCAAATACGTGCAATAATATTTAGCACTTTAGCAATTGTGTAGCAGATAGATAGCTTCCTGAGAAACTCTTACACAATGTAGGTGATCAAGATTCACAACTGGACCTTATTCAATTTCTTTACACTTACTTAAAGATTTTTAGAATAAATCCACTGAGTAAGAATTACTTATGCCCGGTTGCACAGAAAAATAAGTAACGGCCGGTTAAATGTGCGCCAGTTAAATGTTTTATATGAAATCTGTTTCCGTCATCAGAAAAAAGTCAACGCAAACTTGATTAAATATATTTCATTCCTTGGAAATATTTAACGATTAGCTAAAAAGTTATTTAACAAAATTGGCCAATTAAATATTTGTACGCAAGCTAAAAATTTCCACGGAATAAAATATATTTATATCGATTCAATGTGAACCTTCTATTTTTCTTTTCTTCTATTTTGCTATTTTTGCTAGGAAAACTCGATGCATTTAGGCAAGCAAGCTATAATTTTAAATAAATGTTTTGAAATAAATATCGAGTGGCTTTGAAATAATAGAAGAATAGAAGAAAAGACAAATAGAAGATGCACAAGGAATCGACACCATTATTTATACAAGTTTGCGTTGACTTTTTTCTGATTGCGAAAACAAATTTCATATAAAACATTTAACTGGCACACAATTAAACGGTCATTAGTCGGCTAAGTTTTACAATCAAAGCGGATAAATTTGTCACTGGCCACCAAGCAACTGATTCGACCAAAAAACCAAATCAAACTGAGTGTCAGGAAAAACATTAGTAGTATTAGAAAGAGAGCAATCTGTTTGGCATAGAGACCAAGATGCATTAAATAGCTGGTAATCAATCTACTAAACGGGAGAAAGATCGTAATTGTCATACTTAATTCTTTCTAATGTTTTGAGGAAAGTTGAAGGTAAACTAATAGCACAAAGAATTATAAATAACTTTTAGTAAAATGGGGATTCCCAGCCTTAAGAATATTAGCGACCTTAGCAGGATAGTGAGCCATTTAATGCAAGTTAATTTCTTAAAGTTAATGCAAGTTTGGAATAAATTGAGGAGACAAATTCAAATGAGTGGTTCTGCGCTTACAATTTCCTTAGATGAAACAAGTAAAATAACAATAGTTCCATCAAGAAACACTTGTTATTCTTCTGTGATCAGATAAAAAATTTATGTAGAATAAAATTCTAAAAGTCGGAGCGTGGAGCAGTGGAATGGATTCTATAATATATATATTTGATGGCAAATTCCTGAATTACTTCATCAATCCATTTAACATTTAGGTCTTTGTGTAATTCATCGTTGGTTACGTAGCGGTAAGCATTCGATATTGCTCGTAGACATTTTATTTTGACAACGTTGAATAATTAAACGATTTTATTGTTTAGTACAGCCCCAGAGTAGAATACCATACGTCCAAATTGGTTTAATCATCGATTCGAAGATCAGGCATTTACAATACAGGCTAAGCTTAGAATATCTTCCTATTAGCAAATACATGTCACGTTGTTTTATTTTCATCTGCTTTTTGTCTACTGTGATATTTCCAGATCAATCTTGAGTCGAGATGCAATCCGAGATATTTAGCAGATTCAGCTTGGGGAATTTGTACCCCATTGAGAAATGTATGGATGTTGCTATTTTTCAATGTTCAAGATACGGCTAGCTGAAAAGTAGTTTTTGAAATATTAGCAACGGTGCCTATTATTAGATACTTATTAACTTTTGTAATAGATCTCTGACTTTAAAGTGTATTATTCGAAAGACTCAAACGCCATATATAAATATTAGGCCATAAGTATACAAATATTTTATTAAATAATAAAATTAAAAATAAAAAAGTGAATAAACTGTAAATATAAATTTACAAAGACAATAGGAGCTGCAAATAAAGAGAATCGTCTTTCAAGACACAAAAGTTGCACAAGGATTCTCCAACAAGACTTATTTGTTGTAAGTGTTATATATTTCAATGGACATATGTAAGTATGTAAACCAATGACGAGAAAGACAAACATTTGACATTGCTTAAAGTCGTGTATTAGTATACATTGCTGTCGAGCTACACTCAATCAAATACACGACTTCTAAGCGGAACCAGATTTTTCATCTGACTTATTCATGGATATTAGTCACTTTATTTGTCGTTGTGGTGTACCGGGTTCTATATTTCTATCGAGTGGATCGTTACTGAGTCGTTCAATCATTGAGTAAGTGGATGATTAAAATGTGGCAAACGCTCATATTACATTATCATTGCTGAATATGGTTATAGAGGGTTTAGATCATACTACTAAAAATCATTGGTTATTCAAAAGGATTTAATACCTTCAGATTTGTTTGTGGACTATGCAGTTATTTAAAAAGTAAACATAAAATCAAATCACCTCTTTTCTATCTGAACATTAGACATAACGAATTGTTATGATGGCAAGGCAATATAAGACCACATTTGTAATTCTGAAGAAAATTATTTTAGTTGCTGAGTTATTCAACAAATAGTTTACTTAATTGTGATCCACCCCAAACTTCTCTCACAGAGTTGGTTTTGAAAATTTTTTGCAGTTTCAATGAAAGATAAATTTTAATTTTTAGAATATTGAGTTCAGCGTTACGCCCGACATTATGAGGCAGTGTAAAATGAACGAGCTGTGTTCGAAATTCGAGAATCTATCGATTATGTTTTTTCAAGGTGGCGCACCTTACGGCTACTAAATAAATCTGAACACTCACAACACTTCAGGGCTATACCATAATTTAATAACGGTTGAAAACAAAATACTTGTTGGCGTTAAAATCCATGATTGTGCATATCCATAATAACCTTGAATAACCCCATGTAAACGTTAATTTTAACTCCCCACCGTGACATAATAAAAAAAATTGCCCATCGTGTAAGGAAATACACCAATTTTGTGAAGTGTTGCTAATGTTATTACTCATTTCGCATATATGGCGCATACACACACATACTGTCTACCCAGTTAATTGATTATTTGCTTCCCTTGATAATGTATAATCCAGACTTGCGTCAACACAACAAAGTGTTTAAACCCGCCGACATATAATTATTATTTTCAAACGTTCAATATTATATGGCAAAATCGTACAATTTCACGTAAATAATTTAATAATTAAACCAAAATATAAAAAAGCAAATATTACAAAATTCATGATTGACAGACATTCCTTTTATGTTCTTTGTTTACTACGACAACGATGTCGACGGCGATGACGACGAGTATATTTGGGGGAATTTTCTAACTGAACTAGAAAAGTGTGTGTGTTGTATATGTACTCTTTATATATGTTTTCCATTCCACAAAAAAAAATCATGTAAGAGCAACCCTATTCTTGTATATATCCTTTAAAATATAAAATCGTACATAAGGGAGGATTTTTTTGTATATATCGTTTCGTAATAAAAAGGGAATTTCCTCTTTCGTATTTCACAGAATTTCTTTTCGATTTTTCCCGAACTTCTGACTTACTCAGGACTTGCGAACCTTTTCGTATTATTTTCAATTCGAAGAGACCAATTTCATATTTTCCATAAGTTATGGATTGCTTGAATTTTTTGTCACTTCTGTGTCTCTCTGCTATAGAAAGTAAGTATATCGCTTGTTAGTTTTAACTAATAGTAGTAAGTAGACGGTGTTTTTGGTTTGTTGCGATTCAAAGAGTCGGCTAACACAGCTAAATTCGAAACTGGCCTCGATTACTTTATTTCCAAATGAAATACAGCTTTTGTCAAATATACTTAATAATATATACTTAATAGTGTTAACTATATGTATTTTTCAAATGTCTGGCGCTAAAATTAAATAATTGAAAAAGTGTAAAAGAATGACAAAGATTTGACAACATATTTGTAAGAAAAGTTTCCAATATGACGGGAGGAATATAGAAACAAAATGCAATGTAACTACTTTTATTGATCGCTTTGTGCCCTTTCATTGTGTCTTTTAAAATGTTTACGAAACCCCTGCCCCCATGTTTAAATAATGTGGAATACTAATATGTCATGATTTTGGAGTCACATGAGAAATTTAGAACGAACAGCCTTTAAGTCCGTTGCACACTTGAACTATGTTTTTTTTAGCAAAGTGAGCTATGTTTTGAGAGCACAGCTTCTCGGTTTACTTTGCAAAGCCTAAATTAGTGATGAAGCTTAGCTCAAGTCACTCGTATACGCCCTGATTTATTTAATTTATTTATTTAAACCTGTGGGATAGACACATAGCTCATTTTCTGGACGATGATAGGTAACTAATATTTCCAAGGCGAAAATAAAACATTTAACCCTTTGCCAGTCTCATGCATCACATATGCTACATAGGTGGTTAACCGAGACGCTTCTGTATCATATTCGATACATAATCTAAATTAGAATAGCAAAGAGTTAAATTTAAGTACTTATTACTTTACAGATTGGTTTGATCCTGATATTTATCCTGAAGTTTCTCTCATTTGAGTTTTGGAAACCAAAACGGGAAGCTGCGTAAAAAGAAAACATAGCTCACATCCGGGCCTTAAAGTCTCGCTCTTTACTTCAAATCTGACATATTTGACGATTTCATACACAAATAAATGGAGTAAAGCGTAGTTTTAAAAACTCAAAAATCAAGCGAGAAGAATTCGGTACTCAAAATCGAGATAAGACTTTAATGTATAAATGTTCGCCATAAACGGTGTAGTAGAAGAGCAAGCAGTAAGGACATTTACTGACATCAAGGATGAAGTTGATTTTTTGTTATAAAATGTATCTTATTTTATATGAAGAAAGTGCTAGCCGTACTAAATGTATTGGGTATGACAAACACGATTTTATAACTCTGCCAAACGTTCAAATTACCATTTAGCTATTAAAATAATAGAATTTTATTCTGTATTTGCTGCACTAGAATTTCGTAAAATCAATTACGATTATTTAATTTGTAAAATTGTAATATGTATTCCTTCAACCCGATCCTGACGAAAAGATTGTAATGACAGACCAGAAAAATATTATCGTAATAATCAAGAAATCCCGTTAAGAAAGTTAGTTGAAATAACACATGAATTAAACGAAACAGCAAGCGGTGCAGGTTTCCGACCCGTAACAAAAGTAATGCATAACAAGTGGCTTAATTACCTTACTTCTACTGGGCTGAGCTTACGATGTGCAAAGCATTACTTTACTAATCATTGAGTTAATATGACAGCCAGACGACAATGACTAATGCGTATCATTTAATTTACTAAGTCAGGATGAACACAATCTACAGTAGGGTAGCCATAAAAACGATGAAAGTATCGTAAATTTTCCAATATATTGAGAAAAATTTCATAATAGGCCCCATGGTTTAGCAAACTCAAGTCGCTCTATTTCCAAAGAAATCTCCCCTTAAAATTTTACTTACATACTTAAGTATATATCACACATGGGCAAATTGCGGCTCGCGAGCCGCACGTGGCCCTTTGAAAGAGTGAATGCGGCTCTCGAAAAGAAATAAAAAATTAAATAACATTTAATAATTCATTAAAATTATTTTGTGCTCTAATTGAAAATTGCGACTTCGATTAAGTTGGCTCTGGTAACGATAAATTATTAGAATTCGACTCCACGTATCATGAAGCACGTGGAGCTTGGCCATGTGTGGTATATATCATTAATATAGATTTCAAAAAGGACTGGTTCTAGTATAGAGTTTTGTAGTATACCTCGGCATCGGCCTACCGAATCAAACGCATTCCGTAAATATAGAAGTAAGCAAGCTATAATTTGTTTCTTTTCGACATTTTGCAAAATGAAACTTTTTATTTCAACATATTGTGATTTGTTTACTAGAACCTTGTCTATAAAACCATACTGGGGCCGTATTCTTGAAATCGGTGGAAATTTCCCCAATCGGAATACTTACAATTTGCTTTGAAATTCTCTATAATATTCTAATTTTTCACCGGCTACTTTAACCATTTTTTTAAATTCTTTTCTTTTATTAAATTAAGAAACATAATTTTCCTCCTACTAAGGGAAAAATTCCGATTGGGTAAATCGATTCGAAATTATTCCCTTAGAAGGGAGACAAATATGTATTACTAAACTTGAAAACAAATTTGAAAAAAATGATTAAAGTAGCCGGTGAAAAATTCGAATAATATAGAGTTTCAAGGCAAATTGTATTCCGATTGGGGAAATTCCCACCGATTTTAAGAATATGGCCCCTGCATTAGTCGGTTATTTACCGTTATTTTGAATACTTTCGGGGCTGGACCCTAAACAGATATTGGAATATAGACAGTTTGTTGGTTTTAGAGCATCCTCCTTCAGTCTTACTATTTTAAATTTGTCCGGCAAGTTACCTTGAAGTAACGAATTGTTGTTTAAGCTGAGCCTGCTACTATTTTCAAACGTCCAATGTCTTGAGTAAATCTTCTTCACTCACATTAAATAGTACCAATTTAAGATCTATACGGTTTACTGGAACAATTAATTTAACATTTAGCCAAGGAATACTTGCAAGTATGCATGAAACAAGCATGCACTACATTGGCAACTTTTCCTGGGTCCTCGCTAACTGAGTCGTTTAAATTTACTGAACTATTTTTGAGATTGTTCCGTATTTGATGTTTGATTGTTTGTTTCTTAATCTTTGTAATTTGTTTTGGGACCGAAGCAGTTTCCTCTTTCGCGATTCGCCTTTTCCTACGTTACGCTTAATAGCCAAACTGAGGACGAATGGCTGTAGTCTCGATTTAGGTAGAACCGCATAACTCCATGCCAATATACAGTACTGACATTGTATTGTTGTGGATACCCCGAAAATTACAGACCATGCACTTATAATGATCAAGGGGGAAGATGTAAATGGGAAAAAGGTGATCAAAGGAAAGATAGATCTAAATGTTGTAGAAGAGGAACTTATAAGAACAGAGGATGGTGTACGAGAAGTCACTGGGGGCATTGAGGAGGAGTGTGGGAAATTAAATGTATGGATGGAAGAAGCAGTGAAAAGAGGAACAGGCGAGTAGGGATAGTGGACATAGCTAGAAGTTGTCCATGGTTCACCAACAGAGTGAAGGAGGTTAGGAAGGTAAGAGATGATTCGTATAAGAATTTTAGAGTGATGAAGAAGAGAGAGAGAGAGAGTTGGGGACTGAGACAGTTAAGGAAGAGTGGGTGGAGTATCAAAGAAAAAGAAACAGATTTGTTGCTGTGATTAGAAGTGAGAGGAGATTGTACTATGAGAGAAACATTGATCAGTGCAGAAGCAACCCGGAGAAGATTTGGAAAACAATAAAAAGGGTAATTGGGTCTAAGGGAAGGAGTGATATAAATGGAGTGGATTTTGATGGAGTGATGGTGTACGAAAATATGAACATTGCTAACAGATTAAACAAGTATTTTGTTGATAGTGTAGAGAATATTATAAGGGAGATACCGAAGGAGCAAGGCAATGTGGATATAGCATGATGGAGGAGTAAATGAGCATGTGGACATGGTGCAGGACTACCTAGATAAAATAGTTAAAACGTTAAAATTGGGAGGATCTGAGGAGGTGTTAAGCTGTAAAATGTTTAAGGATTTATGGAGGATACTAATAGGATATGTGTATGTGAGCCGCATAGTAAATTTGTCGTTGGAATATGCAGTAGTTCCTACAAGTTTGAAAGTATCATGTGTAGTTCATGTGCCTAAAGTTATGAATAGTTGTCGGATGTCGGATTATCGTCCTATAAATAGTTTGCCAATTTTGGACAAGGTATTGAAGTCAATAATTTTGGATAAGTTGCTCGGACACATCGCTGAGAATAATACGAAGGTTGCCTTTTATATTTCGGGATTGGACAACCTTAGTGTTGCAATATGGCAACTGACAGCTCTATCGTAAAGTTTGACATTTTTGAGATTATACGTACTCAGAAGGTTTTGACATTCGAGCGCTATTTGTGTTGTTTACAGTACTCATTAACTCAACATCTCGGCGAAAAAATGGAATTAAATCGTGAACATTTTCGTGCGATTATTTTTTACAACTTTCGACGTGGATTAAGGCAGCAAGAGTGCATGGATGAACTTAATTCAATTTTTGGCGATGAAGCTTTATCAAGGACCAGTGTTTATCGATGGTATGGTGAATTCAATCGAAGTCGTAGTTCACTCCAAGACGAATTTCGTGAATGTCTTCCAGAATCAGTTGTTGTTCCGGAAACCATTGATGATGTACGCGAACTGATATTGCAAGATCGTCATGTGACCTATCGTGAGATTGAGACAACCTTAGGCATTAGTGGGACCAGCATACATTCAATATTGCATAAACATTTGAATGTCAAAAAATTTGTTCGCGTGGGATCCCACAAAATTTGTCAATCGCTCAAAAAAAGGCTCGTGTCGATTGGTCGAAAGCAACGCTGAAAAAATACGATCGCGGTGCTTCAAAACACGTTTATGACATAGTGACAGGTGATGAATCGTGGATTTACGCGTGTGAGCCCGAAAGTAAAAAGCAGTCGACTGTATGAGTGTTTCAAGATGAGCCGGATCCAACAAAAGTTGTTCGCGCACGAAGCACTTGCAAGCAAATGATCGCCTGTTTTTCAAAAAAATGGACATGTCGCAACCGTACCACTAGAACAACGCAGAACAGTCAATTCTGAGTGGTACACAACCATTTGTTTGCCAGTTGTCTTCCAATAAATCAGGAAAACCAACTGCCGAAGACAGATCACTTTTCACCACGACAATGCGAGCTCTCACACATCGGCTCAAACAACTGCATTTTTGAGCACTCAAAACATCGATTTGATGAGGCATCCGCCGTATAGTCCTGACTTGTCACCAAATGACTTCTTTTTATTCCCGTACGTAAAAAACAAACTGAGAGGTCAACGTTTTTCGACACCTGAAGAAGCGGTTGCTGCGTTCAGAATGCATGTTTTGGAGATACTTCAATCAGAGTGGAAAAAGTGCTTCGACAATTGGTTCAAACACATGCAAAAGTGTATAGATCTTCATGGGGAATATTTTGAAAAACAATAAAGCGATTTTCGATGATTAATATTTGTTTTTGTTCTCTAATCCCGAAATATAAAAGGCAGCCCTCGTATGCTATCTGGGCACCAATCTGGTTTTAGAGAGCAGCACTATACAGAAACAGCTGTTCAGATGGTGATGGAGGATTGGAAGGGAGAGAGGGATGATGGAAAATCGACGGTAGCAGTTTTCCTTGATTTTAAAAGGGCATTTGAAACAATAGATAGGGCAAGGTTGCTAGAAAAATTAAACAAATATGGTGTGAGGGGCGAATTGTTAAGTTGGTTGGATAGTTATTTAAGTAATAGAAAGCAGTATGTAAAAATAAACGGTGTATGCTCTGATCCTGTAGATGTAAAGTATGGAATGCCACAAGGCAGTAAGCTGGGACCATTGCTATTTATAGTAAATATAAATGATATGCCACAGATTCTAAATATGTAGATGCAAAATCTACTTGTTTGCTGATGATACGTTGCTGTATTTGTGGGGAAGTGATGTGGGCGAGATCATAAGTAGTATGAATGAAGAGTTACGTGAAGTTATCGTAAATAGAGCATTGAGGATTATGTTAAAAAGAGATAGATATGCAAGAATCTGTGATATGTTGCTGGAGTTAGAGTTGTTAACAGTGGAAAATACGTTGTATATGAACGTAATGACTTTTATTTTTAGGCTTGATAAAAATGTGTTACCACAATATTTATGTCAGTTGTTGTGTAGGAGACAGGATATGCATAGTCATGATACTAGGCATAAGGATAAATTTTATTTAGAGTTTAAAAGACAATCTAGAAGTAAAAAATCGATATTTGACAAAGGTATATCGATGTATAATGAGTTTCCGGAAAATATAAGAAATTGTAGAAGCATAGAGGATTTTAGGACAGAACTGTTAAAAGAAATTTCATAATTATTAAATAGATGATGTATATATATTGTACTGTAAACTGGAAAATTAGCTTAAGAGCTATTTGAAAAATAAAATAAATAAATAAAGATAAGTCGGCCCATGAGTTCTGCACTCGGACAGGGGGTCGTAATCCGATGATGGAAAATCTCTTTTGCATCCTGCTTCTATAGGGTTTGCGTTTGTGTTGTAAATGGCCAATCATACAGGTTTCAAATACGTTCGGCACTTCCATTACAATTTCTAAATTTAATTATGTATGTAGTTGGATTCTCCCATGGGTTCCATTTAGCTTTACTAGCTTATTACGGAAAGAAACAAATTGATTAAATAAATCAGATTAATAACCGATTCAGAATGCTTGCTTACTTATCTGTTCATCCCGATGTAAAATATTTAGCCACCAGAGATTGCGGATTTAATTGCTTTTTGGGTATTGTTCGGTAGAATAGAAATCGAGAAATTAAAAAAACATGCTTGGACACAGTCGGTTTCCGAACCTGCTTAGAAAATTATTTTAAAATATGGGATTAGAAACGTCAAAATGGATTGGCTTATTTTATTGACAATAACACAATCGAACATATCAAAACAATATAAGGTAAGTAAGCCAAACGGCATACTTAAGAAAATTAAGTCTGAAAGTCTTGTAGTATTTCGGGGCAAATCAACATGTACATAGTATATCCTTTTTCTGGCCAGAATTTATTTTTTTTTGCTTCAATTTAATTCCACCATACGATTTTTACGTACACAATTGTGATCACGTGCCGGAAAAGGGATATGAATGTTAACAATAAGATATGTCCAGCAACTTGTTGCATTTGAGTACAAAACAGGCAACGAAAAGTAAGCAACACACAAGAGAAAGGAATCAAAGATCATCGAAAGCATAAAAGTAAATGCAATTAGCGAATTATGTGCAGTCGAAGCAAACATTAATATGAAGGAGCTTATTTTTGTAGCACCAAAAAACTTAAGTAGAATAAGGCCTCGTTTTTAACTTATTCCGTATTTAGCTGATTGCTTAAAAATCAATGTTCCGTGGACCACCGATTACAAACCTCTATTAAATCTAATAATAAATAAATAAAAACATAAATCAACCTTCTTACCTCAATTTCTTTCCGATAAAAATCCTCTATTGTTGGGTCGTATTTCTCTATAAAACAGCCCGATACAAATTGTACCGTTAAAGCTGATTTACCGACACCGCCAGATCCCAATACAACCACTTTAAATTCACGCATTTTTGATTATTTATTTATATGATTACAAATTTGCAAATTTTACTTTTTTATGAAATATAACTTTTTTGTATATTTTTATCTTAAAAATTTATATTTATTATTTACCTACACATAAATTTAAAAGAAAATGGTTATAAATCACTCACTGTATATTATAAACCGATACAGTTATATAAAATAGAGCGAGATAGCGATAATATTATAACGTTTTGTAAAAAATTTCACACGAGATTATAAATTATAATTTTTTTTTCTTGAATACACTTTAATTATTATAAACAAAAAATAGAACAATATAAATTTAATTATAATTTATAAATTTATCACAACGATTTTAAAATTTAAATAAATAAATAAATCGCTACAATAATATGGTTATCCCATTCTAAAATAAATATTTGTTGTTGTTTTGAAAACAGTTGATCACTTTTATTTTTATTTTTCCTTTGCTTTTTTCTTATTTAACAATTTTTGATTCCAAACAAATCGGTTTTATATATTTGATTCTCTTTGGCACACGAATTTTTCATATCAAATCAGATAAGGATAAACGGATTTTGATTTATATTTCTTGTTTCGTGTGCGTATGTATGCGTGTTCTTATATACTCTTGTATATGAATTTAAATCAGGGGTTGAAAATTCCTGTAAATGTACACCATGCTATGTAATATTATAACAAGGCACTGTTGAATTTTTGGAAAGATTTTTGGATCGATATTGAATAAAACAGCTGATTGAGCAACTGTACAGTAGATAGCATTATACGTAATAAAACTGGTTATTGCATGAAATGAAAGTGTTTTCGCGACCGGTAAACTACACTCTACAAATCCGGTTACAAACGCACACACAAAGAAATCACAAAATCTTGTACCACCACACCTGATTTAAATCCTTAAATAATAACATTCTTTTGTTTCAAACGAGTACTAGAACAACAACAATTTTCTACTTTTTGGAATATTTTAATTTTTTAAATTAACAGTAAAAAAAACAAAACAACAATAAACTACGATTATGTTGTTTTGGTTTTTTGGTTAATTAAACAAGAAAAAAACAAATGAACTTTTTAATTCACGATAAATTCGGATTTTACCAGCGCACTTACACACACAATAATTTTATAAACTTTAAGATTAAGATTTTTCTTGTTTCACTAGAAAACTTTTGTATAATTTAAAAAAAAAATTAAACTTAAGAAATCACTCAACTTTATATTTTTTAATTTTATTCGCACAATAACAACCAACAAAAAAAAACTTCAAAAACACTTTTAATACTTTTTTATGCAATTATTTTTCTTAATATTTTCTCAAAAAAAATATTTTCTTAAATTAGTAATTGTAAAATCACAAGTAATATAATTTAAAATTATTATGTTCTCCCGTTTCGGCCATTTTGTTGAAATTAAATTTTATTTTAATATTTTTACAGAAAAAAAAAACACTTTACATGGAATTAATATAAAAATAAAAATATGTTGTAGATTTAATACAAAAAAAAATTTTCTTTTGTTTTCTTTATTTTTCCAAAAGAATGGCTCGCGCACTTTAATGTATATTCTCGACTCGACTGACGTACAATGTATGATGTTATTATTCATTGAAAAAAATTTTTGTTGAACATACTTTTACAAATGTTGCTGGATATAAATGTTAGGGAGTTCCAAAGTGTTGTGCAATTCAACATTTTGAAGCAAAGAGATGGACTGATGTGTAAAACGTTTCTATAAATAATGTGTATGTTGGTATACGATAGTCCTCTAATAATATGACTTTCATGATGAAAGGATATCCAAAATTTTTTTTTGCTTCAATTTAAGTCCACCCTACACAAATGTGGTGGGGAATGAAAATATTTTTAAAAAAATTCTTTGTAGAATTGTGTATCTATCGTTTTTAGGAGGTGCAAGCCAAACATGTTGGAAAAATTATCACCGTTTCTGGGAAAATTTTGAATTTCTATTTTTTTTTGGTGACAAGTTAAAATTTTTTAAATAATGATAAGTTATTTAATAGATTTTGATGTTGAAATTGTGAATTTATGGTAAAATTGCAACATTTTCCGTAAAAATTTAGAACTTTTCTTTTACTTATAGGTTATTTTTGCGCGGAGGAGATGAATGCTAAGCGGAGTTCCCAATTTTAGTATATGATATACACCTACATAAAACATCTACATTTTTGAAAATATTTTGCAATCTTAGTATTTGCTGTTTTAACATGAAAGCAGTTGTTTTAATTTTTTATAGAGAAGCGGGGGTTTGGGGCGGCAGTATATCTACACTTACGCCCAAATGTGTATGTAAATAACCACACTTTGTAATGTCTTCCGGATTTTAACGGATCTTACTTAAATCGGAATCATTTTAGAAAAAAGTATAATAATTTGATAAAATATAAATTGTATAACATATATTAATTATTTGTTTTTGATAACATATTAATTATTTTATTAATATGATAGTTCTAGTTTTATTTTTCGGACGAAAACAAGTTTAATTGGTATACACAAATGTGTATTTTGGTTCAAAATCATCCAAAAATAAATGTTTGACATGATTAACTATTAGATATACAAATTAAACTTTTTCGCTATTTGTGTCAAATAATATCACGATTTAAAGTAGTAAATCTAATTTTTTTTTTTAATATAATTCTTTATTTTATATGCTCTAATCCCTTACAAATTTAAATGTGGACGAAAGAATATTACAAAAAATGTCTAAATAATTTACAATTAAATGGCTTATGATCCCAAATGGATTCTCAAACCAGATCTCGTTTGGTTTGATTATAAGTACTGAGATCTCTATTTACAATATTATTATTTCAAAATAATTAGTTTTTTTTTAAAGCTGGCATAAAATTAGCATAATTAAAACTTTGCCATTATAAATTAAAATAAAATTAAACAACACTAAAAAAACTTATTACTAAATTAAGTTATCCTTATTGGACTAAATATAGTTAAGCTACCAAAATTTGGATTTTTCTCGTAAGAAACACTCATTGTCTACTCGCTTGAATGCAGTGCTGTATCGTATATACTGTTCTGGATTGCTGAACTTTTCGTTATCAAATCCTTTTTCGCATGTTTTTCTCGATACATGGTAAATTATTGGCCTCTGCTCTGTATCTTGTATAAACCCAATTCTATCTAGTAAAATAAATGAATATTATTATATTGTAAGCTGTTTTCTAGGATTTGATTATCAGTAGGGACCGTGCAACAGGGAATTTGTAAGATTGGATGTAGTTCTAAGAATATGATTTCGGATTACGTCAATGATGTAAAGGTCAATTCTCTTCGGCTTAAAATTATCGTATTGATTTTGATTCGATATTTAGTGAATGAAATTTGTTTCAGCTTTACAAAAAATACCCTGCGCTGACGTATGCAACGTCTTTCGAATATGCGTATTTTCTCCATATATGATGAACTGACATTGAACCAGATTGGGCATCCATATGTTCTGATTGGTTAGTGCTTGATAAAAGATAGTCTTCACGTCCTTATGCCCATATTTGGAGTAGAATATTTTCCTGTGACTAATGAATGCTCTTCTAGCTTTTACTAATTGTACATATATTGATATGCTCATTAAGGTAGCACAGTCTATCGATATTTATTCCAAGATATTTGCCATTTGCCTTTTGTTGGATTATTTTATTTCCTATTTGGATTGCAAATTGTTTCCAATTTTTCCGTATATCCCAGTTTGCATATGTGATCGGGTTGCGAAATAAAATAGTTTCACATTTATCAGCATTGATCGCGATTCTCCACGTATGCAAATAGTCTTCAATAAAATTTAGTGCTGTTTGAAGCTTCTGTTGAATTGATATTATTTTAGGCAAGGAACAGTAGATTACGATATAATCTGCGTAAGCTATAGTTCGAATATTTTCACTATTTAAATTTTCGCTGACTATGAATTTTTTTGTATATAAATTGAATAGTGGAGGAGCTGTTACTGAGCCGTTACATATGTTACTTTCTATTATTATACAGCATATCCTGTAATATTTCCAAAATTTCGGGTGGAAATTTATTTTGTAAAGTTTATATAAAAGGCCATCCAACCATACTGAGGCAAAAGCTGTGTTCATATCAATCAGCACCGCTCCGGTACATCTTTTGGCGTTTAAGTTGTGGCATACATCAGAAATCAGTTTTGTTACTGCATGAGTAGTAGAGTGGCCGTATCGAAATCCAAATTGATTGTCAGGTAATAGGTTATTGATGTCGGCATGTTCTTGAAGTTTATTGTAAATGATGATTTCATATATTTTGCTGATGTTGGATAGCAAGCTGATTGGTCTATAGTTGTTGGGATTTACTTGATTTTTATTTGTCTTTAGTATTGGGTACACTTTCGCCGTTTTTTTATGCTAATATGCTGCATAGTTCGAAAATTATTTCTTCTGGGACGTGCTATTTTAGCTAGATTTTTATGCTTGTCATGCAGATGTTTATTTTTAATTGGTTGAATTGTTTGCATTATTATGTTTTCGTGAACACTTTTTCCTAGTACAAACTTTGGTTTCGTCCTATTTTCTGTATAGTAATCCAGAATATTTAAATTAGTTTCGTTGCTATAACTCCCAGATTTTGAGAAAGTCGACCAACCTATGTTTAGTGTGACCATGTCGGTTGTTTCATTTTCTGAGACTTGTAGATGGTTGATCTTCATTTCTATGTTCGTTCGATAAATATTTTTAATGTTCCTGAACATTTTGGGTCCCGGTTTTATTGCTTAAAATTTTTGGTTCCAAAATTTGTTGTATTCAATTTTAATATTCTGTTCTATTAGTTCATTAGTTCGCCTGATTTCCGCTTTACGTAAATTGTTTTGCCCGTGTATTCAACCCATTCTTTCTATGTATTACGTTTGAGTATAGTGATGATGTTGCTTTTGTGTTTATACTTCCATATTGTTTCTTAACCGGACTCTTGGTGCATTCGTTAAATTTTCATTAGTTAAATTTGTAATTGTACCGATGCTTGTTTAAATTTCTGTGTTATTCAAATTTCTTTCACTAGCTGTAATGTTTATCCGTTTCTCTTAAATATCGTCTATATATTTTCCTCAGATTATTCTACCATATTGTCCAATCGATGTTGGTAAAATTATACCTATTTCTTTGTGCTATGTTTTGACCAATTTCCAGTTGTCCGATGTTCCGGCAATTAATTTCCATGGCTTAATGATCGCTGTCGTATGTGTGGGATGGAATTTCACGATGGACATTTGTTGCAATTGTAATACGATTATCAGTTATCACTAGGTCGAGGTAGTTACCCGAACGTGTGAAAGTGGGTGCATACCCTTTATAATATGCTGATCTGTAGGTCATTGCATTGGCTATTAGCCAATCATTTAGTTTTGTGCCTCTTGGATTGTTTGATGAATTACCCCAATTTATATGTTGAGCATTAAAATCACCTGCTATTACATAATAGTTTTTTACGTTACCTCAGTCTAGATTTTCAAAAATTTTGCCCTATTCATTTATGAGTAACGTGCCAGTGTCATCATTTTATTTGAGCATGGACAACTGATGGATACAATGTACAGATCAGTATTGCCGTACCGCCTCCTTGTTTTGAATTTGGACGATCTCCTCTAATAAAGTTATAGTTTTTGAAGGTAAGTTGATGTTGTGGGTTTAATTTCGTTTCGCTGATCAGTAATACATCTGGTTTGTGTTTCTCAACGAATTTGAGAAGGTTTAATCTTCTTGCAGTGCTTTTAATTGAATTTACGTTTAGTGCGATTATTTTAATGTCACTCAATTTTTATTAATAATGTCCAAAAGTTGAGCAATTTTCTCACTTTGCTGTTGAATGTTTTGATATCTTGTCCACTTTGGTCGCTACCGCGTGTATCGATATGTTCTTCGGATGATTATTTTTGATCGAGTTTGTAAATTCAGCATACGTTCTGAATTCTGGATTCCCGTAAGTGAATTTAAATAATCTGGGAGTTTTCGGGCTGTTGATGCGTTTTTCCTTTATTTTAAATTGTAATTTTTGAAGAGTTTGTTGGTAAATTGGGCATGTACGACGCTGGATGTCCATTTTTCTTACAGTTGATACAGAAGATTTTTTCATTTTAAATTTTTTCTGTCACTCTGCATTCACCTGGTTTGTAATGTTCAGAGCATTTAACACATCTGTAACTTGAATGACAATTTGCTGCAGAGTGGTTAAATCTTTGATAATTTTTGCATTGCATCATTTCTTTATTCTGTTTTAAATTCTCCCAAGTAACCCTTTGGTAGTTTAAGGTTTTTATGTTAATTATTGGACTAATAGACACGTTTGGTTCGAATTGAACTACGTAGAGCGGTACTTTGCGATTAATTTCCATCGATCGTTTAGTTTTCATTTGTGTTAAATTGGTCACTTTAACTCCTCCAATTTTTTCAATTTCGGCTTGTAATTCCAAAATATTTTCATTTGGTGTTAAACCAATTTAGCACTAGCGTTTTAGGTTTAATATTTTTAGGAGTATACGAAAAATAATTGGTGTTAACTTCGTTAAATACTTTCTTTATTTTATTGTACTCGTCCAAATTTTCAGTTAGAACCGAATGTTTCTCATCATTTATTCTTTTTATTTCAAAATTATTGATATCTATTCCTTTGATCAATGTAATCGTATTTTGGATTTGCTGGTTATGTATGTGGAACGGCGGCGGTTTGCTCTTACTCTTGTTGTTACTGTTGAACATGTCCCGGTTGTTGTCATAGTTTATAGTTTTGCTGTTGCTCCTGGTGAGGTTTGATGTCGTAGTTTTGGATGTGTATGATCCATTAACATTTAAATTTGTAGTTTTGATCGACTGTTTTAATTTTTCGAAATTTGTTGGTGTTTGAGGTCTTCTGTTTTCGCATCCGTTTTCGATTAAAGTGGAAGTAGTGTAATTATCAACGTCTTCATCATCATCATCCATATCGTTTGGATTAATTAACTGTTGAAATCTATTTTCATTTGCAAAGATTATTTCGCTCATATTTGTTGTTGTATCACTGTGATCAAGCTGTTTTTCCATAAATAATATGCGATTTTTTAATTTTTCATTTTCAATTTGAAAATGCTGTAATTTATTAGCATACCGTTGTTCGGTGCTAATTAACACTGGTTTTATTAAGGTTGTTCGGCTTTATGAACATTAGTTTTTGAATCACTCTGCTTCATTATTCTAATGTTGAATTGTAAACGGGATAGACCCGTTTACCAACAATTATTGGTGGTTTACGCCACACCTTCACTTATGTCTCTGAATCCAGCGATATTAGATATTATTTCAATAACAATAACGAATATATTATAATTACCTTTATTATAAAAATTTAAATTTTATTTTTCTCTACTGTCACACAATTTTATTGTTCAATGTTTTCGCTACTGCGATCGATTTCGAACTATAGTAAATCTAATTCTGGCATAAAAAAGCAGTAAATTTTTGATACAAGGAATGATTTTTTTCAGAGGCCTTTCAATTAGAATTCCAAATATGGAATGGCTCATATCTGTACTTTAAACCAGCCTGCTTATTATTGCGGTCTACTAAATAAAAAATAAATTTGACTTTAAATTAATACCATTAATGGTATTAGTTAAAAGTAAAAATGTTATTCAATAAATAATTACAAAATTTGATTTTATATCATTACATTTAATTGTGGATTCAAAACCACTTGACGAGAAGTTGCAGTAGCAGCAATTTTATTTATTTAAAATAAAATTGGATATGAAAAAATAGAATATTTAAAAGAAATAGCAAAATAAATGTCAACATTTTTAGTTACTATTGATTTTAAGCACGAAAAATTCTGTAAATCACACACGAAATGTATTTCAGCATGAAAGATCGTTGAAATGAGATGTGCAGCAGTTTTGATGTTTTATGAAGATTTTCTGTCAAATACATGAATGCAATTTCGGTTACGATACTTGTATTTATATGGCTCTAAGCTCACATCTTGTTTTAAATTAAAATATTATTTTTCTTGAGTGGTAATAATTTAAATGTCCATTATAGAAAATTAAAAAAATTAAAAATTAAACAAACTCGTCTATTGCTTGAATGAGTACTTGTATTTTACTTGAAATGCAATAAAGCAATTCAGTTGATATTTCGTTATATAGGTTAGCGCCCATAAGTAAAATTTGTTTATTCTTATGGCATGCGCGATTTCTATGATTAAATGAATTAAAATAATTTGCAACCAAATTTTGCAACTATTGCAGACCCATTATAGATAAGATATCAAAAACTATAAGACCATAAATGGACTTAGAAGCGTCACGCATGTAACCTATGATAGGTAATATTATATATGGCAGGAACCCATTTTCATTTTATCCCTCCAAACTTGGTGAAAGGTAAACGAACCACAGGTAAAGGAAAAACGTATAAGTTCGATGCGTTTGACATTTGAAAATAATTACAGGGCGTTTCTTTTGCGTTCTTCCTCACTCAATCTCAAATGTGTTTTATAAATGTTTTCATATAAATTAGTAAGTTTAATTTATATTTGATCTCTAATATTACCAAAAAATTGTTCCCTTATATTATATTTACTAGATAAATTTATAAATTATAAATCTTGGAGATCTCCAATCACTTAAAAATATTTCACGACACCTTACATTACGTTCATTATTCTACTTATTATGTGAAAATTCTTAGCCAAGGGTATAACTATAAATTCTGGGTCCTCTGCAAAGCTTGATGCAGGCTTCTAAGCTTACCAGTATTTAAGCAGAATATCTAAGAAAAGCGTTACAATTTCAATTTTTTTTTAAAAACAGCTCATATTAGCACAGCGAAAAAAGGCCCGACCATTCGTTGTGATTTTTATGATTCATTTTATGTTATTGTTTTAAAAAGCATTTTACGTACATACAAGTTTAAGGTCCCACATTAATTAATAACGATAATTCTTTTAATTCTTTTTAATAAATTTCACGGCCAAACATATTTCACCATAAAACTGGGAAACTACACTCTTCACACACGGCGATTGTGATTTGGGTTCAATGTGCCGATGACCAGCCTTACTGTGTTATTCACGGTTCCACTGCTTCTCAAAGGACCCGTTGCTGATCGCAAGTAGCGTTTTTTTATATATCTTTCGAGAAAAGGCAAGGCTTTACGTCCTCTTCTGACCTTTACGTCGTAATTGTCGGTAATTTTGACGAAAGTGAATCGGTTCGTCAATAAAAACCTTCTTCGTAAAGAACATTAATTTTTGAAGCTGGCAGATCATTCATCAAACTCAGACTGTGTCTCTGTCCAATAGAGAAAAAAGCGACTCACTTATGATTCAAATTACTTTCCCTGGACTTCGCAATTTTTTTCGAAAAGTGATACTGTAGCTTTTATCACTTTTATATTATATTAAATTGCGGGTTTTATAAAATTTTACACAATAAATTAACACGTTAAAGACAGTAACTAAAGTAATTATTGAAATCTAAATTTACTTTTCATTATAGTGATAAAAATGTATTTTTAGTTCCAGTATTTTAGATTTTTATTCTATTTCTGTTGCACTACTTCATCAGAAAGTTATTTATAAATCACTAGTAAGGTTGATATAGGCCTGTGTATTTTGCCGTATCATTACTCGTACTTTCAAATATTAAAATGATCTGAAATATTTTTCATTTATTAGTATAAATGTTAAACCAGAAGAATTTCAGAAAAATAAAATAAGATTTTTATCCTTATACCTTATCCTAACATTATATTAGATTTAAGAACACCGCTGTTTAAAATGTAAGGACACTACATTTAATGTTTTCTGAATCATTAAGAAGAATTATTTATTAATGATTTCCTGTAGGAACAATAGGTTTAATTAAGTAGGCCGAGCCGAACAATATTATCACATGCTCCAATCTTGTGTTTAATTATTACTATCAATGAGTTAAAATTGGTCACTTCAAGTCCAACATTCACGAAATAATGGTTGAACTCCATTGCGAATAGATTTGTATTGTATTTAAGACACCATTAATATTTATTTTTAGTTATGAACACTTTTTTTTTACCAATCTACCTTATAAAGCATTAATGTTAGTCCATTAAGGTGTTTTGGTACGTAAATAACTTTCCTTAATGAAAATTTTTTTCCGTTTAATTGTTTAGTTAAAGTCATAGATTATTCGTGGTCATAATCTGTTGTATCTGATGAAATTTCATTAATAAATTTACAAAATATAAAACGTATATTCAAACTATAATATAAAAAATAAAATTAAAAGAACTTTGTATTTTGATACAATTAGACGATATTAAATTTATTAAAGTCAATTAAAAATGAAAAATTAATAAAAAATTTTGTTGATGATCGCGAAACCGTTGAATTAATTATTTTTCCTGCGTTGTTTTTAGTACTAACGATTTTAAAATTTATTTATTTGATTACTTGTCTTTATTCATTGCCGAATTGCTAAGGTAGATCGGTCGGTGATTACATCATAAATTACTCTCATTATTTGTTATCGAGTGCGTAATTTATTCCTAGTCAAAATTGAATGAATTTGAAAGAATATACAATTTCGAACCAGCAGGGTTAAATTTTAAAATTGAAAAACACTATAACGAAAATAAGTTTTAAAGGAATGCACAAATGTGCAATTTGGTTCAAAAAACATACAAAAATAAATATTTAACTTTGTTTTTTTTTTTTTGCTGTGCCCACACAATTGTGTTACCGGGCAGAAAAGGGGTTAATGGTAATAAACTCTTCTTCACAAAAATAGAACGTGTAGTAATGCTTTATCGAATTATGTTTGCAATAGCTCATTTCCACATTTTCGTCATCTGGCTTTTCAATACACCAAAAAAGTATTACTCATTGAAAAAACCAAGAATCAATTTTTTTTACCGGTAAAAATTTCTTTTTAATAAATCTGAGTGCCATCTATACTTAAACATAAAAGGAATAATTATTTATAACTGTCAAGTTAGATCTGTTTTATCGACATTCTGAAACGTCAAAACAGTTGTCAAACTACACGTGAGCCGTTTTGTTGTGTAATTTCATAATTTTTGCATACATTTTAAATAAATTTAAAATAAAATATAATTTTCGATGGAAGAAGACGAAGTAGCACAAACTAATTTTATGCCATGCGTTACATTTGTGCCGCGCGGTGTTGCTAAAGAAAATCCAGAGAAAGTATGTTAATCAAATTCTAAAAATTGAGTGAGGTTATGTTTATGTTTCGGTGTCTATTTTAGATTACATTAACGCAAGATGATTTGGCCCGGATAATAAATAATACGCAACGGGACCTAGCGTACGTATCTATAGTTTGCCATTTCCCGACTTTGAATTAATTAAGTATGATTTACTATTTTAGTGATGTCGTGCGGCGTGAAAATCAGGAGGATGGCGATGACGACGATGATGATAACGAGGAAATGGATACTGAACTACCGGGTGCTGCCCCATTAAATTTTGATTTAGAAAATTACGATAATGATGAAAGGGGTCCCGAAATGGCACTAGCCGATGTAATCGACCCGAACGACCACATCGAAGACGCGGATGATTCTGAGGCAGAGGATGACATTATTAAGGCTACGGATAACCTAATTCTGTGCGGCCACGTACAAGAGGACTGTTCTAATATGGAAGTTTACGTTTACAATGAAAGTGAAGACAGTTTATATGTGCATCATGATTTTTTATTACCGGCATTCCCGTTATGTATAGAGTGGCTTAACCACGATCCGGGAAATTCCGATCGAGGTAATATGTGCGCAATTGGAAGTATGGATCCCGTAATCACAGTGTGGGATTTAGATATTCAAGATTCGCTAGAGCCCATATATAAATTGGGCAAGAAGAAAAAGAAAGATTTCGGTCATACCGATGCCGTCCTCGATCTATCATGGAACAAAAATTTCTCACACATTCTCGCTAGTGCCTCAGTCGATCAAACCGTAATATTATGGGATTTGGATTCGGGTGAGCCAAGCACAAGAATCACTGCATTTGAAGAAAAAGTTCAATCGATTTCATTCCAACCGGTCGAAGCGAAGACCTTGCTCACCGCTAGCAGTGACGGATACTGTAAGCTATTCGATTGTTATGATCTCGAAGGGTTGAACACTAGCTTCAAGAGATGGAAATTCGATGAAGAAATTGAGAAAATATGTTGGAATTATGGCGATTTGAATTATTTTTTGGCGGCAACAAGTTCGGGTGAAGTGCACATGATCGACATCCGGAACGAGGGGCCACCGGTGTGGACACATAAATGTCACGAAGAGGAAATTTCCGGATTAAGTGTTAGCCAACATGTTGCCGATATGCTGCTAACAACATCGTCGGACGGTTACCTCAAAGTTTGGGATTTTAATACGACCGAATGTAAACTGTCGTATACACAAGCTATGAAAATTGGACGAATTCTTTGTTTGGCTAATTCACCGGATAGTGCATTTACTGTGGCGGTTGGCGGTGATTTCCCAAAAAAGAATTTTAAGGTCGTAGAATTAAATCATGACGCTATACAGCAGGTGTTTGGCAGCAAGCGGCGGATAAATTTGACACCAGTGAAAGAAGAAAATGACGCAGAAATGGAATAACGTGGGAAACCGTATTTTATAAAAATTTCAAAAAATTATGTTAGAAAAATAAAACATTTCAAATGTTTAAATGTATATGTGTATAAATATAAACTGTCATTCAGGGGCGAACACATTTTAACTTAACGCTGCATATCCGACAATAAAATATATGTGTAGTTGTTTGCGTAACTTACGACAGGTGGTGCTATATAGAAATATTTAATGCAGCGAGCAGTGTACGCGAATATGTAATGAACAATAAATTGAAATTTTAAATTGTGCTGCGTTTAAACTTTAATTCGAAAATCATTGATATGGAAATTTGCGTGAAAAACTGCAAATATTTTCATTGTTACATAAATTAAGTTTTATTGTTATACTAAAATACACATAGTCGAAGCAAGTTAAATTTGAGCTGATGGAAAAGAGCTGATTTGAAGAAGAAAATACAAAATATATATTTCTGCCTCCTGTGAGGATTGAACTCACGACCCCTGGTTTACAAGACCAGTGCTCTGCCACTGAGCTAAAGAGGCTGATGACTTGAGGAAATATTGTTAGATAAAGATGTTGTCAAAATTTATTAAATCAGGATATAAAAAAAAATTATTGGCTTCAGTACGATTTTGGAATAGATGCTCTAAAATTGTGTAAGTTTGTTAGGATTGAATATCAATATTTATGTATGTACAATTCGTTTTTAGATTTAATAAGAACGCATCATCGTAATATGTGAACATATTTATTAGCGTTCTAATGTAATGTTGTTTATATGGCAGCGTGGCCGAGTGGTCTAAGGCGCTGGTTTTAGGCACCAGTCAGTAATGGCGTGGGTTCGAATCCCACCGCTGTCAAGTTGTTTTTTGTATGTTTAAATTATTTTTTTGCAATAGTTTTAATTTTAAACGGATTTATCATGAATTGTATGTATTTAATTGGCCGCGGTAACTGTGCAGTTTGCAGTTTTACCTGATTGTTATGTTTGTATAATTTATAGTCATTGAGTGTAAAAATTCTATTTATTGATTTTCGAATTTTTTTCAAAATGAAATCGCCCGAGCAGGGACTTGAACCCTGGACCCTTGGATTAAAAGTCCAATGCTCTACCGACTGAGCTACCCGGGCTTATCTCATATGCGGAAATGGTATGTACCTGAGGCATATATGAACAAAACAATGTCTTATACCGGACACTGATCCCACTCCTTCATTCTTATTCAGAATTCATTCTTCTGTATTATGAACTCCACACAGACCGTGAATCATGTTTGTTGCGACTACCGCGAGCAACTTCGGTTCTGCTTCTGGATTTGGTATTTCGGCGCTGATGATTGAATTGATTTGATCTGGTTTGATTTTCTCAATTAACGACAGCAGAATGTGTGCATGTGGTAATCTACGCTTCTGCTACTCTGCTGAGTACACACAACAACGTGGCTGTCTGAAAAACGATGAAGTCCATCAGCGTCCTGAGTTTTTGTTTAGATTATCGGTAATTTCAGGTAATTTTGTAATCATACGCATATTCATGCACATGCCGTGGTCTGCCAATATATGTCGCTGGGAGAATGGCCAATTGACCAACGTTGGTTGCATCTCCGTTCGAACCGATGGCATCGCGTAGATGTATGTACAGCGCGGAACGTAGATTTGATTGATTGAAGCGGATGAAATTTAAACGTTCTGTTTCGATCTTGACATACATATCAACGCAAACTCTCATATCAACCATATCCTGGAAATTGCGAATACAACAACAAAAATATTGAGCCAAATCGGTTCAGCCGTTCTCAACTGATGCGCTGGAAAAAACATCTATTTCCTTTGAGTTTTTCCGAAAGTTTCCGAGCTTTTCACTACGTCTGGAATGATCTTGCCTACAGAATTGAGGAATTACCAGCAAGAATTTGTGAAGTAAACGATCATATTGGGAAACGATTTTGTAATTCCGAGGCCAGAAGTTCTTTACCGAAATAAATTAGAAGAGATACAGCCAGGAACAAAGATGTTAGCCGCGATGCGAGGTATTTGGCACAATCTGACAGGCGAAAGGCGTTTTAATCGGTACGGCTGAATGATTTCATATTTAATCATTGTAATTAAAGGTTAGTGATGATTTAGTAAAAATCCCTTTTGGATATCCTGAAAAACAGACGATTCGTTTTCACCATCGTAGTTGAAACATCTAAAAATATATTTCGAATGCAAATGAAGTGAAGTAAGGCACAATAAACGCACCAGTACTGTTCAATATGTCACAGTCCACCTCACCACAAATGAACAATTAAACTCACCACATGTGCGAATTTACGGCACAATCTACGTGGAACGTATACGTAAATTTGTGGGATAATGCATACGATGGTAAGGGGAAAGCACATATCTGCACAACTTATCAAACCAAACACCATACAATGAATTCGAAACGGAGCGGATTGACATACACTTGAAACTTAAAAGAAATTGCATAATACGCACGACTGGCAACATGACCAACTCATTTACTTACGGACCACATTCCAAAGTCAGCAGAATAATACAAAACAGCATGCGAGCAAAAATGATTTCACGGCCAGATTGGGGCTTTGGTCGGATTGCAAACACGACTCCTTAAGGTGGTCTCCTTAAAATTTCCTCCTTGGTAACTGCCATCAGGTACGCGCCCGTCCCCAACTAACCAACCACCAGCTACTACCTTATAGAGATAGATCCGCTAGTTTACGCCTGCAGTCAGCTTAATACGATTTGACATCCCCCACCCATGCAGATTTAGTGAATAATGTAATTGTAATTTGTCTGCGATTATAGTAAGCACTTCTCTGGGTGTGTCTTGTTATAGGATCAGACCTACTTATATGTAATCCAGACCTGATCCACAGTTTCATAATCATGTTGACGATAAATTTATTGCCCACCAACAATTTTATTCGATACAACATGTCCCATTGTGTTTTCTCACCAATTTCTTCTGCGGATCAAATAACTTGGATGCCTGCGACGAATTGTTCGTTTGGTTGGTGCACGAACTTCCGATAATGAATTGGTGTTGACCCAAGTGATTTTACTGAATCCTCCTAATTCAGTTAATTTGACCCTGATTATTTATTTAAAAAGCTGTTGGCTGTTCGAGGGTCATTCCCGCAGTTCAAAGACCGCATCGGATCTATTCCACCATTTGAATCTGGAATCGTCGACATAGAAGTCTCTCGATGCGCCTTTGGTTGCATTTGGTATGAACTGGAAGACGGGGCGCTGCTAGTATCGTAAGCGACAATGCACAAACAATAATCTCGAACTGGTTCATCTCGAGAAGGCCGCTATATGACTCGCTGATAGTTTCTGTAATCGGGCGCCATCAGGATCTGTTGATACATTTGCTTGCGATATGCCGGTTGTTACTTTGTGCGATGCGTCGAGTCAACAGAGTTAATCACTCTTAGAAAACCAACGCTCCATATATTTTAGTCGAAGAACCGCATTCTCGTGACCTAATGGGTGATAAGATGTCAATGAATGGCAAGAAGACTGTGTATCTTCTGTTTTCGTTGCGATTACAGTTTCGATTCGTACTGCCGTTCGCATTCTGAATCATCGTGCGTTAGTTCTCGGGATAAGTCCTCAATTTAAAGAATGACCTGAGTGTGTTTCCGATGGTGTGATAATATTTGATAGTTACCGTTAAACTAGACAGTTTATAGGTTGTCTTGCGCTTCACCTTGCCGAAGAGGATGCAATCATGTTTCGTATTTTAGACGAAAGGTGAATCACTACAACAGCTCCGAGTAAAAAATTTATCTTCTTGGGAAGATAGTAAAGAGGATTGGCAAGTTCCAACTGCTCCATGTGTGCCCATTGTTGGGCTGACCTACGAGCTTGCTCTGTTACGGTATGACAGGAAGATCCGGCTCGAAGGATCAAAAAACGTTTGAGCGAATTGCGAATAATACGACATGATGTTTGGGAAATGCGAATAATAATGCTTTATAATGTTTTGATTTGTTGTTTTATTAAACCGTCCGTGCTGCTCGAATGGAGTGGAGGTTAAAAATACAAGAAGGTTTTTCACATTTTGACAACTTCATTAGTGTCCAATGTTGGTATTTTATTTAGGGTTGCTCGACGTTTGGTTATAGGGTCCCCAACGGTAGGTGTCACCATCGACTGTCGTGGAGATGTTTGGTATAGTTCGGAATTAGAACCCCTTTGCCGGAAGGTCTTGGAGTAACCCTCTCGGACCATTGTTATGTTTCATTTCATTTTCCTTAATTTCGGATAAATTCGAGTTTGAGAAATTTGATAACCGCAGAAATACAAATTGGTTTTCAATCTTCCCTAGTTTCCCTAATTATTTCGACGTTCAGTAATGATGATATTGAAACTCTAGAATCTAGATCATTTATTGGACACCCATTCCCCAGGCAGCAGGAATGCATGAACAGTAGAAGCAAATCTAACAATTGACCAGAAACCAAACCGCAGAGACTATCTAGCTGCAATTTATCAGTGATTTCTAGAGATTGATAGTTACCTCCAAGTTCAAAGCACCAGACCCAGATGGTATTTTTCCTACCCTTTTGCAGAAGGGACTGGAATTTTGTTTAGACCACCTTTTACATATATTCACAGAGCTTGCCTGGCATTTATTATGTTTGTTTATTTTTATAATAAAATAATTATATTCACAAAATCATTTATTTGGTGTCACGAGGACCGATTATTATAAACTGCCTATATAAAGATTAGCTTCCCTATTTCCCAATTTACTATGTACTTCTCACACTATTGTAATAGTGTGAGAAGTACATAACAATTAAAACTTGAATGCAGAGTTCATACTTTCAAGTATAAACAGCTTTAAGAAACGTTCGTGGAGGGAAGTCGATTTTGTCTTTATTTATCTCAAAGGACAGAAACCTTACTTAAATATTTTAAACGCCTAGTGAAATAGACACGTGAGGGGTAACTCTCTTAAGTCTTTTCGATTCATACTATGGCAACGTGCCTTCCAACGGTTGAATCTGTTGATACAGTACTTCATGAAGCTGAAGGGCGAATTGAAAAATCGAGAGAAAAAAATGAATTGAGTGCATTTCTACATAATACATCCTTTAATGCTAATGATGAATCCTGATTTTGAGAAATTTTAATCTCACAAAGATAGTGGATCATCCCCAACAACCCACTCTTTTTAGAGACTATGTATCTTGGGGTCCGATTGAATCCAAAGTTTATCTGGCAACAACACATTCCAGTAAATAGTCACCTACGGAATTTAGTCCATCCATCCTTTGGTAGAAAGACAGCACCCATATGTCCGTTGCATAAAAAAGGTAACCGTCTTAAATGTGGAAACTATCGTGGTATTGCTCTATTGAACACTGCTTACAAAGTGTTGGCTAATGTTATACTTGCCAGACTCATCCCTTTCGCCGAAAACATCATTGGCGAACCAGTGTTTCACCATGAGGAATGAATTATAAACAAGGACATCATTCTACTAAATTAAAAACTAAAAAAAAAGAAAACGGCAAAAATAAATTAATATTAATCGAAATAAATAAGTACTAAATTTAGGAGAATTGGTAGGGCAGACGTTGGTCTGCTTAGAGCAAGCAAATTTAAAACTGGAAGTAAAAAACAAGAGCGAAATAAAAAAAAAATTAAACAAAAATAAAATTAATTAAGAAACGCAAATGGAGAGAGTATAAAAATTATAAATACTCTTTAGAGTATTTAAGTCAAATAGATAAAAAAAAAAACAATTCATGGTATGGGGACCAAACCTGACTAGCATCCAAACACCAAACAAATGTCAGATAAAGAGCCCTCGTAACATAAGGGTTCAAAAATTCCTTAGACCAGCGTTTCACAAATACAAGCGAAGAGTTTACTATGTTGACAATAAAATCGATGTGATCTCCAAAGTTAAGTTCGCGGTCACAAATCATCCCTAAGTCCCGTATATGGTTAAAACTTTTACAACCTCAGCGCTGTTGATGGTATACTCTCGGCTAATGGAATTTGTGCGTTTTCTTGAGTATGTTATGCATTGGCATTTACTCACATTCAGATTTAGATTACTTTTAGTACACCAAATTATGAAGTTGTTCAGGTCATTCTGCAATATGTAGGTTAACGTCTGTGGAACTTGAAATTTGTCTGTAAATTATCATATCGTCTGTATAAATGGAAATTAACGAGTTTTTGATCATGAAATCGACATCGTTGATGGATAAGATGAAAAAATACTCCCAAGATGATTGCTTTGCGGTACGCCGGAAGTAGCTATAAAAGAAGCAGATATGGTTGACCTAAAGATCACCTGATACCTACGTTTCCTCAGATAAGAGTCCACCCATAGTAAGAATTGAGATCCGAAACCAAGAGCCCTGAGTTTAAACAAAATTATCTTATGGGAAACTTTGTCAGACGCCTTGCTGAAATCCGTGGTAATAACATCAACTTCCTTTCCAACTTCCATAATGTTCAAAGTATCAGAGGCAAATTCGGTTAGATTGGTTGTAGTGGATCGTCCTCTAAAGAAGTCATGCTGATTCATTGAAAACAATGTTTTACATTGAAAGTAAAGGGAATCGTACACAATACTCTCGAATTGGCGATACAGGATAATTTCGCAATTGGCCTATAGTTAGAGACTTCAGATTTACATCCCTTTTTATGGAGTTATAAGAGGAGATCGACTTTTGGAACAGCATTGTAAGTGGCTGCGCTAAATTACCAACACAGTTTTTTAAAACGATAGAAGGCAATCCATCGGGGCCAGCGGAAAAATCATCTTTTAGCTTGTTGATGCTCCTTACCACAGCTTCAAGATCGATTTGAATAGATACCGGAGACGCTAGTGCGCTGTTATTCATGTAACTGAAGTAGGCCGCATCAGGCTCGACATTATTATTGGAGTGGGCGCTATTAAAAAAGTTAGCGAAAAAGCCAGCAATGGTTTTGGGGTCACCAGAACAATGATCGCCGAATTTCATCATAGAAGGATGTGCATCTGATTTCTTCTTATATAGTTAATGAAATGCCAAAAGCGCGATTATTTCTGACTGCATACTACTGATGTAATCATTATAGAGTTCATGAGACATGATCGAAAATGCATTGTAAACGTTTACGTAATTTAAGTAATCCGAGTCCAATCTCATCTTTAAGAATTTTTTCCAATTTTTGTTTCTTTGATTACGTAGTGATCGCAATTCTCTGTTGTACCAGGGTGGACTAGTTTGTGTCTTCGTTGTACTAGTTTGTGTCTTCGTACAGTACAAAGATTGGACTGTTGAAAGCATCAACCATCGCATCATAAAAATTGAGAGTTTGAGCTTCCAGGTTGTGATTATTATCGAGAATGGAGTTAAAATCGACGTTAGCTAATAATTCATTAAGCTTCTTAAAAACGGCCTTATGGAAATTAAAACTGGGTGAAGTTTCGCAATTAATGTTAACTCTACATAGTTCGCTGGAAAATGAAATTAAAAGAGGCAGATGATACAAGTCAATTGTACTAAGAACCAAATTTGTTTCTGAGACTCTGCAATTATTTGTGCCGGAAGAGAATACAAGTTGCCTGTTAAGATTGTTTACTAATCTGATGTCACTAATCTGCATCAAACCAGAATTAGAAAAATTATCAGCAATTAAAATCTCAATTATAGATCTTGCATTCTCAGCAACGTAATGGGTAATATACTCGGATAGTGTCCATATAAAGTCCGGGAGGTTAAAATCTCCAACGACAAAAAGGTCATCTAAAATAGCAGTGTTATGAGTGAGAAGCTGGTAGGTGTCCGCATGACGATTGGGGCATATATAGCAACACAAAATATAAATGTGTTTATTCGTATAACCTGTGTTGATTTTAACACAAATCAACTCAATATTGTCGGTATTTGAGATGATCACTGAGCAATCAAACTTAAGATGCACTGCAATAAGTACGCCTGTAGCATTCAGTACACCATCAGAAACCGAAACATCTTTGCGGAAAACGTTATAATCTGACGTAAAGTATTCATTACTGTTAAATTTGTTTCAGTGAATACAAAAATTTCATAAGAAAGGGGTTGAGTTTGCAAAAATACTACACGGGATTTTGTTCGTAGTCCCCTCACATTCTGGTAATAAAGGGACCAATAATTCAGTTTTTTTGGTACGTTTATTCCGCCATGATACTGGGGGCATTAGTAAGTCGAACTTAGTTTCCGGGATCATCACTTTAAAGGAAGAGACATGATACTTAATAAACACATTTTTTATTAATCACTTGTTTTTTGTTTCGCAGTTATTTTGAATAATTTTCAAAAAGTTTAAAAAATCACTCGATCGATTTCGACTTGTTAGGTCATCATCAGGAGTATCTACTGATTTGTATTAGTAAAAATTTTGTTATATAGCAGAAAAATGCAAAATATAAATAAAAGAAGGAGGTACAGAAAATAAGCAATAAAAATTAATCTACTGATCGCGCAGGTAGGCGATGAGTCATAGGTTGAGTAAAAAAATTCAAGGTATATTATTGCGTACGTGAGAATAGAAAAGGGCGGGATCTGTAATTGGTGAGAACCGGATTTCTCTCTGCTCGTTAAGGATATTTTGGCTAAGAAATATTGATTTTCTAATTTCGTAAGATTCTAAGGTATCTAAACGTCTGCCTTTGGGTTGTATATGTAATATGTCTAAATTGTTCAAGCTAGCTGTATGATTTTCTGAAGTTAAATGGTTATGGAAAGTTGATTGATTGCAACCAGATAAATGTTCTTTAGCTCTAACTCCAAAATTGCGCCCAGTCTGACCAATATAAGAGAAACTACAATCATTGCAATTGATCCTATAGACACCAGATTTGGAAAGGCGATCAACTCTAGGTTTATTGTTAAAAATCATTTTCTTTATTGTGTTATTATTATAAAAAGCAAAACTAATATTGGTATAATTGGACACGATGTTGCTAATCCGTTGGCTCGTTTTTCCTATATACTCTAAGCGACGCCAATTTTCCCGCGTTGGACTATCCGATGGATAAATACCCGTTAGAGTTTTACGCTTTAGCTTTTTATTCAATAACTTTAATATAGTCCTAGTTGCATATCCGTTATTCGTTGCTATTTGAAGAATTATGTTAAGCTCAGTGTTGTAATTTGAATTTGTCAAAGGGATGTTTATTAGTCTGTCTATGAGTGAGTGGAAAGCTGACATTTTAATATTATGAGGATGGTTTGAAGAACTAGGGATAACAGCGTCTGTATACGTGGGTTTCCGATAAATTTTGAAGTCTAAAGATGAATTAATCCTGGTTATTGTTATATCCAGAAAATTAATACATTTATTTTCTTCTTTTTCTAACGTAAAATCAATGGTGGGCTATTGAGAATTTAACCAAGTAAGGAAAGAGTCGAACAGTCTATCAGTTCCATTCCATAGACATAATATGTCATCAACATATCTATACCAAAAGATTATATGACGAAAATAAGGATTGTTATCTGAGAAGAGACATGACTATTATAGCGAGATATATTTTTACATTGTACTCGGTTCGAGCCAGCTTTAACATCAGGCAGATGCTGAGAGGAGATACTGAGCCTGGAAACGAATATATTCTTATGCTTAGGAGCTACTCTGAGTCGACACGGGGGTCTAATATTACTGAAATTTTCAGGGTTCACGGAGTAATTATCGGATATAGGGATCATTTGTGTGGCAGGTGTAAAATTGTTGATTGAATTAGTATGAGAAACAGGGACTGCTGATGTTGTAGGTATAGGATGGCTGTTGATGGACTCAGGTATTCATTATCCGCTTGTCTAGATGGTGGTTTGAAGGTATTTTCTAGGGGTTCGGCAAACAGATCAACTTTTTGCTTTTCGCTGCGAAAAAAAATAATCAAAGAAAAAGGACAAATTTTTTTTAAATAAATTTAAAATAGAAAGATTTTTCCATTTTACTTGAAAACACGACAAATGGAATAGATCATTTCATCTGTATATCACTAGTGGGGGTACAGTACGAATATGTCTTAGAAACAGAAATTTTTGCAGTCCTTAAGGCAGTTAGTTACCTATACGGTATTGAAATCGACTGTAGGATTGCATTGTATCAGATATAACGAACACTGTTTTTTCAAAGTTTCTCTGGGAAAGTCATAAACACTTATATCGGATCGGCAGACAAAACAAAGTTAAACTTCTTATATGGTGCCCGGTTAGGGAGGTATCAATGGAAATAAGGAAGCCAGCTCTTGACTTGATGTCATGGTATAAAAGAGATATTATCAAGTACACAAACGGCCTGCATCAAACAAGGTTGAGACATAAACAAGGTGGAGTTCAAGCCTTGAGAACTTAACTGGGCATTTTTACCGGACACGGTATCCTAAACAAACTTTTGAGAATGCGGGTTTGGAAGAATGCTATTTGCCAGCAGTTTAGTGGAATGGAGAAGGAGACAGAAAATATTATGCTACTGCCAACTGTAGAACTGTGCCAATTATAGAACTTTGTTGTTAAAGAACCATCTTAGATCGAACATTTGACTTGAAAATTTCAAACTGTTTATCATCGCATTGTTTGTGTTACACAATGAACACAACAACAATATCATTTTCAGCACATGCATCATGTGCATCTGTACCATGGGTGCCACAGAATGTGGTGTACGAACGTACAGTCGCATTTAAATTAGTTCAAATAGAAAAATTTATGTTTTCCATCAATCAACATTCCACAAGATATATTATTTTATTGTGCGTATGTACTCGCGGTATGTACACGAGTTAGACTACATACTCGTTGTATACAACAACACAAATGTATACGCGGTCGCGATGCAACGATATATTATAGCTATACCCAAATATTTATTTTGAATGGCAAACCCAAAAATTTAAAGAAACACACATTACATTTATTTTTTTTATCAACCCAACAGCGAGTTACAGAACATGTAAGAAGAAGACGATTTTTTAGCTTTAAGTAAATAGAAAAAAAAATTTAGTTTTTCGTATAAAAAACCACTGTCAGAGGTCAGTGTACTTTGCGATGTAATATGTAAAATAAATAAAACAAAAAAAAAATGGAAAATTCTAAAATTAAAAATCCAGAATTTTATTTTTAAGACATTTTTAATGTTTTTATTATTATTGCCATGCCAAGAAATGCGCGCGTATATGTCGGCGGCGGCATGCAACTTGATACGCTATAAATAGAGACCGAGACTCTCGACTCTCGAGTGAGATGATTAATTTAGTTGGCGAACTCACTTTCATGTTGTACTCTATACTCGTACAGAGTCAATATATGTGCGCAGAGGGGGTCCCACATAAAATATAACGTATATTATTGTTGATAATTTTTGGTGTCGTCCTTAAAATGTCAAACAACTAAAAATTAATGGTAATTTAACATAATTTACCGGAGGAAAGTTTTCTACATATATGGACATCATCGAATTATTTGAGAGGACGAGTAATAGCAAATTAATTGGATAATTAGATATATTCATGGGTGATATACCCATCACCCAACTATAAATCGATTGAGAATTGTATTAAATATTTACGACAATATTTACGACCATCGACTTTAATTGATGGTTAATTAGGTCTAGCTGGACATTTTTCACCGTGTATAGTTTCAACAATATGAAAGCAACATGACGTTTGCTACTTTTATCTTACTACTGAGGTATAGAGATCGAAATACATCATCGTTGATTTAGTTTTGGCTTCTTCTTATTTTCACTTGATCTTTGATTGATTATCTGTACAAGACATACTGGTATGCGTAATTTGTGGTAGCAGAGTAAAAGTTAACTCCGTATGGTCGGTTAATTAACCTCCTAACAAAAAAATTGATTGCTACTCGTATAAGTAGCTACTTTGCTCGATGAGGCGGTCTAACATTCGTATTGCATATCCATTATAATGGATGCATTTCTAATTTCACCGATAGAAGCGTACACTATCTAAATTACGCTTTCGGTTTTACATTAATTAAAATGTTACATTCACAAGTTATATCGTCTTAACAAGAATTTAATCTTAAAAAAATATTTTACGCCCTTTCTGTGATTACATTTATTCCGGTAACTCCGCAAGAATCAGGGGCTTGACAATAATCTTTTTGCCTTCTGCATCCATATGGTCTTTGTGGTTTGCGGGTTGTTGTGTCTCAGGACTATTAGAAGGTGAATCTTCAGCAGCCTTGTCAGTACATCTCTTTAATAATGCCATGATCTCTACAATTTTCATAAATAGCATTCCATTTTGAAAACCGATCAGGCTGGTGCTCTACGGATCAAGTAACCTTATCTAAACATGATGTCTAAAAAATTTGTTAAGAGTTTTTCAATTTTTATTTTGAGTTTCAGTGCAAATGTTACACGGCCATTAACACGCCTTTCCAGAGAAATTTTACTACGTTTCAGAAAGCGCTTCAAACAGATTGCCAAATTTCTCATTCAGCCAGTCTAATTGGAATTTCCTAACCAGGACAGCAAATTTTTAAAAAAAATTTAAATTTCACTTTTGAGTTTGAGTGAAAATGTTAAACGGCCACTTACACGCCCTTCCAGAAATTTGGACTCAGGTTCCGTAAACATCTCAAATAAGTTGCTAAATTGTACATTCAGCCAACTTGATTGAAAATTCCTAACTTGGACAGCACATTTTTACAAATTTTTGAATTTCAATTTTGAGTGTGAGTGAAAATGGTAAACGACCTTTAACAGGACTTCCCGGAGATTTGAAATCAGGTTCCATGAGTACCTGGATTAGGTTGCTAAATTGCTCATCCAGCCAGCCTGATTAAAACTTCCTAGCCAGGACTGCGAATTTGTTAAGAATTTTTGAATTTCAGTTTTGAGTTTGAGTTAAAATAGTAAACGGCCATTAACATGTCGTTCCAGAGATTTGAACTCAGGCTCTGTAAACACTTTAAATAGGTTTCTAAATTGCTCATCTAGCCAACTTTACTGAAAATTCCTAATCAAAACAGCAACTTTTTTAAGAATTTTTGAATTTTAAATTTGAGTTTGAGTGAAAATGGTAAACGGCCTTTAACAGGACTTCCCAGAGATTTGAAATCAGATACCTTGAGTACCTGTAATAGGTTGCTAAATTGCTCATCCAGCCAGCCTGATTAAAACTTCCTACTCTGGACAGCGAATTTGTTAAATAAAATTGTGAATTTCTATTAACATTTTGAGTGAAAATGATAAACGACCACTACACGCCCTTCCAGAAATTTGGACTCAGGTTCCATAAACACCTCAAATAAGTTGCTAAATTGCTCATCCAGCTAGCCTGATTAAAACTTCCTAACAAGGACAGCGAATTTGCTAAGAATTTTTGAATTTCTATTAACTGTTTGAGTGAAAATTGCAAACGCCTTCCCATAGATTTGAAACCAGGTTCCGTGAGTACCTAGAATATGTTGCTACCAGCCTGATTAAAAGTTCCTAACCAGGTCAGCGAATTTGTTAAAAAAATGGAATTTCTATTAACATTTCGAGTGAAAATGGTAAATGGCCATTAACATGTTGTTCCAGAGATTTGAACTCAGGTTCCGCAAACACTTCAATTAGGTTGCTAAATTGCTCATCCAGCCAACTTGATTGAAAATTCCTAATCAGGACAGCAATTTTTTTTAAAAAAATTTAATTTTTAATTTGAGTTTGAGTGAAAACAGTAAACGGCCCTTAACAAAACTCCCAGGGATTTGAAACCTAGTTCCGTGAGTACCTGGAATATATTGCTCATTCAGCCAGCCTGATTAAAACTTACTAAGCGGGACAGCGAGTTTATTAAGAATTTTGGAATTTGTATTTCGAGTTTGAGTGAAAATGTTAAACAGCTATTAACACGCCTTACCGGAGATTTGAACTCCGTTTCAGAACAGAAACGTTTTAAACAGGTTGCCAAATTTTACTTCATTGAGCCAGCCTAATTGAAATTTCCTAACCAGAACAGCAAATTTATTAAAAAATTTGAGGTTTCAATTTTGAGTTTGAGTAAAAATGGCAAACGGCCATTAACACACCCTTCCAGAAATTTTGAATCAGGTTCCGTGAGCACATGAAAAAGGTTGCTAAATTGCTAATCCAGTCAGCCTGATGGAAACTTCCTAACCAGGACAATAAGTTTGTTAAGAAATTTTGAAATACTAATAACTTTTTGAGTGAAAATGATAAACGGCCACTTACACGCCCAAAAAAATTTATTCCCGCCAACCAAATATGTCAATGACAAATAGAAAACTCAAAGGAAACTAGATTTGCTTGTTAAACTATTTGTGTCTGGAATCTCCATTTTTGATGTATTCGGCGTTGGGAGATGCTGTATTAGATAGCAGAAAATTTCCAGCAGAAAAAATGTGTTTTGCTATTCACCGCTAGAGGCATCACTATCACAAAAATGAAATTTGTTCTGCTGATATTTTTTTACACCAGCAGAAAATTTTTGATATTTTTATGCAAATTAAAAATTCTCAGCTGAAAATTTTATGAAAAATCAGAGAATTTATGAAAAAGAAGAGAAAATGTATGTTTAAACGTTTTGAAGCGATGAAAGTTAATTTTCTTTAAAAAACGATTTGCGTATGTATAGTGTAAGAACTCTCAAAACATAATTAAATTATCATAATCATCATTATGCAAACACAGGGCAACATCAAAAAGCGGCCATCGTTGAAAGCACTCCATATATTTCTGAAGTCATTTTAATGTGAAATGTTTTCAGTTTTTTAACAACAGTGTTAGAAAACCCTTTGTAACTACATTAAGAGGAAACGGCTGAAGTTGTTATTATTTCACCAAGCAATGTTGGTGGACTAGCACAAACGTGCGAATGATGATGCGAATTTGCATCATCAGATTACGATCTGTGATTAAAAGGAGCACAATGGAGTGCAGTCTGATTACTTCTTTCGTGCCTCGCAAGTCAACTAGATTTATCTCAATTATCTGGAATACACTCTACGCAGCATCAGAAAATATTCGGGTAGGGAATTCAATTTGAGCCTCTAAAATACTAGATTGAGATTCTTAAAGCTCAGAGCTATAAAATTAAATTTTATTAAATAATAAATAAATATTTTTTATTGACAATTCTGATATTGTTACAAACCTAGTTGTTTCAGAAATTGCTGCAGTTCTTTTCATCAAACGATTTTCTCTTGTGCTGACATGCAGGAAGCAACAATTTATTTGGTGATGCCTTAAAAGACATTTTTCTTAAAAATGACGACCACCAATTTTTTGGGAAATTTCTTTCGTATTTAGTAATCGTGATTGTGACCACTTGTTTGGGAATGCGGGGCATAGAAATTTTCGTTGATCTACGAGAATTCACTGGGATACTCCGCAATTATCCAACGATACTATTGAACGTTTAATAAACGCCTTGATTTATCAAATCAAAATGTTGAAATGTCAAAATGTACATGGAATCACCACAATTTAGCCATGTACAAATTATTCCCAATTTATAAATATTTACATCAAACTTTTCTTCTCAGTAGTCCGGGAAAAAAATATTTGAACAGAAATTACATATAAATTCCGTATTTCCAGAATAGCGCCACTGTAGTGATAGTTAAATTGATATTTTTTATTTCTGTTGTTTCCAGTTCCTCTAGCATAGTCCAGGTTTGTGTGTCAGATCAGTTGTCATATTTGGTTTTGAGCCAATGAGGTCCTGATCACCAGAGTTTATGATTCTTTAATTCCTCAACCGTTATTCCGCCGCAATCAGCTAGACTATCTGTGCCGTTTAGTTCTAGCCTTGATAATGTTACTTTTGATTTTGTCGGTGCGACTTTTGTTTTGGCTATAAGGCTGGTGTTAACCTCAGAATTTTTGGTTGTTACTTGTTGTGATTCAGGTGTAGTATTTGTCCATCTCGGAGTGTTTAGGTTGCTGAGAAATTTTAATTTGTCTTTGAAGTTTATCAAATATGGCGTCGGGAACTGGTTTATCTCATTGTTACTGGTGCTAGCCATCCCAGAAGATCAAATAGCTTAGCAGTCGTGAAGATGATGTTTCGCTTCGTCAGCAGGCCATGGTACATTGATAGGTCTATATTAAACTAAATTTTTATTTATTTATTTATCAATAATGACATTTTTTTAATCTTATTATTATCTTGAATTAATTAAATAGAACATAATTATTATACTTATTGCTAGCTATATACTAATTCTTTCTTTAATAAATACACTCAATAGTCCCAAAAACTGATTGTATTGTAACTCTCGTAATTCTCCCAACGTATAGAAATTGCTCAGAGAATCATATAATTTGACTCCATTATACCCTAAGGATCGATGCGAAAAAGGTTTACTATACATTGGTAATCTATAATGTTTGTTTCTGGTATTTTGGTAGAGCTCCGTTTTCAAGGCGAAACATCAACTTCAAAACGTTGTATTGTATTCTTTGGTTAATAGACTTCCATCCTAGTACTTTAAGCATTTCACTTATATGTGTCCTAATATCTGCTCCTAAAATACCTCGCATGAATTCATTCTGAATTTTTTGGAGACGATATATTTGTGATATATTCATTATGAATAACACTGATTAACAATAATCTATATGTGGTGGCTACAATTGATTTGTAAAATTTTTGTCTCACGTGGCATTTTATCCTTAATTCTATTAAATAAGCATAATTCAAATGATCATTAAAATTTAACTTTTTATCTATGATAACACTAAGGTATTTATATTGTTTCACACGTTCAATGACTTCAGTATCTACTAATATATTTTGATTACATTCTAGTATTATTTTTATTGACATCACCATGTACTTTGTTTTAGAAATGTTCAGTGCCAACTTATGGAACATCAGCCATTTTTTCAGGTTCTCCAAATCTTCATTTATTTTCGGAACAGCTTCACTAAGGGTTGGTGTTGCAATCGTAACCAACGTGTCATCAGCAAACATATTCACTTTACAATTTTTTATAACTTCTACTATATCATTGATGTACAGGATGAAAAGTAATGGTCCTAAAGTAGATCCCTGCGGTACTCCGAGATTATTTGGTATTGGCTTAGAGATACAGTTATCAACTTTTGTATATTGTTGCCTTTCTTGAAGATAATTATTGAACCATTCCAACGCCGCGCCTTGTATTCCATATTTACTTAATTTTTTTAGTAAAATTTGTCTATCGGTTGTTTCAAAAGCTCGTTTAAAATCCAGGAACACTGCTACTACTACTTTATTGTCATCTATTTCAGATTTCCAATTATCTAACATTAAGTTTAATGCAGTTTCACATGAATGGTGTTCGCGAAATCCAGATTGTTGGTCGACTAGTATATTATTGTTGTTAATGTGGTTTATTAATTGGTTTTTAACTACTCGTTCTAACACAGCTTCGTAGGTTGGTAGCATATTTATCGGGCGTAGTTCTTCTGGTGTTGTTGGCTTAAAAGTTTTCGGAATTGGAATAACCGTTGATATTTTCTATGATCTCTGAAATTCGTAAATTTTGATTAGAATATTTCATTCTTCATAGCATCGAACATGATAGTACGGTTTATACCATCAATTCCAGCGTTCGACTTCAAACTACTAATAATTTTAGTTATCTCTTGACTTGTAATATTTTGAAAACAGAATGGAACTGTGTAAGGATACGCATTCGATTCATTAAAATTTTTTACTTTTGGAATATTGTTATGGATGTGCCACACACTGGATACAAATGTATTATTAAGAGATTCTGCCAATTCTAGTTTATCGGTTACTACTTTATTGTTAAACTGAATATTCCATTGTGTTGTGGTTTTAGTTTTATACATCGATTTTAACATTCTCCATAGTTCTTTTGGATTATTTTGATTTTCTCTGAATTTGATTTTGTAATAAGTGGACTGCTCCTTCCTTAAAGATTGTTTATATATATTTTTGGATCTTTTATAATTATCCCAGCTCTCATTTGAGTTTATAATTTTCATAATTTCATAAGATCGTAGTTTATCTTGCTTTAGTAGTTTCAAATTTTTCCGAGAACCATGGTAGTCTACTAGTTTTATGAATCAATTTTGTACATGTCAACTCATTCACACAAGTTTTTAACTTTAACAGTACCTCTTTAGCTTCTTCGTTTAATTCTTGGTGTAATTCGTTTAAGTTAGCATCTTGGCGTCCCAGAAATTGTTGATTTAAAGCATAGTTGAGTAATTCATGAGAATAATTTTTTCGCGAACGTATTTCTATCGGGTCACAATTTTTGTTGCTTTTATCTTCTCACAATTTAAATTAATGCTTAACATACAACGGTCACTAATTTGTTGCTCTTTAACTACATCACATTGCACATTTTTTGAATTAGTTATCACTAAATCTATTAAACTCTCGCTCGTTGCTGTAACTCTACTATATTTTTTAACCACCTGAATTAGTCTATGATCACTTATCAATTGATTTAATTTTACACTGTAATATTCATTGGATTTGACATCAATATTAAAATCACCAAATATGAAATTATTTTGGTTATGGTTTATGTTATTTTCCGTCCATTCGTCAAATTTATCTAAGAAAACTGCTCTCGTTGTTTGAAATGATCTGTATACTACTCCAAATATCCCAGTCGTATGATATACTTTTATGATTTGTATTGCTAAAAACCAAGAGCGATCCTTTTCATAGTTGGGAATTATTTTGAAATTTATGTTTTCATGAATGTACATAGCAACTCGACCTGTATGCCGACTATTTGAGTCGCAGCGTATAAATTTATAGTTATCAATATGAAACTCCGAGTCGTACATTTCTTCAGTTGTTCTAGTTTCACTGAGTAATACTAAGGCTGGTTTAAAATTGAACAGAATTTCCTGTAACTCCATGAAATTTGACGATAGAATTCGGATGTTGGTGTATAGGGCGTCTTGTTTTCGAAACTGCTATTGGTAATTGATTTGGTTTCTGTGCAATTATTATCCCACGTAGCATGGGTTACGTCAATGTTTAGATTTAGCTTCTTATTTGTTTCAACGCAGTTGCTACATTTGATTTCTGTGCTCTTACACTCATTATATTTGTGCTCTCCGCTACATTTTGGACACGTTAGCTTGCTGGTACACTTATCGCCGTGACGTGAATAACCATTGCACTTGTAACATCTTGTTTGGCCTATTGACTCTACTACGTGGCATCTATCAAAATTGATACTGAGTTTCTCAACCTCCATTATTTTCTTAAAGCAAGTGGCATCAACTTCAATGATTGTATCGACTTTCTGTGTATTTCTTCTTTGATAGGTTGTTACTACTTTTATGTCGCTAACAGCTAAAAACGAATTTTATTGCTTCAACGCTGATACAATTTCACCGCTTTCTAGTTGTTCTGACATTCTTAAAATTTTCACTTTAGGCCTTAGCTCTGTAGGCAATTTAATCTCATATTCAGTTCCTATAATTTATCTGTGGCGATTTGTTTCAGTTTTTCCTGTGCTTCATTCGAATCGCACTGTAATATAATTCCCCCATTCGCAATGTTGCGGTATCCCAGTAAGGGAATGCTTTTCGGATCAATCTGGCTTACGATGTCTTCTTTGGTTTTCTTGCTCTCTTGTAGTTTCTTTGGCTGTAACAGAACTAATTTGATTGGATTGGTTTTGACGACTGCAGCAAAGAATTTCATCTCATCAGGTTTATGGATTTCTTCGACATGGGTTTTAATTACTCCTAACTGCTCATTAAGCTTCAAATGATTTGCACATAAATGTTGTTTTAATTCTTCAACGAACTTGTTAATTTTGTTGAATTCCTCATATATAGTATCCTCCTCATGATTTTGGCATTCTGCCAGACAATAATGTCTTGTACTTGTCGGAATTCCAATCAATACATGTATAGTTATGTATATACTTTGTTACATCGACCAAAACATCGCAAACTTGTACTTTGTTTCGAATCGGTCACTTGCTTACATTTTTCACACTGAGACATTATTTGTAACTCAATTCATGTACAACAGTATAAATGTTTAACTTCACTGATAATTCAATTTAAAAATAAAAAAGTTGCAAGAATTGCAAAAAATACGGGATTTAGCTGTACGTGTTGTATTTGAATTTGGCACTTACATATATAATTACGAATGTTTCTATAGATTTTGACTATTTATGTAATTTCTTTTCCGTTTTCCACAAAATCTATATTTTGTTACTGTTCTGTTATTTTGTTACTGTTATTTTAATCACTATGTACTACATTTTATACATCAAAAATTTAAGTACTATACACATGCTAATCAGGGCTGCGTAACCTCAAACACATCCGCATGAGGCTTGCAAAAAAGTACACGAGCTTTTATGCTTTTGTTGATTTCAATTTTATGTGATTCTGTGAATTCTTTAACGTCTACAAACGTAGACCCAATTCTCTCATTTTCTTAAATAGAAGCCTCCTCTTTTAAGAAGTTCAGTTTGTTGGTTTTGAATGGTTAACACTTCTTTGATGGTATTGCAGCCTGTTTGTAGCACTTTGGAGGTATTTTGAAATGTCTCTCTTTCGTAAATTATTGTTCTTAGTTGATACTCTTAAATTTTATCCAAAGGCGAGTTTCGCCTAAAAACTTTGCTATAATGATATACTTATGCTTTGGCCTCTCGTCATTTAATGACTGCACATTGGCTGTTTTGGTGGATGCGTTAAAGACTACTCTTATCTTTCTTGTATAGTAATTGATGGCTTGAGGATAGCGTGATGAGGTCCATCGTTTAACTTTGCTGGGTGAGTCTTCCCCATGTAATCGACACTCTCATACTGTCGCACAATTTCTTTATATTTTTTGGCCAGTTCATCGTTCTTCGTAAGTTGTTTTTCTAGTTGGAGAAATTTTGTAGTTGATATGTTATTGGAATCTCCTAGGTTTGATTGCTGTTGCAACGGAATTCTAAGGTTGTATATACCATCTGAATCTCTTTTGTGAGAACTCTGAAAATGTGGTTCACATTGTACGTCATCAGAACGTGTGTATTTGGTGGGTGTAGGAGTATTTTCCTTAGTTGTGACTGCGACGATTTTTAGCAATGGGTTGTTTGTTGAATATTGTATAAATTTTCCTAAAATTATCTAACCTAACTTTGTATGTTATACGGTAACACGATTTCGGTATAAGTAATCTGCACCAAGAAGCAAGTCTATCTAGTGCTGTAATAGGATAGAGAAAACCAGCCAACTGGTCTAGATTTTCTTAACTCTGGGTTATCATTGTTTTCTGGGGTTGATTTTAGGTAATTTTATAGGCTACATAGGCTTCTATCTCTAAGTCATATTTTGAACTAAATTGAGGTATGATCGATAATCTAGCAGATTTTTTGACTATTTCACTGTTATTGGCGCAGATGCTTGCAACCTGCAATCCTTCAATGCACTCGTAGTGATGAACGTGGCTTGTGAGCCAGTATCTATAATAGCACGACGATAATAAATAGCCTTGCCCAGCTTCTTATTGTGTAATAGCTAGTGATGCCATCGTCGCTGCCACCAGATTTTGGTCGAGTATATTCATTGATTTGAATTTAGAACAATCTTTTATAGTATTGATGGTTTTGGTTGCAGCGATTATAGGTTTTTAATGGATTCGTTGTCAATAGGGCTGTTCTGGTGCCAAGACTGCTTCTAATGCCAAAAGATTCAAATTCAACTTCATGATGCGTGATTAAAGTGGTTAAATTTCTCTTAAATTTGATAACGACATTTGGTATGACCTTAGAGTATCGTAGTTCAGTTTTTAGCAAATTACTGTTTAGTTGCACGATTTAACAGTGGCGATTTAAGGGTTAAAAAGTTCGTAGAACTGCACTGTAACCATTACTCGGGTTTTACAGGTTTCTTTTAGCAAAATCCAATAATTTTTCAAAAAAGTATTGAGCCTAAAATGTTTCAATAGGACATTTAGTTAGTACATAAAGCATAAACTGCCAAAATGTCTTCTTTCGAAAAAAAGATGTTTCCGCAATCCGCGATATTTAATTTCTCTCATAAATTGAATTAACAAAATGTCTGCAAATTCCACCTCCACTCGAATAATAAAAAAAAAAGAATCACGAAATTCGATTGGCGGCCGACACAACGTTTTATTTTGCAAACATTGCAATGCGCATAATCCACATAAAAGCATAGATAACATCCACCCTTAAACATAATATTCGCGACATTATGTATGTACGAGAGTAATGTAGGAAGCGTATCCCCGATTTCGAACAATTTGAATGCATCGCTAAGCAAAGAACCGCCATGATATGAGAACAAATAAAAGATAAACAAAAGAATTCCAAAAATAAGATAAAAAAAAGTAAAATTTTGTAGCATTCGGAATTCTGTGAATAAAATATTTATTTTCATAAATTTCAATTGAATTTTTCACGGTTTTCATTTTAACGGTTTCTATTTCTAATTTATTTTATCCGAGAACCAGCAACAACAACAACAACGCATATATGCATGTGCATAGATAAACATATCGTACATGCATGCACATACAATGCAGAGCATATTTGGGGATGAAATTTGTTTATTTATTCAATAAATACAACAAAAAAAAAAAAACTTGTATAAATATATTTTACGACATCCGCCGTTTTTCTGCTTCTTTGTTGCGTTTTCTTCCCCGTCTTATATATATGCGCGTCGTCATCTTTTCTTACATACAACGTTTTTTTGTTGTGTATATAGATTCTCAAAGTGTAATGCATATCTCTATACAATTCTGTTGAAGTAAAAAAAAAAGAACCGAGCGACTCGAGTAAAGGATAAACCTTTTCTTCGGTGTTTTCTTGGTGGAATATTCAAAACTCAGTTTTGTGTTGCGTGTCTGTGTGTGAATCGAGTTCATTGACATTGGATCATTTTTTCTTATTGAAATTTGAAAATTTTTTAGGTTTGAAATATTTAGACGAACTTGCATCTGGTTTTTGAATAAAGGTGTGTGGGTGAGATGAGGATCAGAATTGGCTGGCATGGACTTTAGGCTTTAATTTAGATGTGGCCGTTAAAGGAGTTCTAACATACTACAGTACGTTTCATAACTATATATCCAATCGTTTTTTGATTTTTTGAAATAACTGATTAAAACAACCAGTTTTAATAGTTATGGCAGAAATAAAAGGCCGAATCGCTGCCAACCAATCAAAATTATATCGATCTAAACATCTATTGCAGTCGTGCAAGCGCGCACTTTATAAAGCACTCATAAGACCAGTGCTGACATTCGGAAGCGAGAGCTGTACTATAACCTCTAACGATTGTAGATTGTTATCTACCTTCGAAAGAAAGGTCATTCATTCAATCTTTGGGTCCATGAAAGTCGCGAACAATGAATATCGGTGTTGCCGCGCAACATTTATATTTATATTAATTACTTCTTATCTTATACTATTATTCACTAGCTGTTTCAGCAGCGGCTAAGCCACCCGTCAAAATTAAAGTACTCTTGGAAAAAAAAAATAATAATTGTGAATAGTGGACGGTAGATAGTTTTAATTTTGTGGTAGGTGGTTGTGGTTAGGTGAGTGGGTGCTGTGTAGGTGGGTGGTAGGTTAGTGATAAGTAAGTGTAAAGTCATAAATCCTTCGCACCAATTTAAAACTCGCAAGCGAAAAGTGAAAATTCACATGATAGAAAACGCTCAGCAAGCATAGTACACAGCAAGACAATGAATGAAGCTGGGTTTGAAATAATCTGTCAAATACACAAAGTTAAATAACTACTATTCGAAAAAAATTAAAATCAATTTTGAAAGAATAAAGACAATTGTTGTTGTAAGACTGTTATAAAGTTTCGGTGCAGCTTCTTAACAATCATTCGAGTGCCATTGCACATTCCTTTTTTTGGGTTTAAATTTCTCAGACGCATTATAATTACTCCAGACTTCAGAAGTAGAACATGAAGTGGCATTCCTGATGGCGTTTGATCATGGAGAAACTCTGCTGTATAATTTTGTACATCATTTGGATCCTCTGAGATCACCGAATCAGCACTGTAATAAATTTCCGCTTGTCCAGGCATCATGTCGATGATCTTACGATTCATCCTAAGAGTCTGTTGATTTGTCGGTACAACAATGATGCGTTTTGCCAACTCCTGCACAGATATTTCAAAAATATTTGTGCCAAAAATACTTTTAACCAGATCTCCAGTTTTGATCATTTGCTGAGGAATTTGCACTGTGCAGTCATTGTTGATATCTGTGAGAAGATGATTATCTATATCAACTTGTAACAACCAGTTGTGTTCTCTTCTCGATCTGCACTTCGCATATTTATCGTAAGCGACTTCGCATACATATATTTTAATGAATAAAATTTGTAAATCAAACGATTTGGTGCGTCTTGTTCATTTTACCACGTTGATTGTAAATTCTACAAGGCCGTACACTTCACCTAACAATTTTTTTCGGCTTGTCTAGATAATTGGGAAATTATCGATTGAAATAATTTGGAGTTTTTAATCTGTCCATTTCGAGTTGCGTCAAAATATTTTCTACTATTCACCAATACGTAGACAATCGGATTCGTATAAACCACGAGATAAAGCAACTTCTTAGAGATTGCGAAATTATCGGCTTCATCAAATCCAATCGAGTTAGATGGCTCGGCCACGTTGCAAGATCTCCACAACAACGAATGATTAACAAAGTGTTCCATCAACAACCAACCGAAGAACGTCGTAGAGGAAGACCCCGACAGTGATGACGTCGAACAAGACCTACTCGTATTAGAATGTCTGAGATGTGAAACCTAGAGAAAAAGAGCGAGTGCGAGAGAGAGAGGAGAGAGAGAGAGAGAGAGAGAGAGAGAGAGAGAGAGAGAGAGAGAGAGAGAGAGAGAGAGAGAGAGAGAGAGAGAGAGAGAGAGAAAGAAAGCGAGAGAGAGTTAGACAAAGAAAAAAATAATAAATAAAAAAAATAAGTAAAAAATTTTACCGGTGTGAAGTTTTTAACGAAAGTGTAACTTCGATAAAGTGTAGCTATTAAAAGTGTAAATAGCACACCTGTACACCTTTAGTCTAAAGGCAGGTTTATGGTTGCATTCGTTCGTTCGTTCGGAAAGTGGAAAAATCCAAAAGAAAAAAGTCGTCATTTTTGAGCAATATGGTTGGTCGAAAAAAATTGTCAGAACGAACGAACGAACACGAACCATAAAGGAGCCATAAAAGTTGAGGTTATTACGAGTAAAAAAAATATTCTTCAAATGTTTGAAATGATATACATATGCTATGGCCGATTAAAAACATCTCAGGGATATTACCAAGTACAGGCATATGCCATCTAATAATAGTAAACAACTTGAGCTGTTCAAAACAGTTAACTAAATTAAAGTTAATAGTTTTAGGATCGTTCCACACAAGTTTTAGGATGTAAATTTCATAGAAATTCAAATATTCTTCAAAATAGCTACACTAAGACCAATTCTAGAAAATTCAGTAATGTTACCAAGTTTGGGCATATATTTTCTAAAAGCGGATGAATCGTCCTATTCAAAACAATCACGTAAAAATAAAAAGTCTTCGGGTTGCTTGACGAGAATTTTTAGGGTTACAGTTTTGAACATTTCGATGATTCATCCACTTTTAGAAAATATCGTGTAGGCAACGGATATTTAAAATTTTGCAAGTTAAATTTTTTGTGGAGAGACCCCAGTCTTTTTATTTTAATGTGGTTGACTGTTCCGAAACGCTTAATCTGTCCACTATCAAGCAATATTAGCCCAAACTTGATAACATCTCTAAGTTTTCTGAATATAAAAGTTGTTCATAGTGTTATAACAATTATGGAACTTTGAATATTTGTGTTTTTAAATCACCACTGAGTTTGATGATTTGCTATTTCGTGCCCAAGTCAAATTTTTTTCGCGTTAAATCAATTTGGAAACTTCTAGTAGAGCTTAATACTATATTTGGTGCAGTTGGCCGTAATAATAAAAACGACAAGATACAGTGCATTCAATGTAACTATTTTTCGATCCTCACATCTAATGTGGTCAAAGTACGCCTGATATGTTAAACGATTATCTACAAACATACAAATATACAAGGAAATGTATCGTTTTCTGTAACCCCTTGGTTCTGTGGCTAACTCGAGTAAATTGAATTTAAACTCAAACCTCACCTCGTTATTGATATGCTGAAATTTACGCTTGAATTCCACTGTGAAAAAATTTTTTTCAGTAAAATTAATACGAGATAAAAATATAATATAAAAAATTTTAGTAAAATTTACTGGTAAGCGGGGAGAATGTTGCCATAAAAAGTATGAAACTCAATACTTTTTATGGCAACATTTGTGTGTCTTTATCATGCGTGGATTCCACAGTGAAACACATTATTTCAATAAAAAGTACTGGGAAACCGAAAAGAGGAGAGTATACATAATAAAATTACGTTAGAGTGATAAAGACAAACAAATGTTGCTATAAAAAGTATTGGGTCTTACACTTTTTATGGCAACATTTTCTCCGCTTACTGTCAGTAAATTTTACTGAAATTTTTTTTTGTTTCTTTCTAACAAGTAAGGGATTTATATTTTTATTTCATGTTAATTTTACTGAAAAAATTGTTTCACTGTGGAATGCTCGAATTAAGCATGACGAGTTCATTTACCGTTTGAATCCCAATTGGTATTGAAAAAACACTGTCGAATAATCCCAAACAGCGCAACCCCGCTTTCTCTAAATGAGAGCGGACGATGAAATGAATGAGGTGAAAAGGCAATCTATTGAGACAAACCTGTTGTAAAATGTACTATTTACATTAAAAGGAGCTGTGTGATGTACTTGCTACAGTAAATCTGACTGCACAACTTCAACAATCGGTAACACACCGTCAGTTGTCGACATTGTTCGAAATGTGCTGAGTTTTCTCGACATAAAATCTCAACGATCGCGCTGCTTGGGACTCAAACGGTTAAACAACAAACGAGCTTCGCTTACTCCTTGTCTTCGTAGCAAAGCATCCATGGGAGCGTATCCATGTTGAATTCGCAGGTCCATTTTTCAGTAAAATGTGGTTGATCTGTGTGGACGTTTTTTCGAGTTTCCGTATACGGTCAAACTGAAGGATATCACAGCAGCTACTACGGCGCGAACGCATCAGTCAATCTTCGCAATTGAGGGTTCAGAAACAATAGTGTCCGACAATTCCACTCAATTCACGTAAGAAGAATTTCACAAGTTTTGTGAACAAAACATTATTAAGCATCTGACGTCAGCTCCATTTCACCCAGCTTCGAACGGCCAAGCTGACTGGTTCGTCCGAAAATTCTAGTCAGCTTTAACTAAAATCATGGCAAATGAGGATAATCAACTAAAAGGTCTTTTAAAGTACCTCAATACTTACAGAGCTACACTAGATCCAGTCAGTGGCAACTCTCAAGCACAACTTCTACACGGACGACAACCGCGTGCTATAATATCTGTCTTAGTACCGAATATACATAACATCAGAATCATCATAACAACTTCAGATCAAGCAGTCTACGCCAGACAATTTGGGTGTGGAAAAAAGTGGATGTCGGGAACAATCTCTAAACTTATTGGATGAAAAATGGTTATCATAGAGACATAACTTGGAATTTGTAGGCATCACCAAAATCAGAATGTCACCTTGATGAGAGTCAAGTAACATTAACTACCGATCGCACCACCCCGCGATAACTCACATTTGCGCTGGAGATAGCAAAGCAGTCAGCAGCACCAGAAGCCACAACAGCGGTGTCACCAAAACTTTCCACATCGAGAGATGACAACAGTGAGGTAAAGATTAACAACAAACCTGCAGATGTTCGTCGCTCAGAGCGATCCCGTAACATACCACTGAGGTTTCGGCAAAAATAAAGAATGGGAAAATAATGTATCTCACTTTTTCGGCTACGTTCAATCCGTTTATGAACACACTCTATGAGATGAAAGAAAATGTAACATCAGTCTCTTTCTTTTTTATATTACGCTTTACTTTGAGAAAAGCTACAAGGCGGCAATCTAGGCACTGAACCGGGAAACTAGCAGAGCGGACTATCTTTGATCTGACTTGCTTGGTAAACGAATATATAAATGTGTTGACTCGGAATTTTAAAAAAAGGTATGTATACATGTAAGCCGTTCATACGACACTACGAACCATTAGATTAGGACCCAGAAAATTCTGAAATGTTGTTGGAGGCGGGTGCAAATGACTGAAAAATTAAAATAGTCAGCCAGAAATAGAATGTGTCGTTAACATTAAGGGCGACAACCGCCCTCATGTTGAGGTTGAAGTTGTGGGTTTTTGCATATAGTCTCTTGGATTGGGATTCAACTTGCTCAATACTGAGAGATTTGGCTATTAACAATATGATCAAAAATCATGGACTTTAACTAATTCCGACTCAAGCTCAGATCAGAACGCAGCAGATGGAATGGTGCACTAGGTTAAGCATGCGGAAGACATACCTTACGTGGCCTACAACACATGTAGAGTAATTAAATCATTGGTTGTACCTACAGTTCCTAGAGATTTGATTTGCGGAATATATTTGTTTGAAGTATTTGGAATTCGGCCAGTAGTTGATGAAGATAAAAGGGTTAAACGTTGAGAACGTAACAAATGTGCATGAGAGTGACAATACTGAACAACACGTGTTACGTCGGAAAAAAAAACGAGGTTTGAGCGATATTGCGTAGACATTCTTGATTACTCCATCTGAATAGCTTTAAGATAGCGCATAATATCGGTACAGCAGATGCGAAACCAGTAGACAAGGTAAAGCAAGCTATTCGCTGCCGAGCATAAAACAGCTTTAATAGTTCCGGGCATAGGCCTGTTCCGCTATAACCGAATTCCTTTTGAGCTATGTAATGCGAGCTACATAATATGTAATTTGATGGATCAGGTTTTAAGAGAATATCTGAGCCGAAGGTGTTCGTCTACCTAGATGATATCGTGGCGGCTTCATAAATTAAAGTTAATACTTCAAAGGAAAAACAATCAACAACAATAAACAGAATTGCAATGTTCAATTAAAAATTAGTTTGCAGAGTGGGATTGTCCTTCCACGAAAAAATTAATTCTGATCGAAATTCTAAAATTCTCCTTGCTCGAAGAACAAATCATACGTTACTCATGATCAAGTTCAATGTTTAGGGCAAAATGCTATCCACATGAACTTTCTGCAAAATTATATTTGGTCAAGTTCAATGGAACTCGGACGTTTCTAAACCGATCTTGTTTAAATTCCAATTTACGGTCAGGTTGAATGGTTTTAAAAATGTCCTAACTGCAAAAGTACTCCGTTAAAATTTAACGAACAAATTCGATGTGCCAGGAGGAATTAGCAATCTATAAAGTATTTGATGGAACAAACAATTTTAATTTCCCCTTACAAACCAGTGAAATTAGCATAAATATCATGTTCAAAATCCAGAATTTTGCCATAAGATACATGTTTGTATCCTATTCCCAGTTCACAAATTAAATATAAGCATATTTCCAAACTAGTCCAAAATATTATTTTAGCATCCAGATTCCAGATCTCTTGTTATTTACCGGCTTTACATGGCTGAGTTCATTAAGCATGACAACATTTTTAGAAATATTAATTTTAAATTGTTTATGATTGATCTATCGGCTTTATCGGACAAAATATTATTTTTAATGGTTACCCATACAATGCTTACGACATTTTAGTCGTAGAAAACAAAGAGGCCATCTACTAACAACATTTCTACCACAAAAGTAGAAAAAATGCACTCCCCACCCACTTTTAACCCCAGCGCACTTGTGTACACAAAGATACACAAACCCTTACAAAAATGAGAACTCCCTTAGATAATTTTTTGGCAGGTTGGTTTCGTACTGATAACAAGTTGGTCTACCTGATGACAACGACCAAACTGCAAAAATCCAACTCTTGTTTTGTAACGATAGTACAAAACGAGAACTTATCGATTTAGCGAATTATCTCACCAAATCAGAAACTTCAGGAAATTCTCACTATGTACGCGTGTATTACAACACAAATAATTCAGAAGTATTTCAAATCGTCCGTTATATTAATTTGTTTAAGAGAAGTTACCTAAGGGAGTTCTCATTTTTGTAAAGGTTTGTGTACACAAGTGCTTTGGAGTTAAAAATGGGTGGGAGTGCATTTTTTTCTACTTTTGCAGTGGCCTCTTTGTTTTTACGACTAAAAAAGTCGTAAACATTGTATGAGTAACCATTTTGTCGAATAAAGCCGAAAGAATAATTTTAAACAAGTTGATATAACGGACAATTTGAAATACTTCTAAATTAATTTTAAATCCCATTTCTCAAGAAAAGTTCAAGTAGCATTCAGTTCAAATTTTGACAAAAAGTCGCCTCAAAATTCTAATCCCATCCTATAATTCAAATTGACACCCTGTGAATGGTTGTTTAAACAAATGCGTGTTTTGAATGAAACCTCATATCTACAATATTTTGTAAAGTTTGCCAATATATAGATTTACCATATTTCTCATATTGGTCACGTGCACAAATATTGGTAACCGTACATAGAATTCCTTAACTATTATTTTTAAATGGACATTAATTAATCGTTGTATTATAAATTGTATCTCTTTTAGTAATGCATATAAAAATTTGAGAAGATATGGATGGACGCAAAAATGAATGCCCGCATACAATGATATGACTTGAATCCATACATGTACACATTTGTCTCGCACACACGTCATTTAAATAATATCAAAATAATTTTGATATAAATTAAATTGATAATTGCAGTAGCTAATTTACTCCCTTAATTTGTTATTAAATTTATTAACACAAACATCCCCTATAATAAACGAGAATTGTTATATTCATTCATTCATTCCATCATCATCATTATTATTATGTCGAATGATGATTGCTTGTAGGGTATGCGATGTGAATGCGGAATAATTTCCGCATCTTCTTTCATTTCTATATTTGACTGGCATATGATGGAGAAAGAAGAAATTAATTTAAATTAAAACTGTTATTAATTAATTGTAAATAAATTGCGATTAATGGGGAGGAACTTGCATTCTACGGGTATTTAGATTAGATACAGGGCAATCAAGCAATCTGAACATGATGTGACAATTAATCGGGTTTAATGACTTACAGTATGACTATTTTCATATTTTGTTCGGGTGTGCTCAGAAATCCCATCGAGGTGGGTTCTGTACATTATCAAATAGAAAATTTATTTTGTTAGATTTATAAATTAATTAACCTAAATTTACGAATATTTATCTTTAAATTGTCATAATATATTATATATTATAATATTTATATTATATATTATAATTTATTAAAATTAATTATTAATTTCATTTTATACTTTAAATTTGTTTATTTCTATTTATCATAGAATTATATGCTATAGAATGAATGTAAAGTTTTTTCCCATATAAAATTTGCTATTCCATATGTCACAAGCCAGTGCGAGATGGTTATATCGCAACGGACTCTGATTACTCTAACTATTTAAATAGTTATAATGATTTCAGTAGATTGTCTGACGATCTTTACGGGAATTAAATCAGACTCATGCAATCCAATATAATCGCTGTTCATGAGAGTTTCTGGCGCTTTATTAATCTGAAGAAAAAGTCCGATGAATACCTTTTCACTTTGAAGTATCAAGATCATTCCTCTAATGATCCTAAAGTCATAACAAACAATTTTGGCTTCTTCAGTCTGGCTTTCACAAATAGCGATTTCAAAATTCGATGAAAGTTACTTTACATACATGAATAACTGTATTTAAACAACCTTATCTTCCATTCAAATCGATTATGAATCCATGGTACAAAAGATTTCCACACTTAAAGATGATTTTTCAGCCGGTCCTGACGATATATCATCCATCGTCCAAATTTTTTCATCTACATATTTGGAAAAGTTCTTTTACAGTTCCGATTCATAAGAACGGCTGCAAGTCAGACATATGTAATTACAGAGCGATTACAAAATTATCTGATATTCCTAAGGTGTTTGAAAGTATTGTGTATGATTCACTGTACATTTATTGTACACCGTTGTTTTGTGACAATCAGCATGGTTTTCTCAAAGCACGGTTCACGACACGACCACATATCTTATTGAATTCACTTCACAAACGTTAAATACGATGGAGGCAGGGAATGAGGTTGATGTTATCTTTACCGATTTTAGCAAGGCGTTTGATAGGAATTCTCATGAAGTTATTTGGTTAAGCTTGGGCCTCTTGGATTTCTTCTCCAACTTTTCCATTGGGTGGGCCTTTATCTTAAAGACCGTATATATCATGTACTGTTCAGGTCATCAGTATCAGCTCATTTCTCAGCAACATCTGGAGTGCCCTAAGGCAGCCATCTGAGGCCAAATTTTCTCATTCTGTCAATCAACGAGGTTGAATATTTAATTAAAAATTCATCGATATCTATATATGCCGATGACATGAGGATTTGCAAACGGATTTCGGACACCACCGATAAGTGTCTATATTACAATCCGGCCTCAATAGCTTCTCCGCATGGTGTGCAAAGGTCAACCTTGATTTGACCGTATAGGTATAAATGTCAAGCAATCACCTATACTCTCGAAAACGTGTATAGTCCATTTCTCGTGACTATTATATTAACAAAGATGCCGTTATCGGAGCCAGCCAGAGCTGATGATCTGGGGGTCATTTGTGACAGTAAATTGAACTTTAGACATCACATTAATCGTATTATCATTAAAGCCAACTTTGCACTCGGTTTCATTAAGTATTGGTCAAAAGAATTCGACAATCCCCTGCTTGAGCATGCTAGCCAGGTGTGGTCGCCTTATCATGAGGTTCACATAAAGTGGATTGAAGTAGTTCAGTGTAGATTTCTTCGCTTTGCTTTACGCGGGCTACCGTGGGTGGACATGTTCAATCGTCTCAAACTTATTAATTTACCATTACTTAGTAAGCGCCGAGTTGTTGCAGACGTGGTTGTAATTTATCAATTACTAACCCGCGGTATCGATTCTCCTGTTCTACTAGGAAAAATTAATCTACATATAAATTCGCGAAATTTAAGAACGATAGAGCAATGTAGAGCACTTCTGTGGTTTAGATGTGAAAAGGTGGTTCTGCATGGACCAGAACAAATGGTAGGCCGATAGTGCAAGGTCAGGACTATATGGTGGGTGCATCAAAACTTTCCAGCCAAGCTCTCTCAGTTTCTGCCCGGTCAACAATTATTTGTGTGGTCTAGCGTTATCATGATGGAACAAGTTCCGTTTCAGCAGCGTTTCGCAGATAGAAATCCGGTCCATTAAATTTTTCACTGTTAATTCATGGAGTACCCAAAAGTCAAGCTTTTTTTGTATCCAGCCATTTTCAAATGGTTTGAAACTGTTTTTTGATCAATATTTAGTTGTTTACCAATGGCTGCTCTTCAATTTTCTGCATGATTTCATCGACTTTTCCAGTGGTTGGTCGACCAGAGCGAGGTGCATCGCTGACATCCATATTTCCAGAACGAAAGCGCCTGAACCATTTCTTTGCTGCTGATTTTGATAAAGCACCTTCTCCATAAATAAAATTGTTCTCGAATTTTGGACGGATAGTGACGCTTGGTGCACGCCATCCGAATGAGTTATTTCCGGAATTTTTCGTTAATGTCGGATAGTTTAGTTCTAAAGGAAAATGTGTCTGGTATATTCCAATTTATTAAGGAAATCATTGTGGCCTGATCTGTAGCTTGTGATCTGTTGCACATTCATGCTTAGAAATTGATTGCAACATTAGTTTTGAATTTGATCGCCATTTACGAAGATGAAATCCATGATGAGCAAGTAACGAAGCAATATCGTCCTTTAACTTTAATGCTGCTTGTTCAGAGTTTGCCCCCGGTAACAGCTCGTCTACATATAAATTGCTGGTGAGTGCACAAGAATCCTTTGGGTAATTAATAGAATTCTCCTGTACTATTTGTTGTAATGTATGAACTGCAAGATATGATTAACAATTGACTTTGTAGGTTATCGTTCGTAATTTATAATTGTTGATTCTATCTGATGAATTCCACAAAATTATCTAACAATTGCAGTCGTTATCATTTACATCTTCTCTATATTAACAACAAAGATGAGACCTGATGCAGTTGAAAACGTTGTAATATGTTGAATAAATCTGTCTGAATTCTCGGACCAACATGAAGCACATCGCTTTTACACTCCATGGCGAGGCAAAAAATAGAGTTTGATATACTCGATTATGGTATTTGAGAACACTCAACCCGTTCTATGAGGTTCTTCTTAAATCATTTTGCCTTGCCTGCAATCGACACTTTGCATTGATATATGCATTTCCCAGAGATAATGTAGGAGATAGGAATGCCAGTAAACAATAAAATAATAAAAATGTTTACAATAATCATCTTCTAAATTCATGTTTGATATTGTACTGGAGGTCCCTCAACTTCCCAAAATGTTTTCAATTGTTCATTTAAATTTTCATTTTCTACGTCCATTGAGTTTCATTTTCTACGTTACCATCAGTGTATTGTTACAACCGACATTTAGTTTTGATTCGATATCACCGGTGGGTATTAACCATCCAAATTCTGATTCATGTAATGGTTGTAGGGTGAAAATTGGCATCCATATCATGCCCGCCATTTTCCTTTTTTCATTTGACGTTTACTACCAATGAGCGAACCGTATTTTAAACGGTGGTATAAAAATAATGAATTCTCGTACTGTCAACTATAAAATTGACATCACTAGGGTACGTTCTTATGTAAAATACATCTAATAGTTCCCTTTTTGTCGTATTGTCTAAAATTTTGGGGTTGCCGAAGTCAAAGTTGTGTTGAAACTCTAGCGAGTGTGGTTACAAAGCCGTGTCCTATCCGTTGTTTCATCTTAGATGGCAGTCATTTTTAAAATCCTGTATTCGTTGTTCCAGACTCCAGTGTGTCCATTTGTCCAATGTAACAGCCGAGACAATTAATTGTTATACTACAAAATATTACTTACCGAACCAGAGGACAAAAAGTGATGCTCGATAGCTGGTGCGAATATTATTCGTATGACCAAGAGTGTGTCAAATCAAGATTATTGTGATCGAAACATCTATCGCAGTCGTGCAAGCTCGCACTTTATAAATCACTTATAAGACCTGTGCTGGCTTTCGGAAGCGAGAGCTGGACCATGACCTCTAACGGTTGTAGATTATTATCTACCTTCAAAAGGAAGGTTGTCTGTTCAATCTTTGGTCCAATTAAAGTTGCGAACAACGAATATCGGATTCGTATGAATCACGAAATAAAGCAACTCCTCGGAGGCAGCGATATTATCGGATTCATCAATTCCAATCGAGTGAGATGGCTCGGCCACGTTACAAGGTCTCCACAACAACGGATGATAAATAAAGTGTTCCACCAACAACCAGCCGGAGTACGTCGTAGAGGAAGACCCCGACTACGCTGGCGCGACGACATCGAACAAGATCTACGAACATTAGGATGTCAAAACTGGAGGACGAGACCGGTGGATCGAGATGGTTGGAGGGCCTTAGTGCAGGCGGCGAAATCCCTTTCATGGGATGTGAAAGCCAGAGAGAGAGAGAGAAGAGTGTGTCTCCAAGATGATATCTTTGAACTTGGATCCGCTCGAAACGCGATATTTCAAAACACATTTCAAAACGAGATATGACAAAACGCGTTATGGTACAGAATGTGCATCGCGATGCAACGGGAGCGCAGCGAACCGATTGATACCGATCCTATATACTCTCGCTCCTATCGATTTTTAAATTCCTATAAACTGAAATTAGATTTTTCCTTCGCCCGCCTGATATAACCCGATCCTAAACTACCGTTTTGTACCATATCGCACTTTGTACTGTATCGCGTTTTAAAATATCGCGATTCAAATGGGACCCCTTTGAACTCATGATAACCGTATATTGCTGTATTGAAACACATTGCCAGCAAAGACCATTATGTAGCCCACCTTTTGGTGGTGTACATGTATGAGGAACATAAATCGATTAGCCTAACCCTTAGGTTATTTTAGGTAGGTATATGAATGGTATAGTCTGTATTTGGGAAGTTCCTAGGTTTCTTAGAATAGATGAGTGTCCTATGTATTGTTACAACTCCACGTAGAGATGAAGTTGAGACTTATAGCTGAGCTCACTGTCATTTGTTCACCGAGGTTATATAAGGGTGTAAGATGAAAGAGAATCTCCAGTGCTTGAGTGGAGCTCCATTAATACACAAGGCTGTTGTACTTTCACCAAGGATATTAGGTTGCGCATAATATTTAAAGCTGGGCCCCAGCTCGAGAGTCGTACCGTACCTAGCTAGTTCGTCTGCCCTGCAGTTTCCCGTGACGTCCGAGTGACCAGGGACCCAGATTATTTGGATACTGAAATACTCGCTCATCTCATTAAGAGATGATCGGCAATCCAGCGCCACCCGTGACTTCAGAGAAACCGCCTCTACTGACCTGAGTGCCAGAATTGACTGTCCACATAAATCGCGATATCCCTAACAGATAACACGTTATGCTTCAACCATGTCACGGCTTCCCCTATCGCCACCACTTCAGCCTGGTACACGCTGCAGTAGTCAGGGAGACGAACAGAAATATTAACATTGAGCTTCTCACAGAAGACTCCGGCTCCTACTTTGCCGTCTAGCTTAGAGCCGTCCGTGAAAAATTTCAGTTCCTCGTTTTCCAGTATTGATCCGTTCCTCCAGGATTCCCTAGAAGGACAGATGATCCGGAAACCTATATCGAAGCACAACGTTGGTTTAGTATAATCTAGATTCACCAGTTCTTCCCTTAGTGATCTAACTATCGTCGAGTGTCCCGCCTGAAGACACTTCCACTGAGAGACAGCCGAGAGACCACATTGGCTGCCATCTGCTTACCAAAAAATTCGTTTGGAATAAGATGGAACATAACCTCTAAAGCGCGTGTAGGTGTTGTCCTAAGCGCCCCGCTTATAAGCATACAGGCCGTTCTTTGCACCTTCTCCAACAGCCTTATGTAGGTTACCTTTTCCAGAGCTGGCCAGCACACGCCCATCCCGTACATCAGCACAGGCCTTACCACTGTGGCATAGAGCCAGTGTACCAGCTCTGGTTTCAAACCCTATTTCTTCCCTATGGCGTTTCTACACGAGTAAATGGCTACATTAGCCTTATTCACCCTTTCTACAATGTTAGGCTTCCAGCTGAGCTTACTATCCAAGATTATGCCCAAAAATCTCGCTCTGTCAGCAAAAGCCAGTCTAATGCCGTTCACGGTAGGAGGGCTAACTACCGGAATTTTATATTTCTTAGTAAATATAGTACCAGCTCTGTCTTGGAGGGGTTGATCCCTAATCCACATTTGCTGGCCCATTTCGTAAAGATCAGGAGTGCATTCTGCATAACATCCCTAATCGTATCCAGATATTTGCCTGAGACAGCTATTGCTACATCATCTGCATACGCTACAACCCCTATCCCCTCTTTCTCCAGTTCCAACAGCAATCCATTCACCACTGCACTCCAAAGAAAGGGGGACATTACTCCTCCCTGCGGAGTTCCTCTAACCACCCGCCTTCTAATGGTGGACTCCCCCAGTTGACAGATAATAATCCTGCTTACCAGCATCTGATTTATCAACCTACTTATAGGATAATCCACCTTAAAAAATGACAATCCTTCCATGATCGCCTCCGTTTTTACATTATTAAAGGCACCCTCAATGTCGAGAAATGCTACCATACAGAACTCTTGCGAGTAAATTGACTTCTCAATACTCCGTACTAGATCGTGCAGAGCTGTGTCCACCGACTTTCCCTTACAGTACGCATGCTGCGACATTGCCAAATTCCTTGGCCCAACTTTTGTTCGAATAAGTACGTCTATCAATCTTTCCAAGGTTTTCAACATAAAGGATGATAGAGTTATAGGCCTCAGGTCCTTTGGATAAGCCTGTGAGCTTTTTCCCGATTTCGAGATAAAAACCACTCTGACCTCCGTCCATTTCCTGGGAATATAGACCAATTGCAGACATCCCCTGAAGATAACCTCCAGCCAGGGGAGGATGACTGCAGAGTTCCTTTGGATCTCTGCTGGTATAATCCGATCCGGGCCCGCCGATTTATAAGGCTTAAAACCGTCCAGTGCCCACAGGATTCGTTTCCTGTCCACGATGCCATCCACATCTCTTAAAGGTGTTCCGGAAAATGGGTCTCAATGAGAAGCTCCAATGATTCCGCACTTGAAGCTGTCCACAACCCGTCCGGCCTAATTAAGTAACTAGGACTGGTTGGGTTAGTAGATAGAATTTTCCTTAGGCGAGAAGTCTCGGAGACCTCCTCCATTCTACAACAGAAGAGTCTCCAAGACCCCATTTGTGCCCTCCTCAACTCTTTTTTGTATTTTCTCAGGTCCTCCTTATAGGAATCCCAATCTCGATTTTCCCTGGTGTTCTTAGCCTTATTAAAGGCTGTCCTACACGCTCTCCGATAGGTTCCCAACTCCGTGGTCCACCATGTCGGTTTCTGCCTGCCCCTAGGTTTTATCAGGGGACACGCAGCATTAAATGACAGATTGCATGCCTTTGTGACAATATCAACCATGCCATCTAATTCCTCTACTGTCGCCGGAAGTCCAGGAACCTCCAGCGGCAATAGTTCCTTCAACACCTTCCCATATTTGTTCCAGTTTGTCCTTCTGGGATTCCTGAAGGCTTTCCGGGCAACAGGTTTGATGTTAAGGTTATATGTAATATATCGGTGATCAGAGAATGAGTGCTCCTTCGCCACTCTCCATCCACTGATCATATCAAAAATTGTTTCTGACGCACAGGTTACATCTAGAACCTCCAGTCGATTTCTTACAATGAATGTTGGTTCACACCCAATATTGCAAACTACAAGGTTAGTATTTAATAAGTAATCAAAAAATAACTCACCCCTTTCGTTAATGTCTGTGCTTCCCCAAATTGTGTGATGCGCGTTTGCATCACATCCAAGTATCACACCTACCTTTCTCTGACCTGCTTCCCGGATCAGTTCCCCCAGGTTATCCGGTGGAACCTCCTTCTCGCGATCCATATAGGCTGAGGCTAGCCATAGTTTTTCACAGCCTACCTCAGCGCTCACCGCCGTAACGTCCCCGCTACTAAAATGTGGAAGAAGAAAAATATTCAAATTATTTTTCGCTAATATACACGATCTGATCTTTCCAGAATTGCTTGAGTATAATAATTTATACCCTTTTATTCTGAGGCCACAAATCCTGTTATTGTTAATCCAAGGTTCTTGAATTAACACCAAGTCCTCATCTGACTTAGTCAGTCTGAGCACGAGAGCTGCCGAGGCAGCCTTCGTGTGGTGCAGGTTTATTTGTACAATGCTAACCATTGTAATCTACCTTACTCACCACTTCATGCACTCCCTGCATCAGGATAGTGTCATCTGGCTCGTTGGTTTGGTCGCCACCCCCTCTCGTCGTGTGTTCGACGGGTTGCCCCCATCAGACTTCAGAGAGAGGAGGCTGCCTCCCATCACCAACTTCACTTCGTCCGAAATATCGGAACGGCTACTCTGGTTGTCCTCAGCCCGCTTGACCGTTTCCTGCAGGGGCCGTTCGCCGTCGCCCCCAGGCTGGTCTTCCGCACCCTTATCGACCTCGTCTTTCCTATAAACTTTAAGAATGATCGACCCGAAACCGAAGTTGATCACTCCCTTAGATCTAGCAAGGGAAGCCAAGGATTCCTTATTGATCAGCATGATTGCCAATCTAAAGCCCCTCTTGGTATCCTCCTGCTTCACAATCCTCCATCCTTCCGTTGGAAGATCGGGATTACTGGCCCGGATAATCTCAATGATCTCCTCTGGCTTGTCCGGCTCGGTTGGTAACCAGACGTGTGCCCTCGGCCTGCTCGGGATTTTCCCTCTGCTGACCGCTTCAAGCCTCGCGCCCGGCCACATCTTGCCTACCTCGGTCACTGCCCTTTTATAGAGATCGACCGATCTCTGATCCGAGCACGCAGTTAGCTTAACGCGCCCTTATTTTAAGAGTATAATTAATTAAAAAAATTGCGAATTTTAAATGTAAGGCTATGAAATTTTGTCACAATATAAATTCGATATCGTAGATTCTAAAAATAGTATTCCCGTAAAACCAAGATAACTGACGTTATCATACTCTTACTTGGATAGGTCGATATACGCTAATGTTTCGTTATGTAAACTAATTATCGTTTTTTTTAAGGATTTAAGCATGAGCGCAAAAATCAAAAAAAAAAAAAAAAGTCAAATCATTATATTAAACTGAAAGGTCAAAAATGATCCTAATTTTACAATAAAAACATATTTAAAATACCCCCACTATACAGTTATCAAAATTCCTACCAAACTGAGCAAGCTCATAGGTTTTGGTGTATAGATTTCAAAAGCTCATACATATCGCAAAATTTCGGTCATTGATCCTTTTTTATTTTGCAAGATGGTAGGGACTGCTCAACAGGGGTATTTTACAAATATTAGCAAAGGCAGAATCTGCATAATATACTTACTTGAATAATAGCAACTAAGCAGCTCGGAAGACTTTGGGGTAGTATAATAATTGCATTTCACTTTCCATTTTCAAGTGTCCTTACAGATCATAAAAGCAACATTTAGTTATATACCCATTTAATTTATTAACCCGAAATAATTGTACGCAAGATACAGCAGCACATGCAATTACAGGCAGCACCAACATTACATAATAATTACCATGCCCTATGTCAAAAAATAATTACTTTTAAAATCTAATTTCCTTCGGTTTGGCCTTTTGACATCTCATTCTATATGCGGGTCTTTGTACATTGCCAAACTGTTAACCTTCATATAATATTCTCGTAAGTCATTATAAATTATGATAATTAAAAATAATTTACCAACCGTCGTCGTCCATTATATTACAATGTGCATATACAGAGTACTTGGCATTTTAAGCTTCAATTAAATTTTAATTTATTTTCTTGTACTCGTCTATATGTTGTGGTGTATTATACCGTGCGCGAATGAAATACCGTTGAACTGCTGCTGGTTTATTATTCTTACATGTTTACCCGAGTAATAATTTCTTCTTATAAAGTTTTATTGCATTTCGTTATATTATACCATTTTGATTAATTCTTGTTTTGTTACAGTTTTTTTTTATTTCTTACCATTTTCGGACATTTAATACACTTTTAACGAGATTGATGAAATACGATCGCTGTCTTATTATTCCGGATTAGTGAAATTGTTTTATTACCGCATTATGGACCCGTGTATAATAAATGCGCGACACTTTCGAATACACTGCACGACGCACAGAAAATAAAAATTAGCGTCCGTGAAATATGGGGCAGCAAATAATTTTGTTTTCGTGTCGTGATTGATTATGTGTAGAAAATTTTGTATCCGCCCGCGTGCATCATTGGTTGGTGTGCTCCACAATGGGTTAAATGAAATATACCTAAAAAAGTGTAACATGCAACATTTATTTTTGTGTTAGTCAAAATACAATAATAAAACGCAGATTGAATCGCATTTAATGCTAATAGGGCACATAATAACATAAAACATGCTGTGAATAAAATTGGTGAACTCATGTGGAACCGGATTTTTTTTTTGATTAATAAATTTTGATTAAAAATTTAATGCTGTTGTTGTTTCGGTGTCTTTCATTTACAAATCTTGCACATGCTAATTATTTCGCCTCGTTTTACAAATGAGGAAATCTTTGGTTGGAGTTTCTTTAGGCATATTTATATATGGCAATAGTTTAATAAATAATTTGAATATATTTGTGAGAAATCTGCGTGCGCGCATTGTCGTAAATTTTCCAATCACGGCAACGGCGACTAAAGAGAAAACTGAAAACTGAAAACTAATGATTTATGCAAAAAAAGTTAACCAAAAGTTATGCGGTTTGGATTTTATTTAAATGATTAGCTTGTTACGGTAATAATTTATTTGGCATATAGGTTTCGGATAAGTGGAGAAAGTGCGTGAATTTGCATGTCGGTATTTATTTACAAACATTGGCTTATTCTCATTATAAGCAATTTTCCGTGATTTGTGGGTAGAAAATTTATTAGTAGCTGTACCAATTAGTGCGGCGAAATAAACCATGTAGAAGGTATTGTCGTAGAAAGCAGCAGTAACTTTGAAAACTTTTATGCTGTATACGGTATGTGATAGGTTTTTGCTAAGAGTCTTTAGTGCCATCCCAGAAGCCAGATAAATCTCTGAAACTGCCGATAAACTCGTGCATAGACGATGTAATTCATTCTATCTTATTCATCACATTCTAAATTGAATCAAAACTAGATTATTTTAACCTTAGACGTACGCTACTGAACACAAATGCAAGGATTTGGTTATCAGTAAACGGCGATGGAGCCTCTTTGATTTGATCGGCATCGATTTGCTTTTGTGATTGATTGTTCTCAACTAAATATTACTTTAGAGGTCACAGAACATTTTCTGAACATCCACTTGTTTTTGTCAGGTAGTAAAGTGTGATCACGTAAGAGCTAATACACTGCGGTTCACTTGATTAGACGCACTTTTACGCATTTTACTTTTAAATGTAAATTTTACTGTAAATTCTCGCGGAACCAAGAATATATTTTTACTAGCTGTACCCGGCACGCGTTGCTGCGCCCAAAATAAAAACATATACTTTTTTTTTATCTAAAATGAAAATTTAATGTATTTGTTATCGTTTATCTAGGGGATAAACAATGTATTTGGTATTATAATTTGGTGCATAAATAAATAGATTTTTTGGTGTGCCAACTCGACAGCAAGCAACATACAATTAGCCGTGCGAAAAACATGAGTTTGTCAAATTCAAACCAGTAATAGCCAACGATTGCCCTTGTGATTTGTTGATGGTGATTGCGAAGGCCACACGCAATGGAAACTGTAGCCACTTGAAATCGAAGGGTAAATCATTTGAAATCATCGGTATGCGTGGAATCAGCACATCTTCCCCTTTATATTTAAACCTGATGATTGTTGCCTCGATCAAATTTGGTGCTAGTTTTTTTATGTTCAGTCTGGTTCCGTTACATAACTTTGGTGCGTTCAATTTTCGAATGAGCACGACCGGAGAACCAACTGTCAATGTCAATATGTGTGGTTGCGTACCTGGTGGCTCCATTGAATTAAAAAATTTGGTTGGATAATTGACTACTTGTTCCGCATCCATCACTGTGTCAATTGATTTGTATTTGATTGGTTTTCCGTTCAATTTCAATTTAATTTGTTCATTCAGCTTGTTCACATCATCATTTTTTGGGGCCAAAATTGCTCGTTCGCACAGCCACCTGGATTTTTGTAGTTGCAAGTCAAGTTTTGGAATACCTTGTCAACAACAGAATACTCGGCTTTAATTGGTAAAAATTTGGCGGAAACGTAATCTTATTTGTTGAGTGATCAGTTGGAATTTTGCCGTTTCCAATGTCCAAAAGTTGTTTGGGTAAACTGTTTGGGCAGAGGCCTCGTTGAGAGAGTAATTTTTTCAACTCGGTTCCATAAATAAGATGCTTTGAGGCTTGCGTTTAGCTCATTAGCGGGGGTTGATCGAAGTATAACGAGTAAGGTTTGGCGAAAATCACCTGCAAGAAGTATAAATGCACCTCCCATTGGTTCGTTTTTACCTCTGATATCTCGCAGAGTCCGATCAAGCGCCTCAAGTGATTTTTTATGGGCCATGATATATTCGTCCCAAATGATAATTTTGCACACTTTAAGGACTTCTTAGTGATGACGTCCATCAACCGAATTAGCTTTTGCTTGAATACCCGTGCGAGTAGATCATGTCTGTGCGATGAGTTTTGACCGGTGAAAAGTAGGTCTGTGATTTCACTCCATCTTGTATTGCATGTGAAGGTGATGTACAGATCTGGACGTACATACTTTCGAACATATGTCATGGCATCTTGTGCGTATTCGTGCATGTGCCGTGGACTGCCGGTATACGATGCTGGCAAGATTACCATTTCCCCAATGTTAGCAACGTTTCGATCATTGTTAATTGCATCACGCAAGTGAAAGTATTCTTCAACACGTAGCTTCTGTTGATTTAACCGATTGAAGAGAAGACGTCCACTTTCAATTTTTGCATTCATGTCTACAATGAGGTGATGGAATAGTTCACGGCATTTCAGTATGTAGTTGGATTCATTTGGACGAATCGGACGAATTTTCTTTACAATTATGCGAATTACTATACTTCATAAATTTTTCATTGTATCTAGTCCAATTAAAAAACTTGAATTTTCCAGAAAATCTAGGAGAACACTGCGTGTAATATTCATAAGTTGTTTGCCACATAGTATTAAAAACGCTTTGTCCTAAAAGTAATGTTTAAGAGATTCCCGCTATTCGAATAAACATAACACGGGAAATGTATCGGTTCCGTTTAAAACTGAAAAATGTTCCAGCCGTTGGGTTTAAAAGGTCCGCAAATTTTTTGATTTAGATAAGCTCTGGACTCCTATAGCGAGTATGAATTGGGAATTCCCGCTAATTAAATTTGAATGCGCGTGTTATGATACTTAACGAATTTGAGCAATGAAAATTAGTCTGGGATGGGTAATTCTATTAAATGGTTCACCGATTTGTCATTGTTAAAAGTTTCTGTACCCTGTAGGCTAATTTATGACGAAACATAAAGTTCCTCCGATCGTGGGAATTCCCTCTATTCGAATATACGTGACACAGGAAATGTGTCGGTTCTGTTGAGAAGATTTTTCTTTTCACAAGAATTTTCCGGCAAATCTGGGGGAGCACTGGGCGTAATATGCAAAAATTGTATACTACAATAAAGCATTAAAAGAGCTGTGTCCTGAAACAATTTGAAGGGATTACTATGGCTGGAATGGGTGTTCCCACTTTATACTAGACACAACCCAAGTAAAAAACAAGAATTTTTCGGAAAATATAGGGGAACACTGGGTGTAATATTCAAAAGTTTTATACCACAATATAGCATTAAAAGTGATTTGTCCTGATAGATAAACATAGGAGTCCAGAACTTATATCGATCAATAAATTGGCGGACCTTTTAAACCCTAAGGCTAAAGAATTTTTCTTCTTTTCAACGGAACCAATACTTTTGCCGTGTCACGAATATTCAAATAGCGGGAATTTCCAAGATGGGTGGAATTTTCTTTTTCGTCATAAATTCGCTAATAGGGTACAGAAACTATTAGCAATGACAAATTGGTGGACCTTTTAATAGAAGTACCAGTCCCAGACTAATTTTCATTGCTCTAATACGCGCACTCAAATTACATTGTTAAGTTTAATTATAAACTTTGTTGTTGGTTTTAGGACAATTTAGGACAAACTTCACATCCGTATCTAAAATCGGTATTTCCCATAGTAAACGATTTACTTTAAGTTTGGCACACAGCCTAAATTTAATTTACAACAAAATTGTTTCACTTAATTTTTTGAAATTTTAGCGGACATCACGATTTTAGGGAAAATCCGACCACAAGAATATTGGTTCCTTTTTATCATTCCACAAACCAACTCAATACGAGAGATAAGAAAGTTTATATGAAATCGTTGCAGTGTTAAATTTTGCCAAGTGAGCTACTTGTGGACCATAAAATTTTGTAGTTTTGGTTTTGAATTGGATTTTGATTTCCGGGATTTCGAATTCCGGGATTATGACAGATGTGATTTTCGGATGTTGGGATTCCGGGTATTTGGATTTCCGCAATCTGTTAAAATTCCAGGATTTTGATTTTCGAGATTTTAAAGGGTCTTCCGGAACTTACTTTCAGTATGCATTTCCTTAATTTGTTTTAATTTCAATAGTTCGGCAAATATTAAATTAATAAAGTTTTATAATCTTTAGAATGCCAAAAAGTACTACTTAGGCTGCGTACCAATCCAAGGATAAAAGTCAACTTTAAGTAAATTATTCCGTAAATTCAATTATTTTTGAAAAACTGATCGAAAAATCTGCACTAACATCGATTTTTACCATAGTAAACGATTTACTCTTGGATTGGTACACAGCCTTAGTTTAAATGTCAGGAAATCTATAGATGCATGGGAAATAATATTTTTTCTTAGGGTTAAATCTATTGAACTTTTATCCTACTAGAATAGAACTATGTTGCCTTGTGCTGTATGATTGAAATCTATTGGCTTGAGGGCCTATCTAATGTCCATAATTGCAACAGTTGGAAAACAGGATAATTAGAGATGCCAATCTATTTATGGTTATAAAGAGTGCCTGTTATCCGGAAGTTACTGCTAATTTTTAATCTCGCATAACTGAAAAATATTGTGTAAGCTTTGTGTGATGCGTGATCGTTTCCTAATTCCATAAATTTAAAACGCCTCAAACTGCGCAAGAAAAATTTGATCTCCAGTTGATCTTATTTAAGAAGCTTCTTTTTCAGTAAGCTTACTGAGGAAAATCAACTTCTACCTTATTTTAAACGAAACAATCCATATTTTTGAAATCCATAAAGTGAACACACATGGGCACATTTGTCGTTGATCTATATTAACCTTACATTATCTCGTAATCTTATACTAAAACACCTATTTGCTTTGAGCAAACGGTACATTTAATTAAGAAGAAAATAAATAAGATATTTTAGCTCTGTAATTGAAAAATCCAAAATAAGAATTTTGTTTTGTATGGCACGATCTCTCTTATATGGATGCGTCAAAAACTTAAGTGATCATATATTCGAACACAATTTAAATAATAATATAATTATTAAAAAACTAAACCATTAAAAATCAAAAAATAATTTAAACCCATTAAAAATTATAATTCCAGCATATTTTTATTCTTTTTTTGTTGTAAAAACGATCGCATTAAAATTTATGGACATTCAGTGAAAATTAATGCAAGTATAAATGTATTTACGAAAACACGATCATTCGCCTCTCGCGGGCACTTACACTATTCCATATATAACACCATCAATCAATTTTAATTAATAATAATTACATTTTACTTAGATTGTGCGCGCACAGTGTTTTCTTGTCAATATTATTTTTCATTTTACTATACGATCGACAACTTGATCATGATCGTATGTAATAATTTTCAAATTTTTAGTATACAATTTTTTTTTCGTTTGATTGATCAAAATAAATAGCAATCATTAAAAAACTACGAATATGGAATTTGGAACAGGGTCATTACATTCTGTGTGTGTATGTATATAGCAGTAATATACGATCATGCACATATATTAGGCATAAAACACATATCCAAGGAAAATCATATTATAAGATCATTGATCGCAATTTATTATTATTATTTATTGGTAAACAGTTTTTTTGGTTTTGTTTATGTTAATTTAATATACTTACTATATAAGTACAATGCAAATTAATGTTTTGTTTTGTTTAATAAATGATCGCGATCATACGTTTTAAAGTTTAACAAATTTTGTTTTTTTTTTGATATATGATCACCGTTTTTCTAAGGTGGTTAACAAAACAAGAGAACTTGTCGTAAGTGAAGGTAAAATTACTGTATGGTAAATGTAGATTTGAGATTGTTGAGAAATTTATCATGTGGTTTGCAAGGGCTGCTTTGTACTGCTTATACCACCTTCGGGCACTAAAATATTTGGTTTGAGGTACGCAGGGGTTCCGATTTGTGAGTGTACCTTATTAATTCATACCCGTCACACACGCACCTTGTAATACTACCAAATTAACACAAATTAATCAAATTGTCGTTGATATTACTATAACCACCTTGAAAAATGGCATTCAACATGATCATTTGTACGATCAACCAAAAATGATGAACATTATTTTTGTCCAAAAAAAAAAATAGTTGAATGCAATGTCACAAAAACATTTTATTTGTCACCCAGATGGGCGAATCATATCCAATGTGTAGAGGCTAATAATAATCAATTGAGTATATAAAGTGTATAAAACTTCGCGCTAACAAAAAATATTACGCGATGTCGACGACTCCGCGTATATATACAACAAAAACTACTTCCAATTGACCTCGATTTTTGTATATTTTCATTCTGTGTTATTTGTATAAATTTAATTTAATTTTTGTTTTCGCTAATTTCGAAATTTTCTAAAAAAAAAAAATCAAATTTGTGTGTTTATGTTGAATTTGTGTCAAGATTATCAACTTCAACAACAACAAATACACAGCAAATTAGAAATATAAAGTATTTTTGTAAAACTTTATAACTTTACTCTTGTCAGTCTGTAGTTATCGACGTAACGCTGCTAATCGCCATAAATGCTTACATATATAAATGTGTGATGCGATGCCACACATGATAATGCCTTTAAGAATTTTAATTGGTTTTGCAATACAATCAGTATAGCGGATGACTGATGAGGTAAAACATATATAGAGGATTACTGATGACTTTAGCAAATCGACGGATCGTTTTAATCCTCACTAATCGCCATGTTTAAACACTCTCTCGGATAACTGCGATTTCATCTTCCAGGAAGAAATTGTTGTTATCTGTTATTCGGAAATAATATTCTCCCCATTTCGTCCTGTAGCAAGCTTGCGAAATTTGGCCAAACGTTTTTCTAGTCGGATTTAATTCCATTCCAGTGTAGGCAACTTCCAAAATTGTCCATGATGTTAAAGAAAATGAGTTTTATGAAAATAGTGCTTCGATTCCACAACCATTCTAAAAAAATGCGAGAAGTTCATAAATTTCCACTCAGAAAGCTCCTCGCAAAACGATATCGGAACACCCTAATTATCCGAATATATAAATTGCATACTTTTAGGCGGAATAGCTACAATTGTTGCGTGGTTAGAATAAAATAGCTTTAAAACTAAAAAATAAAATTTTGTCTCCCCGTTTTGTGAACAGGAGCCTAGGAGCCAGTGAAAACATTGCCAATGGGCGCTTAATATGAAAATGTTTAGCACTATGAAATTTTCAAATCAAATTGGCGATGATTTCACTAATCATGATAGGCTACTTGCGCCCAATGTGAATTGAACATTTGAAAATATTCAAATTTTTCATAAGGTTGACCTTGATTTTACTCAACATGTTGTCAACTGTTGAGGGGCCTGAAAGGGCCCATTGACTTATAAAAACGCTAACTGTGGAACTCTTCTGGTAATTCCCCGGGAATAGGGAACTGGGGAAGAATTTATATGTAATTTCTGTTCAAATATTTCTTTTCCGGCATACTAAGGTAAAAAGCTAGTGTTAAATTTTTTGAAAACAAAATTAAATTGGGAATAGATTTCCTTGCGAATTTAAATATGGAAAAATTATTCCCAATTTATAAATATTTACATCAAACTTTTCTCCTCAGTAGGCCGGAAAAATATTTGAACAGAAATTACATATAAATTCTTTCCCCAGTTACCTATTCCTGGAGAATTACCAGAATAGTGCCACTGGTCGGCCACTGGATTCGGTTTTACGAACAAACAAAAACTGCAACAGTTGTTGCACGAAATTTCAATGATTTTTTTTTGCTCTACAGAAGTCAAAGCTCCTATATACCGAACTCAGATATATGCCGAGCATAAGTCAACCACAAGAGTGTTACTGACTGTCTAGGTAAAATACAGTACAGGTAAAAATGCACACAAATTGGGAATGTCTCCATCCTGTTTATTAAAAATTCTCAAAGAAGATTTGTATTTTTACCCGTATAAAATTCAATTGACGCAAGAGCTGCATGAAAACGATCATGAACGGTGGAAAGATTTGAGTGCTCGAGTTTTACAGCTCGGTATAGACGAAGTACGACGAAGCACATTTCGACTAAGCTGGTTTTGTTAATAAACAGAATAGCTGCTATTGGGGCTCTGAAACCCTCAATTGGTACACCAAAGACCACTAGACTCTGGCATGAGTACTGTATGGTGTGCCATTTGTACCGGGGGCATTATTGGGCCATATTTCTTTGAGGGTTTCATGAGAAATCAACATTTCAATAAAATCAGATCAGTTTAACAAATGATTTTTTTTAATAAAGAGCCGGCCGAACTATATACGAATAGTTTGCAACCAGTGCAGAAAAAATGGTGGGGTTGTAAACCAAAAAACTGATGACAGGTACGTTGGTACCATGGACTATGAATTTAAATCAATTATTTAGGTGTTATCCGGTGGGGCTAAAACTTCTTGTAAGAAAACTAGAAAACGATTTTGATGAGCATTTCTGAAAGGCGGTTTTTGAATACCAGAAAGTCATCTGGTCTGGACTAATTTCCTTGTTCTGGGTTTCTCTAGTTCCAAAATTCGTTTAAAAGGTTGTCCAATCCGGAGGAAACGATTGCGAGTGTTCCTTGATTTTGTGATTGCTCCAATGTACTTCGGGCTCCTTTCTTTAATTTTCAGAAGTCGTCTTTCGTCCCGGAGAGGTGGTTTCTGATTATGGGTTTGATTTCGGAAACTTTAATTTTGGGTTATCCTGTGTGCTTGAGCCTTCTGTTAATTTTTTATTTTGCTTGGACGATGTTAAAATGATAAAATTTAACAGGACAAGAGTTTACAATGCAAGGAAACGATTACAAGAAGTTATGTTTCTGCAAAATTCATTTAGGATTCCCCGGATGGTCGTCATGTTGCATGTTATTGCATCATGTTGCTTCATGATGCACCATGTTGTATGACGTTGCACCATGTTGCCATGATGTTGCGCTATAGTGCATGATGTTGCAACATATTGTGCGTTCCGCCATGTTGTGAGAGTTAAACTATGTAGTGGGTTGTTGCTTCATGTCATGTTGCAACATGTTGCTTGATGTTGTATCTTGTTGAGATATGTGGGCCTTGAATTGAGGCCTTCTAAAAATTTTATTTGGCTTGAATGATTTTGATAAAATTTGGTGGGACTGGGTTTTTGAACGCAAGGAAATCTTGCAAGGAATTCTGATTTCTGGATAATCCATTTAGAAGTCCTCCAAAAGGTCCGCACCATTTTGTGTTTCAACTTGTTACACCATGTTGCATATTTCTGCACCATTTGCAATATGTTGCACCATGTTGCATGATGCTGCACAATGGATTTCATATCAAGTATCGTTATATTGCACCATGATGCGAAATGATGCATCATGTTATGGGGTGTTGCATGATGTTGCGTCATATTCAATAATTTCGTATCATGGTGTGGAATGTTTCATGCTATTGCACCAAATTACGTCATGTGTATTTTTGATTGGTTAAATATCTTAGGTTTGTTCCAATATTTTGCGGAATGTTGCTTCATGTTATGTTGGTTGTGTTACTGTGACGTTATATGGTTGCACTAATCGCGTCCTTTTGAAAATGTTGGTTGTTATGAGTAACAATATTTATTTGTAGCATTCGCTATCTAATTAATGTTTTGTGTCGGTCCTTTTATAACATTTTTTTTCCGCCTCAAATGATTTTGATGTCGTCTGCTGCGGGACGGGTTTCCTTATTTACTTTTTTTCTCTACCTTGAGTTTAATAAAAATTGGTGGAGGGTAGGCCAAAGAACAAAAGTACCAGCAGTCAATTTCGATGGGTGGTAATTTCTGGCTAGCTATTTTAAATTTGTTTCGGTTCGAACGATTTAGATAAAAATTGCGTTAATAATAGTTCGTTTTCTAATGTCATGAATGTTTTACTGGCTGAATTGTGTAGATCAAATGACTGACGATCTGTATGTATGCTTCAGCAGATTTTCACGAGGCAGGTGGTTCTTCAGCTTAATCACCCACCAGGCTGAGTGAAGTTGGAAAAAATGGTTGCAATGGACCAAGCCAATACAGTTGTTTGGCCAACGGTATTTGTCTGAAGGCATATTTAAGATATTGAATAACGTCATGGAATTTGTCGGTTTACAATAATATATGTAATTTACATTGCTTCCGGAATATTCCTGAAAATAATCTTAGAGTAATTTCCCAAATATTTACTTAACACTTAAAAACACAACAATAAATAATTTTCACTATTACTTATTATTAATTCACTTTCCACAATTTATAATAAATCACACAATTTTATTACCACTAATAATATTTCGCACTGTTCACTTTGCCTTCTAATCTTTCGCCTACCGTATCTCCCGAATGATTCACCAAGACTGACCATTTGTATTCGTTTCACTCGTATTTGTATACCGGTCGAATATACTAGTCTCGCTTGGATTTATTTTAGGGTAGTATATAATCCTCTATACAACAAAATGTTATAAAACTATCTCTACCGCTGCTACTTTAACCTAGATGGTACTAATGTTACAAAAAAGTGCTACATAGTAATGTTGTAAGCCTTAAATGAGCAATTTTTGTTGAATACGTATCTCTGTTGAATATATGTCTTGCATTTGGCACTATTTAAGAGCAGGTGCGGTTATCCTGCTACGAGCTTCTCATTTTTCTGTAAGTCATACTTATCGACATTATCCATGCGTTACAGTCGATGTTTGATACTCTCCGCCAGCTCAACACCTCCTGCATCAGCATTATCACTTTAATCAAGATTGCCTCATAACCCTGGGTAAGTGTCATTCTCCGTTACATAACCAACCCCTGCTCCAAAATCGCCGAAAACATCCACACCAGTATACGAATTTTGTTCGAAAACCGCGACTTGGGAGTTAAGAGTTTTTCTGTTGTTTCACCAGCATGTTAGATGCAAATATAAAATTTAGTTATTTACATTAATCATCAATAATATTAGACTCACTATGAGACGTCGATTCTATATCCGGTTGAGCATCCAAAATCCCGTGTTGTTTGTTTCTTTCTTCTTGAACTGTGTCATTTTATTCCGATAGAATTATTTTCAATTATTTTTTGTGCACTTTTATCACCTTTAATATCAATTTTAAATAAAAAGTGAAAGTATCTTTTTCTTTAAGTGATAATTTGTGATTATTTTTATTTTTTATTTTGTACTAGTTTCGAGTGTTCTCTCTTCATCAGCTATTAATTTACTGGAGTGAATAGCTGACGAAGAGAGAACTCTCGAAATGATTTAATTCTCGGTTGAAATCTTCGTAATTTTCCAGCAGGCTCAACTGATTTTTCTTATTTGCGGTATCCTCGCAACCATTCGATTCTTGAAAGCCCAATGGTTCCTCTTGACCAATGGTATTCACTCCACGATCCTCATCATCCGGTTCCACCTTATTACGAACAGTCATGTCCAACATTTGTTCACAATCTTTTCCTGAATGCCCGACTTTCTGCTCCATATCACCCATGCCATCATTATTTTTGCCAAATATTTTGTTACTTTGTTGATCAAATTTTTGTATTAAAAAAGCGAGTTGCTCCATATCGAAGGTTCTAGGTAGCCCAGAAACTGCCTCCACCATCTCACATTTATCATGTTATTTTTCCTCTATTATCTCTTTGAACTCATAATCAAGGATAGACCCGGATCGTCCAATCCTTGCTTCTCCATAGCCGTACGTAGTAAATTTCGGCAAACTATCATATGATTATCTCATAATATCTCATCATATTACTCAGAACTAATGGTGCTGGGTGCTGTCCTGGATGCGGAAAATACTCGCCACAAGTAGCAGCGCTAAAGCTAACTATTTTGTAGCTAACGGAAAGCTTTTATTCATTTCTATACCCACTTTTTGACAAAATAAAATATTCCAGCGGCCTAGGCATTGAAGTAAAGAAACTCGGTATATGGAATTTTAGAATTTAACAAAGTTCCATCTATCTCCGAAATTTCTTATGAAATTTGATTTTTAGATGTTGGCTTGAAACATTGACAGTTAAGTTTCTTATTATGGGTAATATCTCGAAAACTTTTATAGGTAACCAATACGTACGGTTATACTACAAACAAACATTGACTCATTTCAGAACCTTGTTCAAAATACATATTAGAATTTCAATACAAACCTGGAATGCAAATTTCACAATTATTGCTTAAGAATTAACCGAGTTCTTTCCAGCATAGTCAAATATCTTAGATTAGATTTTAATCGTATAGATTTGGCAGACACCAGGCTTCATCCTAAATTTATGTTTCAATCCAAAACCAATATTAGTAACCAATTTCATCATAATTCGTTAAGAAATAGATGGAATATTGTAAAATTTCAAAATTCCATATATCGAGTTTCTTTACTTCGAAATTAATAAATTTGCCAATTTAAGACACACCTTGAGGATTTTATTTTGCTGAAATGATTTATTTTGGAAAAAGAACGTTAAGAACTATTCTCATATAATGAGGATAGTTCCTAACATGGCCATTAGCACAGCGTCCTCGTCATCTTCCTTAGAAATGGTTGACCACAAAGTTTGCGCGTTCAATGCATAATCGGTTCAAGATTTAAGTAATAGTAGTAGTTTTCAATTGAATCAAACTAGTCCTTGTATCACCAAAATTCGAGGGGGTTAGGCAGTAGATCACCAATAAAACATAGCCCGATGAGAGAGGTTGCTGAGGTAACAATTGAACCAGTGGAGGTGTTGGATGTGTGCCGATATGGGTGAGGCGAGCTGGCGAGTTTGTTACTTAGTGGATTATCATCAAGAATGAAGCGGAAATAGAATGGACCACATATAATAATTGCGATTGGAGGGTATCAAGAGGCGAGGATAAAATAGAAGTTGGATTTTATTTCGCTATACGTTAACAACGCAGAGGCAGCAATTTGAATCCTGCTCGTTTCGAACACGCTTAGGAGGCGGCGAGAATTATACGATTTGTTCATTGTGAAGAAATTAGTTTAAGTTGTAGTTTCATTAGTTTAGTTAGTATAGTTCTGTATAATAACGGAGTATGTCAGAACTATACAGAAAAACGATATTACAAGAAAACCAGACAACTTTTATGATGGATTATTTTGGTTATACATAGATTCCTATTAAATCTAAATTTTTTAATTTAAAAAAAAATAAATTTTTGATTTTAAATTGGACTAATTTGAAAATAGCTATCACGAACTCTACTCGATTGTTTTCAAAAAAAACGCAGCTAATAAAATTGAAATTGAGTGGAATATTTCAGAAAAATTTCGCAAAAGTCTTGTCTTTATGAACTGAAATCATATTTAGAAAAATTTGAGAATGATTTAATAAAACATATCCTTTATTGTAATTTAGCTGAATTGAATATGAGGTTCTAAAACAACTTTCGCTGTCGTACAATGTAACTATAATTGAATTATGAAATGAATTACTCCGTCTAGATCCAGTTGTATTTGAATGAAACCTAGTTCTAATAGAATCCACATTTTTTATAATTAAGTGAAATTTTTGGAGATTTTTTGAATTTTTAGCATTTTTAGCCATTTTTAAAATTAATCAGAACAAAGATTGAATCAGATCAATTGTAACAAAAGATTATTTACCCCATAATCTTGAAAATGTCATTTTGGTAAATTTGAGTGAAACTAAAATTATATGGTAGAATTTAACTTGAGCTTTTACAAATAATTGAATTGTGAAATTTCTCAATAATTTAATTTATAGTAGATTTTAACTATAAGCTTTAAATCGTGACATGATTTGAGTAAAACTAGAATTATAATTTTGCTCATTTTTGCAGCAAGAGTGATTTTTAAATTTTTAGTGGAGTAATTTGGAAATAATACTCATAATTGTTTTCAAATTTTTAATTTTGTTTCAACCATCTCTTGTTTCTATTTGATCTGATTTCAAAAAGTTAGCACGAATGTTATGAATTTCTAGCATAAATTGAACTTTGCTTACGTTCATTTCAAATACAGAATTGTAGTTCAGATACTCAAATGGAAGTGTGCTGAAATTGAAAGCTAATTTCACATAATTAAGCTAAATATTGTGCTGAGATTGGAGAGATTTGAGCGATGATAATGTAGAATTTAAAATCATTTAAATTTAGTAAAATTAAACTCGAGCTACAATAAAATTATGTCTGCAAAACTCCAATTAGTTTTAAATGAGTAGTTTAATTTTATCTCAGATCAGTTCGGTAAATTTAAGTTGCATTTGATTTAAGTCTCGCTAAAATTGAGTATTTGAGTAATTTGGAGTGGAATTTAATTTTAGGACAATTTTATATTTTTTGAAATTTTGAGTGAAATTTATTAGTCCACAAAATCATTTGCTATTTATTTTTCGGAATATTCCGTTGGTTGTATAAATTTACAGAATTGTTATTGAGAACCATTAGGTTTTTGGGAGTACGGTCTTCATAGTTATAATTTCATCGAATTTCAATATATATGTTGAGTGTTTTACAAACCGGTCAATAACAAGGAGTCATTGGGATTGAGGCTCAAAACATTCAAAAGCGCCAGAAGATGATGAACCCAACGACGGATTGTTGTTTTTACTTTACCTTTTGGGCTCTCAATAGTGCGTGTTTGGCTCTTCACAGTATTTAACCTAACCGTTGGGAACGTAATTCAATGCGTTGGAAATACTCCTCGATGAATTTTTCTGTTACCATGGGTTTCTCATTTGTTATTTTTCTATTGCGTTTGACCGCTCGTTCGATTTGATATTACAGATTTATTTAGTTCATCTTTACTGTAGGCAATTAAAGTTCCCAGCTCTAGACATCGGTGTCCCCATAAGATGAGCCAGCAGTTACAAAATTCATATCACAACATTTTCATTACTGCCACAATGCATCAATGAAAGACCAGCACAAATTTTGACCGGCCGTGACCAATAATTTTAAATAAACCCTTGTCTTGACCATGGTATCTCAAAATGTTCTCAAATAACTTCGATTATTCACACAAGACAGCGAAACACTTATGAACTCATAAATTACAAATTACTTCACACGGTCACCGTTCAAAATCATCGACCCTGTGCTATACACAGCTCATCTTTTTACAATAATAAACATTATTAATTCTCGCAGTAAATATCATAAATAGTCATTAACTTTTGCTAATACATTAATATCTAAATAAAAATATTGAGACCTTCATCTTTATAATAATTATAAACCTTATAAACGGAAAAAAATGTTGCTCAACGTCATTTCGGAGCGTATACATAATACACGTAAGGTTTTTAATTCAAATTACATTCAATTTATGTTTATAATAATAAATTAATTTGCTATATATGTTATTTAGACTTTCGCAATTCCCTCACACAAAAAAAAAAAATCTTTGAAACCATAAAAAAGAGCTCCAGCATAGCAGCTCAACAAACAGCCTTCTAATTATTTTTCCTATATAACAATCATTTTGTATCAATAACACGTTAGATGTGTGTACTCGAAACAACAACAAAAGCGCGAAAGGCAATAGCACAAATCATGTATAAAAGACCTTTAAAAGTGCGTTTAACTCTGTATCTTATAGTCGATTTTTAACAATTCAGTTACCTTCTTATAAATAAAAATCGTTTCCAAAATAAAAAATTCACGTCCCACTTGACAAAAATTAAGATAATTTTCAAGTTTTACTTGATAAAATTTCAAAAGTTAATTTTGTGTGTGTTTTTTATTTTTGTTCAAATAACATTAGCGCGCTAATCTGCACGACCTCTCTATTTTACACACATATACATAATTTGATACATAATCTTGCATCTCTTTCTGGCTTACACCGCGCGTACGCGCTTTTAACGCGTTTAATATACAAAAATTTATAAATTTTCCACGTGTGACCTACTTTTTGCGCTGTGTATATTTAGTGCACATATTAGCACACGTGGTCGACGTAATTTATCAAGCGGAACATCTCAACATTTGTGTAATAAGCACACACATCGATCAAAATGTGTGTAACGTACAGCTCCTCTCGTACATAATATCTAAGCCATGCTGTGTGTTCTGTGTTGTTGCTCTCGTTTTAATCAAATAAAATCGCGCATGAAATTTCGAAATATTATTTAACCAAAAAATTAGGCTATTTTACTATTACTATATAGTATTATTATTATTACGAATATCATTTTTTTTCTCTTCTAAATTTCATAGTTCAAATACCCGTCAAATTTTGTTAAATTGTAAATACAATTTTTTTTTAAATAAACAATAAACAGTACAAAAAATGTATAATTTCACAATTAAAATAAATTTGTTGGTACATTTATTATTACGCATGCATTCGAATTCAAATGATGGAATACGAAACGTAGGCGTCATCTATTGCAAATTTTTGCAAACATTTGCGAAACGTCAAAATGGTTACGACTTTCACTTAGAAAAGCGTTTAGAAATTGTTTTAACTGCACACTTAAAACGTAAACCTACTAAAAATCATAATTATGTTATTTATGCTACATTATGTTCATTAATTATTTTCGTATATATATTTTATATGCATGAACGCTAGACCGAAATGTGTATACACACTCCATCCCACTCTTTATGTGTGCGTATATATTTTTTACAATTCATACGAAATTACAAAAAAACGCACAAATTTTTGTAATAAAATGCAACTAATACACAGATAAATAGAACATTCATACATATATATGCTATAGTAATATGTTTATATACATAAATATAAAAATTAAAGTCATTGCCCTCCCGAAATGGGCCTTGCGACTATTAACTGAATAAAAAAAAACAAAATATTTAATTTGTTATATACAGTGGGTTAATGTATTGGGGAATTTACATTATATGTGATATGAATAGTAAACAGTGTTTTGTGTTGGAGGTTACTATTTGGCAATAGCCGAGTCTAAATTTAGAGGAAATGGCGCTGCGAAATTTTTAGTTTTGTATGTGTGCGGTAGGGTTTAAATCGAGGGCACTGATATTTTTAGTTCGGCAAGAAAAAATATGGTTAAGAAGTTTGCGTTGTTGCGCAAGAGAGATTATTTCGGAGATTGTACGCCAAAACATTTAGACATTTCGAATAGTTTTTTATAAATTATGTTATGTTTAGTTATAAATCTGTTATATAATGTGTACTCGTAAAACTGTTAATTGTCTGCCATACATACACCGTGTATGTACGTGTAGTAACCCTATAGGCAAAGATTAGATTCGTCGTTAAAATTAACACTTTGGTTTTGTTGAATCACTTTTATGGTATTTCTAACTTTTTACTATAAAATTTACCTCATTTATATAAAATGTATAACATTGCTGCATGAGCAAGTGGGAACCGTGCGAATAATCAAATATTGATGTCAATTACGTCAGAAATTCCATTTTGGAAATCTCACGGTTTTCTTATTTTGACGAGTAGTATTTGCTTGTGCTATTTGTTCGTCTGACGATAAAATTTTTGTTTAACGTATTTTAGGGGATATGTGGGATTTCTGACGTGTTTTCACACCGGAAATCCCATTGATCGATTTATGATAAGTTTTACTTTAGGTTAGTTGTGCTTAACTGTGCATTTGAAAAACAATTCTGTTTTCTTCCAGAGTTGGTTAAAATTGGTCCTATAGACTTCCATGTCTCTCTATTTAAGTGTGTTATATCCGTAATCTGGGGGTCGCTAGTTATACAAGCTCCTCGCGCTGCACCCTGGGTAATGCTTAAAGTATAATCCCGCGGGTACGGGCGCGGTAAAACCCAAGCTACTTGCCTTGAGGGGGAAATACCCATGGCAAATCCTGAAGCATCTGTTCTAAATGTTAGGGGCGGCTTTTTCCAGTGTCTGTTCTCTATGTTAGAGGCTGTTACAGGCTGGCTACTGCCAACCTGCAGATTTTCACTAAGCACCTGCAGAGGCCTCCACGGTGATATTTTGCCGGCTACGTTCTCAGGGAGAAGTGCTAAGGTCGTGGGGTTTGAGGCATGCAGGGCTCCTGGCTTACACCGTGAGCATACAGAAAGTTCGGGGGAACGCAAATAATAATAAAAACCCGGATGTTCCGCCGAAATTCGTCGGCCGGAACCTGAGGAACGAACAGCAGATAATCTAAATAAATAATAAAAATAATAATAACTGTAGAGGTGCCTTGGTGCGCGCATCCATTCGAATTCAAACAGGGCAAAGCCCCGGTTACGAAATTGGATGCGGGCACCAAGGGACCGCAAACACTAAACCGACACAGAGGGAGTCTCCGCTCCCATCATACACAACCGAAAATTTAGTAATTCATTTTATATATATAAAAAACAAAAAAAAAATAAACATAACAAAAGGAAACAACTTCCCAAAAAAAAGAAAGGGAGGGAACGAGAGAGAGAGAGATGCAATACGGATCGAGCGTGCACCCGCTGTGCGGCGCTCGATCACAAAAATTTTGAAAATTATAATATGTATATAAATTTTTTTTTAAATATATAAAGAAAAAATAAAATTCAAAAAAAATTAAAATAATGAAAAAAATAAAAAAATAAAAAAATGGTACCTTAATTTAAAATAGAATATTAATGTTGCGGCTTTGTGCAGCCGTCATGCCACAGGTGTCCACCACCCGGACCGTTGCAGCCTTGGTGCCGTTGTTGTTGCGGGGCCTCTCCCCGATACCAATATAAATCCAAAAAAACGCAATAGCCGGCTGGCTACCGTTAGTTGAGGATGCGGGGCCTCTCCCCAATACTAATATAAACACCAATGGCCGGCTGGCCACCCGTGTCGTTGCGGCCTTGTGCGGTTATTCCGCTCTCCACCGGTGTGGCCCACCCGCCAGTAAAATGAAATATATTTGGCCTAAATACCGCCCACTGTAAGTCCGTTAAAGTTGAGGTATGGGTCGCTGCCGCTGTGTCCGACCGTCACAGGTGCTAATGCCACGACGGGACACCGTTAATATGCCGTTAAATTTCTTTCCACTTCTTTTCAAATATTAACTTTTTCGCTGATATGCTGTTGTCGTCCTAAGCTGTTAGTTTTCTAATAAGTTTCCTTTTCACAACGAGCACGAAAACTCAAAAATTTTACTTATTTTCGTACACGCCACTAACAAATTAGAGAATGGAAAATTTTAATGAATTTATTACGTCACAATAGTCTTCTATTTCTTATCGAATAACACTTCACCGTAATTTGCCACAATTAAGAAAAACAACAATTTTTAATAATGCTACAAATCACATTTCCATTCAATTTTTATTTACTTGTACCACCATCTAATACAATTATTTTTAATCATTTAGAATTTTTATGTCACAATGTTGACCACAAATTTGTATCTCTTTAAAAAAAACTGGACTTTATTACTTATTATATTTTTTTCTTTTTTTTTACATTCCAAAAAAACTTTATATTTTACGAAATTACAAAATCAGACTCTCTATTTAAAAAACCAAAACTCGAATCAAAACAAAAATCTCTATGAAAATCACTACTCAATTGACAACAAGAAAAAAAATTCTTGCGCCGCACAACTCGTAAAACGTTCTAGAAGAAATTAATCTCTCTTCTCTGTCTCTCCTTTATATCAACTTTCGTTGGTATAAAAGAGAGACATATAAGAAAAACATTTTTTCCAAAACGTTTTACTTTGCACACACTCGATGCGCACTGTTCTCTCTTTCCCTCATTCTTTCTCACCTCTGCGCCACCACACGATGGGGCACAAAACAAAACGTCGAGAGTGCGTTCATAACACATTTGAGGTGAATAAAAAAAACAAAAAATGGTGGTTGCGACCAACACAGTCGTAACAAGGCGGCTGTAAAAAACCTGGCAGTATGTATAAAATGCTAAGGGAAGGAACCCAGAATCTATATATTAAATGGAGTCAACCAACCAAAACAAAGATACGTTGCAGGGAACCGGATGCCCAGTACCGGCGACTCCCAAGAGTGAGCAAGCGGGCTCCCAGTCGTCGAGATCTAGCGACCGCAATGATGTAATGATTCAAAGCTTGGTTACTACACCATATACAGCTACAAGCAATACCACTGAAGTTGACAGTCTGGTGGGTGGTTCATCCGGTACGGGTGACGGAAGTAAAACGACCTTTATGGAATTGAACAATCCTTTCTTAAAAAGAGGTATGGAGACAAGATCTCCTATAAAACCGTCTACCGCAAGTTCTGTTAAACGATCATTTTCAACTTCAATATTGAATATGGAACCAGAAGCGGTCGGCGACCCGATAAATAAACTCCCAGAAATACACAGTAGCGACACAAGCCTAAAAGAGAGCACTAAACGCAATGTTCAACTGACACAAACTGGCATCGATTGCTATATTACAGTAAAACGGAAGAGGGGTCCAAAAGCAGAAAACTCCGGATAAGTAATAAATAGAACGTCAAAAAATTCAAACTACCGCTAAACAACCGATTTGAAACGTTCATCGAAAAATGCTGAATAGAGGCAAATTGTAAATCCAAATACTCAAGAATAGGCAAATCGAAACTACAAGCCACCTCCAATAAAATCATTGAGGATGAATTAGGGTTAGTGACCAGGTGAAATTAATGTCGAGTAAAAAGTTTTTATATATTCCATCTTAGTGGTTAAACCCGATCCAAATATGCTTTCACCCACCCCATACTGTGATGCTTAGCAGCGCAACAACCGCTTCGAAGCCTCTATCTGGATCAATTCTATAACCCAGCATGTGGTGGATGGTATTATTTTGTTTTTCACATTATTTTTTTTACTAGCATTTTCATTTTATTTTTATTTTCTTTTGTCCCAATTACATTTTTTTCGAATACATTACCCTCCATTGCATGCTGAACGCTACAATGTCCAAGTTAAAACAACTGAAATCCAGGCTGCGCTTGTTGAAGATGGATTTAAGATACAGAATGTATATAGATGGTCAAAGTTGAACTGGATTCATCCGAAAGCATTTTGAAAAAGGGAGAAGTTCATCCAATATATAAACTAAAGTATCTCATACACAGACGTATAACTGTTGAAGAACCAAAGAAAAGGTCCGGACCAATACAGTGTTTAAACTGTCAAGAATATGGTCACTCAAGGACAAATTGCAAGTTGATATCAGTATGCGTCGTATGCGGGGAACTACACCAAACCAAAAGTTTCCCAAAACCAAAGAACTCTTCAACTGAAAGGAAATGCAGCAATTGCGGTGGAAACCACATTGCAAACTACTAAGGATGCCCAGTCTATATAAATATTAGTCAATTGTCACGTCCTAGGAGGCAGTATAAAACTATACAGCAGATGCGCAGAATAATATACCTCCGCATACGCCAAATGACTCTCGTTCGCACAGAACACCAAGCAGCAAACCAACATACGCAAGCATTCTTCGAGGTGAATCCACAAATGTTGAACCTACCCTGAATAACTGCATGCAAATGATGATGCAATTAATGACAACAATGCAAAATATGCTACAAGCAATGCTAAAAAATCAAACCACTATGATCCAGAAACTAGAATGCCTCCGATAAACTATCTGAAGATATGCCACTGGGGCGCAATCGGTATAAGCCAACACAAATTTGAATTAGAACATTTCCTAGCTAAACACAAATTTGATCTTATGTTAATTTCTGAAACCCACTTAACCGATAAACTTAATCTCAGAATTAATGGTTACGAAGTTTATGATACAAAACATCCCTTGGGCAGAAGTCGAGGAGGACTGCTATAATTAAGGCGGATTTGTCATTATGTTCTAAATGAATATAGCACTGAGGAAATTCAAGCAACCTCTGTGTGTGTTGACCTTGACAAAGAAAGCTTAGTCATCGCTTCAATATATTGCCCTCCAAATAATAACGTTTCGGCAGATATCTACAAACGATTTTTTGCAACCTTGCGTCAACGCTTTATATTCGCCGGCGACTTTAATGCCAAACATACCTACTGGGGTTCAAGATTGACTACTCCAAGGGACGTCAATTAATGAATGTTATTCAAGAAAAACATTACGATGTTGTGTCGTGTGGCCATCCAAATTATTGGCCTACTGATCGTCGAAAATTTCCTGACGTCCTAGATTTTGCAGTCACAAGTAAAATAAACCGAGAAATAATCCAAGCTAATCCACTGTTAGAATTACCTTCTGACTACTCTCCGGCCTTACTACATTACTGGGCCGACCAAAATCCATGCTCTACAAATAACTATCTAACGAATAACTTCAGTAACTGGTTGAAATTCAAGATGTACTTCAGTTCACATATCGAGCTAACGTCTACACTGCAGACGACGAACGATATAAACATTGCTATTGAAAACTTTAATGATCTACTGTCAACGCAGCTCTTTCGGCCTTGCCCAAACCAAAGAGCAAACATACAAGAAACACCATAACATTCGCTGAAATAGAAAAAATGTTAACAGAGAAACGTCGCTTAAGACGTATCTGGCAAATGAATCGATCACCAGATGATAAACATAACTTTAACCAGGCAAAACGAAAACTACAAAGTCTACTACAAAAAAACAAGATGGATTATTTGCAAAATTATCTTAAAAAATTATCTCCCCATTCGGACACAAACTATTCACAACTAAAGCAAGCCCCTGGGTATGATCGAATTACAGGTAAAATGCATAAACAACTTCCTGAGTGTGCCTTTGGACGACTGGCTCAAATATTCAATTCAATTTACGAATCAGGATATATACCTGAGTGCTGGAAATTATCAACTATAAAAATAATCCCGAAGCCTGGTAAGGATCCTACCAAAGTCTCGTCATAGACCAATAAGCCTACTACGGAACTACAAAATATCATCCCTAGTCATCAATTTTGTTTCAGAGCCGAGCATGGAACCATTGAGCAAGTTCACCGAGTAGCTACAGAAATAAGGTCAGCATACGAAGATAAAAAATACTGCTCCGCCGTATTCTTGGATGTTGCCCAAGAATTCGATAAAGTTTGGCACGTGGGTCTGCTTCATAAAATAAATCTTAAATTGCCAGAAATTTACCAACTTATGAAGTATTTGTCAAATCGCAGATATTATGTCAAATACAACACCTCTAAATCGAACGAGAAAAATATTCTGGCTGGAGTACCTCAAGGTAGTGTGCCTGGCCCAACGTTATATTTAATTTTCACCTCAGATCTACCAACGTCTTCGCAAATTCTGACGTCTACTTTCGCAGATGATACGGCAATCGTATGTAGCCATAAAAATCCACAAACGGCGACAGAAACTCTACAAAAACATCTAGGCTAAAAAAATGGTAGATGAAGGTCAATGAAGAGAAATCGACCCACGTAATATTCACTTTAAATAAGCTTACTTGTTCGTCTGTCACAATGAACGGAATACCAATCCCTCAATCAAATGGAGCAAAATAACTAAGCAACCATCCAGATCGACGGTTAACTTGGCGAAAACATATTGAAATGAAACGAGACCATATCAAACTAAAAATTGATAAAATGCTTTGGTTGATGGGGAAATATTCAACTGCTTAGGCTGTGTGCCAAACTTAAGATAAAAGTCAATTTTAGGTAAATTTTTTGGTAAGTTTAATTATTTTTCAAAAACTCTATGGTAAACTGATCGAAAAATCTGTCCTAAAACCGGTTTTTACCGTAGTAAATGATTTACTTTAAGTTTAGCACACAGCCTTAGATACAAACTTCTTCTTTGGCTGCGGGCCAATAGTCGGGTAAAAGTCAATTTTTAGTAAATTTTTCGGTAAATTCAATTATTTTTCAAAAACTCTATGGCAAACTGATCGAAAAATCTGTCCTAAAACCGGTTTTTACCATAGTAAATGATTTACCCGACTATTGGCCCGCATCCTTTATAATACAATGATTAAACCAATTTGGTCGTATGGGTGTCAATTATGGCAATCAACCTCAAATTAGAATATTGACATTGTCCAACGAACACAGTCAAAAAGTCTGAGAATGGTTACAGGAGCATCCTAGTTCGTAAAAAACAAAAATATACATAAGCACCTTAGCATCCTAACTGTCAAAGACGAATTGAAAAAGATGCGGATCAGCTATGCAGGGAAACTGGTATCTCATCTGAATTTGCTACGTCTTCGCGATTAAAGAAGAAATCGATGGCTGTAATAACATAAATTATACAACTATTAAGTTTATACTCATTGATAAGAAGTAGATTCTGCTCCCGCAGATTTACAGAATTACCTTAGTTATTAAGATTTGAAAACTTATTGTTATTTTCATGTTTGAAAGATTCAATAAATAAAGAAGTTGTTAAAAAAAAATATCCGTAATCTGCTACGAATTTTTTTTAGGAAACACGCCATAGATTTAATGTGAAAATTTTGATCGTAGTTAGTTCATTATTTTCACACAGCGAAATAAGTTGCCTCTGAAACAAAACTATACTATTTTGTGGAACTAAGTATGGAAACTTGTTTATTTTGGGAAAATCTATAAGTCTTCCAAAATCTATAGTTATTGGCATCGTTCTATAACAATTGACACTTTCAATAAGTATAACTATTGGCACATAGTGTGACTATATTTATTGGCAGATATAGTCAGTTTTATAATAGGTATTCAATAAAATTTGAATTGAGTAAATTGTAAAAACAGTCAAAAATATATTTCAAATCACTTTGGACGGCAATTCAAACGAGTGACGAAACCACCTACTGTGCTGGAAGTCGAACTCGTATATATGTATACAGCTAGTTTCGAACTTTTTCCCTTTGAGGCCGCCAGGATCATGTTATATATACCATTGGAAGGGTCTTGAAAAGTAGACCCAAATAATGTATAAAAACATGAATTTGTACCAACATTGAGTGGAGATATGACCTTCCGAAAATTGCCCCCAAAATTCAATTTTTCTGGTATAACTGCCCCAAAAAGTGCCCCAATTATTTTTTAACTAGCAAATTATGATTGTAGACATCAATACCAATTCAACGACTTCTCAAACGCGCAGAACGGATGATTTTGACTAAAGTTATGACATTTGAAAATTTTTCTATGACGTCACCATATAATCTTGCTTTGGTATATATGTTTGTTTGTACTTGATATGTGTTGTACTTGAGAAACTAAGTAACTTTTGTTCTACAACTTTTTGATTTGGCCGCCATATTGGCTGCGGTAGCATCTGAACGGCCGTTTTTGGCCATTTTAGCCAGGTCCACAGCGCTGAACCTATTTGACATACTCCGGACATATGCATATCGTAGGAAAGATATTGACGCCAGGTATCAAATGGCATATAAAAAAAAATTCAAAAAATTAGGGTGGCCAAATTTTGGCCAAAAAACTGAAAAATGCCAAAACGGCCGGCCACATTCGGCCAAATTGCTAAAAAAATTAGCTCAAGACTTTTGGTTCCATAAATTAAAAGCCACCTTATTTTTTGCAAAATTTTATTTTTGGCTCAAATGCACCCTAATATCGGTCCATTACGGTTCATAATGATAGATAATGATATAGTGAATCAACGGAATAGGTACGAAGGGCCGAATGTCAAAAAGCCGAATGTCGAAGGGCCGAATGTCGAAGGACCGAATGTGTCGAAGGGCCGAATGTGTCGAAGGGCCGAATGTCGAAGGGCCGAATGTGTCGAAGGGCCGAATGGGTCGAAGGACCGAATGGGTCGAAGGACCGAATTTTTTTTTTGTTTTTTAATTATATTACATTAAAAAAATTATATATTTAAATTTGTTATTTTATAACCAAATAAAATATTTTAAGAATATTAGAATATTTTTATATTTTTTTTATTTTTCATATTTTTTTTTATAGAATATTTTGTAATTTTTTTTTTAAACATAAATGAAATTATGTATTTGTTAATATTTTTCATCTTTGAATTATATGAAATTCCACGTATCCGGTTAGCGATACATTTTGGTGAAGGAAAATTTTGTCATACGCAACCAGAGACATTTGGCCCTATTTGTCAGCCTTCTGATAATAGGTATATGGTACAAAAAATAAAAAAAATAATTAAATTAAATAATAAAATTAAATAAAAAAATATATTTCTAAAAACAAAAAAAAAAATCAAAAAAAATTCGGCCCTTCGACCCATTCGGCCCTTCCGACACATTCGGCCCTTCGACACATTCGGCCCTTCGACATTCGGCCCTTCGACATTCGGCCCTTCGACACATTCGGCCCTTCGACACATTCGGCCCTTCGACACATTCGGCCCTTCGACACATTCGGCCCTTTGACATTCGGCCCTTCGACATTCGGCCCTTCGACATTCGGCCCTTTGATATCATACCGAATCAACGTATTACAATGAAACAAATATAAATACATCATGTTATTATCCTTGCTAAGAGAATTTTTACCAGTGACCTTTTTTCTGAAAAGACTGACAAATTGATGTGATCGAAAAAATCACCAAAAAATTGAACATTTGATAGTCTTCTTGCATAAAATCGATATTTTTTTAATCTTTATGATGATTTCTTTAAAAAATAGATCTTATCTCCCTTCCCATAGCATGAAGATGGAATATCAGCGAGAGGGTAGCTACCATTAATTTTTGTTCCCAACTAACACACTAAAATATGTATATTTTATTGTATTGTTTAAGGGACCAAAAATGAATGGTAGCCGCATGCGGTTAGTGACAAAACAGCAAGAAACATGCAAAAAAAATTTTGAATTACTCAATCGAATTTCTACCAGGAACACTTGCATCTGATCTAAATTTTTACTACTCTGTAACATGCATTAAAAACTAAACTACAAATGTTCAGCCGATAGCCTACGAGAACCGGGTGTGTAATAAGATCACACCCGGCATGACCTGTTTGTGCAATGTGGTAAAGGATTCTGAAATTAAATCTACTAAAATACTACAAAATGAAGATTGAAAAAATGCATAAATGCAAAATAAAGAAATAGAATCGTCTACCACACACCAGAAACAGTACACCAGAACGAAGGCTATCATGCTGAACATAATAAAAAAACTACCTATCTGAACCTAATGATGAGACCTGACCCTACTTTTCAACATACAAAAGATAATATAAATCTTAACTATTTCGAGGCCAAGAGCATGGTGAGATGACACCATCATCTGCTCTAAAAAAGTTTCCATTCTTTCTCAAAATTACTGTGTATTGGCCTTCTTTTAATTCTGTGCCGTGATGGAAAATGACACTTGACAAAACATATTTTTTATTTCCAAAGTTTAATTCTGACAGAGGTACAGAAGAAAGTTGTAGACTATTAATTTTCACGTAGTATTGATCGGCAATGACAAGTGAAAATATGAGAATGCGACGCGTATTCTTAAGTTAACACTGATTTTTCAGTGGATTCTTGGACTTATCGCTAGAACTATCTTCATTTTCCACCCATCTATACCAAAATTAAAACTAATCAAATTGGGTAAATTACATTTTTCACTTGTGTGCTATCGAGTGTGTGTGAACTGTTTTGACTGACAACAATAAAACGAATCGCAATTCAATTCATTTTCAATTTGCCGTGCCAAAATCATTAATTTCAAATAAAAAACCTCTTAACGAGGTAAATGTTCAAGTGACGAAACCCGAATTCAATTCACAAAATTTCTGATATCAAAATTTTGTTCTTATGATTATGTTCTAGCTGTCAAAAACAACAACTTGTCAACGATTTTTCGGAATGTTCAACAACAACGCGCTGAATGCACTAACATTCCGAAAAATCGTTGACAAATCGAATGCAATTGTTTTTTCGGCACAAATTTGAAATCAGAAATTTTGTGAATTGAATTCGGCTTTCGTCACTCAATTTTTTTATGTTTTAATTGAATACAAGTACTGTGCACGTTATTATTGTTAAACGTCATAAAGAAAAGCAGTATTTGGTCACTTAAAGCTGTTTATTAGTGCTCTTAACCTGCACCGATCAAATTAGCCCGCCTCAATGAAACTTGTACTATAATTTGTTACACATTTATTACAATTTATTACAACAAATTCTGATTTTATTACAGTTACCGTTTTCGAGGAACGAATGGTCGGTTTAGCTTACAATTAAACCTACACGGAAAAAATTGTAAATTTTGATGTAGCTGTGATATCGGGATGGTTCTTGGATCAGAATTTATTACAAATTAATTACATTCATATAAGGTTGATCTTGAACTATTTATCAAGGTCAACCCTATATATTGACTAAAGGTAAATTTCACCCCAAACGATTATTTATGACAAAAACATCGATTTTACCAATTTTAATAAATTATTACACCAGACTGCCACCAGATATTGAGTCAAATGTTACTCCTTGGACCTTGTGGAGGGCAGATCAAATTTATCCAGGTGTGTAATAAATTATCTTTCTATCAAATCTTCGCCACTCTTTCTTTAATTTTTTTTAACTTATACGCCTCACTTTCACTTACACTTCTCACACTTATTATTTGGTTTACACTGTAATAATTTCAAAAAAAAATCCTTTAATTTTATACCATGTTAAAACGAATTTCAGAACTATATGTAATGTGTGACTCAAAGAAAAATTGCTTTTATAGCTAAAGAACGGATCAAATCTTGCATTACGATTTTCAGTATTGTGATCTCACTTTAATACCCTCATTTTTTCCGGCACTCTCATTTTGCTCTTACTAAGTAGTGGGATGACCGTTTTTAGCGGAAGTGTAAAAAATAGCTGATTCAAAATGTGGTCAAATGTTTACAACCAAATAATTGCTATAACTTTTGTTTAGATTAGAGCCACGCCAAAACTATTAAAATTCCAAATTATAGTAAATAAAACATTTCTTTATTTGGTACACCCGGTCAAGAGCGTACATCCCGTTCTGTATAACATACAAAAAATAACATAAAATCTAGAATAAATTCTGTGGCAATTCAGAAAAATCACTTATCTATTTTGAGTCAATTTTCAGGATTCAGCAAGATCGTACAATAAGATCGAAAAATTTAAACGGATTCAAAAATATTTTCATACATACACTATCAAGTATTTTGAAAATACTTTTGAATCCGTTTAAATTTGTTTACCTTATTGTGCGATCTTGCTCCTGATCTAATAAAAAAGATAAGTGGTTTTTCTGAATTGCTACAGAATTAGTACATTAAATAAAATTGTCCATCATTAACCCAATATTAGATTAACATTGAAGATTGGTTCTAATGTATTGAAATTAATAAAGTCTTGAACTGGACTTTCATCAAGATCATAAAACTGGTGAAAGAAATGACTATCATTTGGTTCGTGAAATAATCGTGGTTCTTAGAGCTTTTCCTCCAACAGAGATTTTACGAACATGGCAACAGTCAAGTACAACACTTTATTAATTGCAATATTGTAACAACTCGTTTTAAATTATCTAGTTAATTTATTAATAATAAAAAATTGTATTAAAAATATTTTGAAACTTGTTATACAAAATAACATTCAAATAGCCGTAACAGTACAAACGGTATTTATAGTATTATTGTAGGTGTTACCTAGGGCAAAAATGAAACATAAATAAGAAATAGTTATTGCATATTAATACTTAAATCGAACTTTAAATTAGACGGTTAAACCCTTAACGGTTTGGAGCCAATTCCGTGTAACTTGACACAAAGATAATTTATTATACACCTGATTAAGTTTGATCTGTCCTCCACAAGGTCCAAGGAGTAACATTTGACTCAATATCTGGTGGCGGTCTGTTGTAATAATTTATTAAAATTGGCAAAATCGATGTTTTTGTCATAAATAATCGTTTAGGGTGAAATTTACCTTTAGTCAATATATAGGGTTGACCTTGATAAATAGTTCAAGATCAACCCTATATGAATGTAATTAATTTGTAATAAATTCTGATCAAAGAACCATCCCGATATCAAAGCTACATCAAAATTTACAATTTTGGCGGTGTAGGTTAAATTATAAGCTAAACCGACCACTCGTTCCTCGAAAATGGTAACCGTAATAAAATCGGGATTTGTTGTAATAAATGTGTAACAAATTATAGTACATGTTTCATTGAGGCGGGCTAATTTAATCGGTCCAGGTTCAGAGCACTCTGTTTATTATAATTTACGTAATTTCTAAAAAAAAAAATATTTGAACTGTTTTAAATTTGTTTTTACCCATAGAGCAGAAATTATGAATGACGACGAGAAACATAATAAGGAAAAGTACCGTAAGCAGAACAATGAAAGGAAAAGAAGATTTATGGCAAGGCAAAGTCAGAAGTCTCTCGCAAAATTACGTGCAAATGATGCTGAATATCAACGAAGACAAATTTCCCAAATGACACCCGATCAATTGCAACCGCATCGAACTGCTAATGCAGCATCACAACGTTTAGCTCGAAAGCAGGAAAGCGATTAATTTCGACAAGTTGAACATTGTGAAGCATTTGATAAGCTGTGCTCATTTTTTCAATCAAAAAACTTTACTGCAGAAAAAGCAGCTGATGGATTGGTCACATCCTGTTGTCGAAAAGGCCAAGTTATGCTGCCAAACCCAACTGACATTCAAGGACAGATTGTTGAGTATCCTGAATTTCTCAAAAGTCTTATGTCCGACACAGCAAATCCAAATCGAAACATTCGATCGTACAACAGCGCCGTTTCAATCGCATCCATGGGTGCAAAAATTGTCGATTTGCCAGAAAGAGAACCATATGTATTCAAGATTCATGGCACCACTTACCATCAAACGTCTCACTTGCAAACAATCAATGAACAAGCACCTCGTTTGAGCGGCTTTATGTACTTGATAGTACACAAGCTACTGATGTGCGTCAGGAACACGCCGCAAATGATAACTGTCGCCGTGATATTTTCGACAAGATTGATCACCTTTTCCGTGAACACAATAGATTAGCACAAAGTTAACAACTGAACGAGATGTTGAAGCACAAGAGAAGCACGCGCTGCTGAAGCAGATTAAGATCCTCGAATTGTGAGCATGGCATTTAGACGCGATTGTCAATCGGATCAGCGAAGATACAACTTGCCAACATCCAATGAAATTGCGATGATATTCGTATATGCTGATGGTGAGCCGCCATTTAATCGTGGCATCCATATTTACCCGATTAATCCTGAAGATCCCAATCAGCAGTTCATTAACATCAATATTCTCAGTCCAAACTTAGATCCGATGACTAATGCAATACTTTTTCAATATGGAGGCTGGCATCCCAATTGGCAGTGTGGCAGTTACAGTGGTGCAAAATTAAATCCAGTTCGTAAGAATATCAGTATGCTCCAATATAAGGCTGCATTGACAGCAATACGGGGTGACTTCAATCCAATCCACGCAGGAAAACTAGCAGAGCAATGGCTGGTTGACTCACTCTGCGCAGGTAGAAGGAAATAATCTCAACTATATTTGTCAAAATCAGAAACGACTTCGGGCTGAAAAGTATCAAGGTCTCGCTGATCACGTCGCAAGTTTAGCGCAAAATGAACAAATTGCAGCCGGCGTATCTGTAATTCTGCCATCAACTTTTGAAGGTTCATATTTGCAGGAGGAATTAGCATATTTGCAAAATGGGGACCACCTGACCTTTTCATTACATTTACTGCAAATCCGAGTAGGAAGGAAATCACAGCAAATTTGAGACCATGAGAAAATGCTTTCGATCGTCCCGATCTAGTGGCTCGAGTTTACAAGATCAAGTTAGATGATCTCATTAATGATTTAGTCAGAATTGGAATTCTTGGAAAATCAATTGCTTATGTTTATACAATCAAGTTTGGAAAGAGAGGTCTTCCGCACGCACACATGTTAGTGACACTGCAAAGTCAAGATAAATTTACAACTGCTCAAAGGATTGATCAATTTATCTGCGTCGAAATCCCAACGAAAGCTGATTAAATGCATGCTTCATGGTCCTTGCGACAGTGGACCCCAAATGCACCGTGCATGAAGGACGGAAAATGTTCAAAAACAATTTCCTAAGAAATTAGATAAGATTTTAATGAGCAAACTCAACTCAACGTAAACGGATATACTTTGTGTCGAAGACGAAGTGGTGAGCAAGTAATGCCAGTGATAGTAATGTGGTGTAGTATAAACCGTTTCTAATTTGCAAATATAACGCACACATCAATGTATGTCACACTTCTCTGCGATTCGTAAAATATAAAAATACATATTCAAGACATATGATTGTTCCACTGTCACCATCACAACAAATGGTCCACCTGAGCTGTGATATAATGAGATTACAAATTTCATCGATTGCCGATATGTGAGTGCTCCTGAAGCAATGTGGCGCCTACGAGAGTCAGCAATTCACGATATATCGCTCTTTGTTATGAGACTGCCAATTCACCTTCCAAATCAACAACCAGTTGTTTTACAAGAAAGACGTAACTGCACGAGTTCACCTTTTCACCGATATCCCTTACCATTTTGTTTATAAGCGAGATCAATGGCACGAGCGACATGGAGGAGGCGATAGGACAATAGCACGAATGTGGGTGGTGAGCATTAAGGATGAAGAACGCTTCTATCTTCGATTACTGCTACTACATGTTCCAGGTGCAACAAGTTTTGAGATTTTGCGAACGGTAGATGAAAATTTATGCGATACATTTAAAGCGGCAGCGATGGCACGAGGCAAGAATGGGAGCGATGCTTGACAGACGGTGGAACATACTTGATACACCTCAGAACAACCTAGTAATTATAATACACCAATACCTCAGTTTGCGCTGTTTCGATTTGAGATGTTTCAGTCCGCGTTCATTAATTTTTGAAAGCGAAAATGTTCACTTTACGCTTTTTCTGATTCGATTTGCGTTGATTTAAAATAAAAACTTTTTTCACTCGATTTGCGTTTTTTCGTAAAATTTTATTGCAAAGGAAAATATAGATAAATTCGTAATTCCCCATTACATAAATCATAGGTACATGAATCAACCCAAGGAAACTGCAAATAGTGTAGTGACAAAACCGAAAATTACTTTCGAAATGAAACTGAACATGCTTAAACGATTTCGTAATGGTAAAAAGTTGGCTTTTATTGGAAAAACATAATTTAGCCTTTCAACTGTGCGAACTAATCAACTACTCGTTCAAAACTCAGGCAAAACTTAACAACATTTCCTTAAAAGAAGAATCTGGTAGCACAGAACGGCTTACCCTACTACTAAGATAGTGCACATGGGGATTTTAAATTCAAGCCTCTGGTAATTTATCATTCGAAAAATTGAAGAGCAATGAAAAACATCTCGAAAAATAATTTTCCGGTCTATTGGCGAGCGAATAAGAAAGCATGGATGACAGCGACTTTATTTGACGATTGCCATCCGATTTACATCAAAGAGATATCAGACAAAGTGAAATTCGTATTTATGTCACCGAATACACCTTCCTTAATAAAGCCAATGTATCAAGGCGTAATTTCTACGTTATTATTTAAGGCAAACATTCAAAAATGTTTGATGCTACCGATGTAGACGGAGACATTACAATCAAGAAGTTTTGGTAAAACTATAATGTTGTGAACGCACAATATAGCTTCTTCTTGGGTTGAAGTAAAATTTTCCTGAATGAACGGTGTTCGGAAAATATTACGGCCAGGGTGTCGGATAAAGGCTGCACCAGAAATAGAGATTGGTGAAAGTTTCGAATGTTATATATATTACATTTTTAAAATTAATCCAGAACCTATCTTGGCATTTTTCATCTATTCATATGATATGGTTTCTATTTGCGTCGTTTCACCAAACACCGACGCAAACTGAGGTATTGGTGTATTATCACAAAAGTTTAATTTTTCACATGTTTTTTACATCTATTTTAAATGAAATTTACGTGTACATTCCAAAATTCTCAGAATCAGCATTCTCAAATGCAAAGGTACAGCAGTTATAGCAAATTCTGCCACTTGCAAGAGAGTTGCTTCCAATGCCAATTTTTGTGTTGGTTCATTGGAAAAACTTTCTAAACGTGATGCTCGGTTGGAGGTTTGCCCTCATTTCGCCATAGGTACTGGTGATTTATTCTCGTCTGAGCGTTCATTCAAGATTTCTATTGAAATATTTTCGTCTTGGCAATTTTGCTCGATGGTGAGTTCGTCCTTCTCCAAATTCAAGATAGAGGGTTCCACACAAATTTGGTTTACAATATCATTTTCGATTGAAATTAAAACTCTGTCGGCAGTTAAAATGCTGGTCTGAGGTTTCACCGATTGCCGAATTTTTGGATTGGCCTTTTTTGCACGCTTAGGTTTACAGGTTTTTTGCAATTCTTTCAATTGTTTATTTTTAATTCTTTCTGCTTTTCTTAAAAGAATCTTTTGTTTTTGTTGCCGTTTACTTTCTTCCAGCTTAATCTAAGTAATTTCACCGTTATAAATTACAACAAACGGTTTTTTCCGGTTTGCTTCCTTTTCGCAAAGGTGTTTCCCGCCAATTTAAATATTCATCGGTTGTCCCTGATAGAACTATTATATACGGAATTGCGTATATAATAGTTCTATCAGAGACAGAGGAGTTGATTCCCACTTCGGGACAGTAACTGGTAGATGGAAAAGCGGCATCGATGCTGTTTACTGCTTCATTCTGTACGCTCAATGGATCATTTGAAATTAAAAATTCATTGATAGAACTAATATCTATAGTTGGTTCTTCCGCGATCCTCTATTCTTCTTCAGTTTTCGTTGATATAGTGTTATGGTAAGTTTCTTTGGGTTTACTTCATATTTGAAAACTTTGTAAAGAAGAAAATCTTCATTGTAGTTGTCAATTTCAGTGACATCTTTTTCAAGTTTTTGAAATGCCTCGACCTTTCTTTCACCAACAATAGCACAGAGCTTCGCAAATGCACAATCGGGAATTTGTTTAAAATGTTGTCGAATGTTTTCCTCATATTTAGTGGTAGATCTACCCAAACATTTTGATAATTTAATTGTAGTTTTATCAAATAGGTACAGACCACAGGATCTAAAACCATTTTTGATTGTTTCTGCACAAATACTATTATTTTTAACCTCGAATAAGATAGGTGCAAATTTTTCCTTCGTACGCTAGCTCGTACAGCTGCACCAGACAAGGATGGAGAACTTTGGAGATATTTCATAAAATATTTCCTCTGCCATCCATCCATTATCACTAACCTCTAAGCCCCATCCTTTTGGCAACGATTTGCGAATCTCTTCAGGCACTCTCTTGTACGGGTAAATTACCATAGGTGGTGACATTACTCCAGCAGCCGAAAAAGTAAACATTACTGTTAAGTTGAGTTTGGCTTGCCCTCTATCGACTTCATACACATTCCGAGACGCTTCTTCTAAAAAATATTTTACGACTTCACTACAATAAACTATTCCTTCTTCTTCTTTTGTAAGTACTATAGGTGGGCCTGGTCGTACTTTAGAAAAATTATACCCCAGTCGAAACTGTAGTATACATAGATCTTGAATATTGTAGATTTTTGTTCTACTCACACAACGAAAAACATCTACAAACGTCCTATTTTGAGTTATAAGTTAGCCGACTTCGACCATCCCTCTGACTCTAGCTTTCTTTCACATCCCATGTCGGGATTGACCCGCCTGCACAGTGGTCCCTAAAAAACTCGCTTCATAACACGATCCCTCCAGTTTGTCTTGTCTTGACTCCACAGGTCTTGTTAGACGAAGTCGCGCCAGCGTATTCTAGGTCTTCCCTGCGACGAACGGCGACTTATAATTGATTAGAGACTTTTCTTATCTTTCATTGTGATGCGGATCGTTCAATGTCACCCAGCGACTACTGAGTTAGGATTTAAAATATCCGATAATTTTACTATTTCTAAGGAGATGACCCTCCGTTCAAATGCAGATAATATTCTACAATCGATGGCGGTGACGGTTCAACATCCGCTTCCGCGACTGCAAAAGATATTTTGACCGCAAGGACCTTGACTGCGCCTGAAAGACTCAATTTCTGGCTGCTAGGTGGATTCGCGCGAAGGTTCAATACAGCTTTTTCTTACGAGGTACTCAGGTACCAATAGTGTGAATGGTTATGTGGTAGTTCCAACATTTTCAAGGATCATATTCAAAGTTGATCACTGTCCAGTATTTGATCGGTTTGAGCGAACACCACATTGATAGTCGCCGGAGATATTTTCAGCAATAGGTTGATTCTGGTAAGTACAACATTAGCAAGCACTATGTAGGTGGTATCTGGCAGGGATATGAAACGGTAATTCTCCGGTAATGAACCGGGAAGCTCGTCACTGGATGTTTGGTAGAGTTTCGTAGTATTCATGGTTTGCATGGTAACTTTGTAAAGGGTCTTAATTTTTTCCAGCATCGATATTCCAGTGCAAGGTTTTCTTTGCTTGTTCGTCTGTTAAATGTGGATGAAAAGTTGCAATTTTATTTGTACAGAAGAAGCATATGATCATGATACGCCCCCATAAAATGTGACGTAAGTCTTATTTGATACGACTAAGTTATACATTACAGCCTGCTGAGTGCTGATGCAATATATGATGTTGGATTCGTGCTCCTAGATATTTTTGTGTTGAAATCACCCACATTAATTTTGATATTATGGTGCGGGATCTTACTGATGATGTCTTCCAGCTCAACAAAGAATAAATCTTCAACAACTATTTTCTTGTAGTTCTAGAGTGTTCTGGATAGCCATTAGCTCGCAGTGACATGTAGTGTTCACTATACCGTCTGATTCATTAAGAGTTACTCGCATCGACCATCGTGTCTTTAGTTCTATTATTTGGGTATCTGCTATTCAAGTATTAACGTTTTTGCCAAATTTTCTTATACCTGATTGAATTTGTATTCATTTGGCAGATGAATGCTCAAACGTTAGATGGCCTAGGTTGTTCCTCTTTCCCATTGTCAAATAGATATTATTCACTCTTTCGGTAGAGTAATGCATATTTGCTTTCGATTTAAGTGCTGGCTTAATTGTACTAGTATTCTTTCATGCTTGCTAGCTTTTTACGGGAACAATTACTCTTTATCGCTAGCTAAATATTTATGTTGAAGTTAAGTCTTCTTAGCGAGTTATACTAAAATGCGAGTTCTTTCCTTTGGTTTGGCACTAATTGAAACGAGTTTTTCGACCTATGCCATACAATTTTCTAAAGGTAAAGGCCACTTTATTTTACTGGCTTCTAAATTTATGCTCCTTAACATTAATTTTCGAAAACACATAAATTCTGTTGATTAGATAATCGACAAAATACGTACATAGCATATGTTGGTCGGATACAAATGTTAAACATTGACATATGTCAAATCCCGCATTTAAAATTCTTACATCGCAATTACCGAAGCGGCCAAAAAATAAATACAAATCCTTATTACGCAATTATCCGAAAATACCAACCAACCAAAATCAACCAGCATTTCCAAATTCAAATTTTGTATATTTTAAATGTAACATGACATAACCTCAAATCAATATTGTATATTTCTGGTAAATATTTAATTTAGTTTCATTTTCATTTGCCATAACTCTATATATATATATATATATATATATATATATATATAATATATACAACTATATAGAATCAATTTTCTATCTACCTATCTATCATGCTCGTGTGTACATAGACAATAGAAAGAAATTTCACTTTTTCCGTTTATTTTTCTACCTGTCCTCCAAAAAACATAAAATTATGACAAAAAACTAATATTTTTCTAGTACAACAACTACACACTACAAATAATCAACCCTTGGAGTAACTACACATAGCATACGTGTACACTCGATTAGATACACGTACTGGAAGGGAAACGTAATATGTAATAATAATAGAAATTAAATAAATAATAGATGCGATAGAATTCAACCTGCTTTTAGTTTTTTTTTTTGCTTATGCCATGTCGATACTATAACGTCTCGATTTCCAATCAACCAACCAACCAAACCAACCCAAGTCACTTGCCGAACAATCAAACCACTTTCGATGTACGATTTCCCCTTCATACGTCGCCTATCATTCTACCTTTTTTTTTAAAATACAATACACCAATGTTGTTACTTGTAAGGATGCACACGTCCTTTTTGTTGTGTGTCTATTATGGTAAAGTCAAAAAATAATAAAGTTGGTGAGTAATAAACAGGTGAGAATTGTATTTATTGAAAATAGATTTATTAGGACATTTCGATTTGGAATAGGAATCGGAAAGTAAAAGTAATTCGTTCTTTTGTGTTAAGGGCGTTAAGGATTAACAGGGTGTTGCAACCTGATTAGATAGTATTGAAGTTTGTGAACATAATGATTGAGCATTTGAAGCCGTTTATGGAATTCACCACTGCACCTACGTGAATTTCGAACGTGTAGTCGATACAATACTCATACAAAATATGCGAGTAATCGCATTACAATAAATACACCAATAGAAACTTCTGTTCCTAGTAGTACTAAAGAGATTTATATCAACCAACAAGAAATGGAAGAGGTCAATCAATTTGTAAACGCATCAACAAAAACAGAGCAACATTCGATATGTTACACAAACTGTGGCACACATCTGCTCTATCCCGCAATATCAAGGTGAACTCTTTAAAGGCAAAAGAGTCAAGGAGTCGTTGGCATCGACATACGAAAGCAGTATAGGAAATCAAAATAATAGGACACAACAAAGTTAAACGATTTTTAGCCTAGTCGGTTACACTAGACTGTAAGATAAATGATGAACTTCTTCAGGTAGCACTGCAAGCTCATTGAGTTATGCACCGCTAGAGTGAACCCCGCATGCTTGAGTTTATCAAACGTGAACGGGTGACATTTTTGATTTGGAGACGATTGAGATCCTGTATTGTGCTTACGTCCGATTCCAGCTGGAAAATGCTGTAAATGTATACATGGTGTCCGTTCTGGATGTAAGACTTACGACTTGGCAATGCCGGATTAAGCCATTTTTATTGGATTTTTCCTGCTGGGCCTAATCGATGCACCGGAACTGCTACATGTTAATTTTAAAGGCTACAGCCACGTTATTTTATTTTTACAATAATAACATTCCAAGTCAAATTTGTGGACCAACACAACGGTCACTGGTAAGCGGAAAGTTTGCTGCACCTCCTTTCTACCATTTAATCCTCTCAAGATGAATAAATAGTATTACGTATCAGATTTGCTGTCACGGCTAAAACATATACAAAAATGTGCTTCATTACCGTATAAAATCTTAGCTTTAAGTTTTAAATGTGAAGATAGAAGGAACTCCATATTGAAATGCTTCCATTGAAAAATAAAACGAAAAATTTGATTATTGGTCAGTTGGTCATCATTTCTTGAGTACAGTTGGTTAGCTTGCAAGTTATATTTCGATTTTTGATAGCAAATTTCATTTATAGTGCCATATTTTTTCTTACTCTATGTTATTTGCAATGTCATAGAGTGAGCTGCGTTAAGAGTAGACATGTTGTAATGATTTACTGATGCTTTTCGAAGAAAGAGAATGATAGCATTTGGGTACTCTCTTTGATCAAACTCTTTGGACACAAAGCGAGATTCGATTAATCGTTGCCAAAATTGATCCTGTACATCGCCGTTTCCAGTACATCGCTACAAAGTTGGGCCGGAAAAGGAGTTTTTGAGATGACGATAAATTAGAGTAGGACGCACTGGCGGTAGTTGTCAGAGATCGCCCACTAAAAAAAATATCTTTTCCTCCAAAATTAGACGACGTACCTGTAATTGTTTTGATCTGGCATCGATTTGCTGCAGCAACTGAGCCCTAATCCTGCTAAACTCGTCCACGATGAGACCGCACGCATATTTAAATAGTGTGCGATACTGCTGAGCGATTTCATAAGATAGAGGCAAATTTTTTATGTATGCACAGTGGAACCCTCGATCGCGACGGCTGCTTTACCCGTGGAACCACAGCAAATGTAAGCACTGCAGTAGCCATCGGTATTAGTGAATCTATTATAAATTTCCATCAATAAACGGATGACAAATGTTTTGCCACAACCAGCAGGTCCCGTAAAGAAAATTTGAATGGCTTCGGCTTGTTGTTTGTTAAACAGAACTCCGATAACATGAATTAATAAACCCTCTCGGCGACCATTAGTCATGCGCATCAGATGGTTCAATGCTTCTTTCTCCATTATATTATCCCGTTTCTTTGCAATCGGCCCCAGTATATTCAGTGTAGCCAGAAGTAAATCGGAATTCATAACAACAGAATTCGGATTTCCATAGAAGTCTGCAATGGATCGGTCCCATTGTTGAATCGAGTAACTAGCTTCGTAAGATCAAGGCTAGCGGTTTCATCTTCATTGCCTGCATCCGCGCACAGCTGTCTAAAAACTTCCATTGTTATCTCAAATGCATGCGGAATTCCCTTAAGCGGACACTTAGATATTCACAAAACTCTAAACATAGGAGTCGAGAATTTTATTACTGGTCGAAAAAGGTGGACTCAGTTAAATTATATGGTAGCAGTTTCGATGGTCCCTACACAGCCCATGCGGATTGATTGATCAGGATTAATCTTCATACTCAAGCTTTACAATAAATTGGCCGAGATCGTTCTACTGGAAGTAGCAGTTTTCATAGGAGCTATTTTATTGCAAACATTATGAAAATTGTCGACTGTGTACTAAAAGATTTTAATATCGGTTCAGATCAATTTTTCAAAATTTAAGTGAAAAGGCCGATTTTTAACAAAAAACTTTTAGTTTTTGTATAGAATTCATGAAAATATTTCCACTCGCTAACGAACTCAAAACCAATCAAATTACGTAAAATGCTTTATCCACGCCTACTAGATCCGAACTCGAGTTGAAATTGTTGTTACTTTGTTGTTGTTTTTATACGTTTTGTGTGATACCGTGGTATTTTGCCCGAACTAATTCACGTGTTATCGAGTAATTTTTAGCCAAAATCGGTCCAACGGAAGTGGCAGCTTCCGTAGGAGCTTTTTCGTTTTGTGAACTTTTTTTAAAAGTATAGCATTTACGAGAAAAATGGTTATAAAGTAAAATATTCCAAATTAAATTTGCAAAAATATCGTCCGAATTAGTTTTCCAAAATTTACCCGGAAATTACGATTTTTGACCAAAAACTGTTTTTAACAAAAGTTGGGCTCTGTACAGCCCAGACAGATTGATTGGTTGGTATGAAACTTCATACTTAAGCGTTTTCTACAAATTGAGAAATTCCAGTTAGGTTTTGTCGAAATCGGTTCACCGGAAATGGCAGCTTCCATACGAGCTTTTCCGGTTTTTACAAAATATTTTTAAAGCCAAGTAATAAATTCTCCCTCTAAGCAGAAATCCGGCTGTTGAATGTACAGAATGAAAATTCATACTTATGAATTTTCCAAATATTTTGAGACCCAGTGATATTTGGTGAAAATTGGCCCACCGGAAGCTTTCATAGAAGCTTTGCGCTTTTTGTAAATATTTTGAAGGCATAGCATTTACGAGAAAAGTGATAATGAACTAAAAGCCAACAATTAAATTTGCAACAACACATGCCTGTCCAGATCAATTTTCTAAAATTTAAGTGGAAATGACGATTTTTGAGAAAAAACGGTGTTTACATTCTTTTTTAGGTGTGGGTTACTGCATCAGAGAAACTTTTGAATTTCAAAATGAATGTTTGCATACCGATTAAGCCCAATGTGTGCGAATTCAGTCCAGGAGCCGAAAAAACGGGAAAAGAAAATTTAAAATTTCGCCTGAAAGACGAAAAATATAAAACCCAATTTCTAGAAAAAAACAGAAATAATTTAAGCCTAATTTTAAATTTTTGTAAAACCCGGCTACACCGACGACGTTTGGGCTTATCATAGAAATATGATTTTCATAAATTTTCATTCATAGCATGAGGAAAAACAAACTAACCCCTTAAAGATACTATATTAAACATACAAAATACAGAGAAATACCGTTCAATAATATTTTTGGTTGAAAACAAATTAAAAAATAGAAATTAAATATTATAAAATCGAAGAATAAGCAACTCAGATAGTATATTCCTGCCAGGTATGTTCCAATTTGTGCAAATCCAGAACTGGCTCAATTTCGTTGAACAACAAAGACCGTTGAATGAACAAATTTATAACAAAAAGTATTCTAGGAACCAATTCAGCAACTATATTTTTCCGATGGCAATGAACAAACCTGATAGGTTCAGAACTGCCAACTTCATTGGTTTCTAGAACACATTTTGTCAGAAAATTGTTCATTCAACGGTGTTTGTTGTTCAATAGATTTGGGCCATTTCTGGATTAGCACAAATTCAGCCATCATATTTTTAGAATTGCTTATTCTCGGATTTTATAATATGGTATTTCTATTTTTTAATTTGTTGTTCAACCAAAAATATTATTGAACGGTATTTCTCTGTATTTTGTATGTTTAATATAGTATCTTTAAGGGGTTAGTTTGTTTTTCCTCATGCTATGAATGAAAATTTATGAAAATCATATTTCTATGATAAGCACAAACTTCGTCAGTATAGCCGTCTTTGGAAAGTTTTAAAATTATGCTTAGGTCCGTGAGCCGAACTGGACTAGCACTAATTTTTTCCCGTGAGCACTAATTATCACACATTGGGCTTAATCGGTATGCAAACTTTCATTTTGAAATTTGAATGTTTCCCTGGTGCAGTTGTTGTGCCCGACGTTTTTAGTTGTAGAAAATTGGTGCTAGTTTTAAGTATAAATGCCCAGATAATTCTATATGCCAGAAAAAAAATATTTTCTTCTTTTTAGTGCATTAGAAAAACGTGGTATTTTAAAAAGTTTTTTTTTATATATTTTATTTTAGTCTTTTTAGTTGTACGAATTTTGAATCTTGATAACAATTGAAACAATTTTTTAAAATAGATTTCATCTCTTTATTCAATTAAATTTATACAATTACATTATTCAACATAAAGACAAAAACATAAATAAAACTGTAACGAAACTTAAAGTTAACTAAAAAAAATTAAGAGTCTTATGGAGGTCGATATTGTCGCATTCTTTCCATTTCTCTGATTGCACTTTCGTTACAAGGCTTCTTTCCTGACAATTTGCTACACTCCACTTCCTCAATTTGCAGTCCATTTAAAGATCTCACTCTGCTTAATGCGACGTAAGCTTGACCGCCTTGAAAAAATGATCTTCCTAAGTAAACGACTGCATGATCGACGGTACATCCCTGCATTTTGTAGACTGTACATGCCCAACACAAAATTATTGGTAATTGTCTACGCTCAATTGATCCATAATTATATTTAGCAGGAAATTGTATAGCTTTCGGCTGGATAAGTTCAATATTCTCATTGCCAAAATCTATTCTAACTGATGGAACGTCGCTATCGTACATTTGGTCTCTGCGGAAATGCGGCCAGATAATGTCTGTGATATTTCCAATTTCCAACGCCGTTCACAAGACCCTTTTCAACATTGATGTTTGAGCGGAACATCACTTTGGCACCAACAAAAATTTTCTGCTTTTTGGATAATCCTCCAGTTTTATTTACATCTGCTGGTACGATATTAACCAACCATGTTGACATTCGACCTGTGCTCGAATTTTGAAAATACGCACTTGTTGAATTATGGGCATCTACTTGGGCTCTTAAAGGATAAATTCGAATGGCTTTATCCAATGCAAAATCTCCAGTTGCCTCTTTCATTTGTTTTGACATAAGAAGCTCAAAATGCTGACCACTTAATTTTCCAACTCTAAGGACATTCAAAAGATCAGCAAATGTATTGTCTGCTTGCTGCCGCATGTTTTCTGTCAGCTCACATAAGGAGAGTCGCTGGCAAGAATCGAGTTGGCTGATTGAAAATTTGTGCTCTTTTTACGGGAGGCAATTGCATCAAGTCACCGAAAACAATTATATTGATACCTCCAAACACTTCGTTCTCTTTATTTTTCAATTGTCTCAGTCGTGAGTTAATCATGCAAAGCATTTCATAAGGAACCATGCTTATCTCATCAATGAAAATGTATCTGTATAATCTTCAGGTAATTTCCTGTCAATTGGGGCATATTTGGTGTAAGAAATCCTGTGAACAACTGTGAAGTGTTGAACCTCCTACTAGTCTAGCTGCAACACCAGTTAAGGCAGCAACCAACTTTTCCAGCAAAACAGTTTTTAACCAAATTCTTAAGAGCATTAAACGTAAATGTTTTGCCTACTCCTGCTCCACCAGTGACCTATACCATCTCATTCGTTGTCTACTTCCGTTCAACTGCTCTTGAATGCTTTGTCTTACTAGTTGGAAAAGTTCTTGTTGTTTTGCATTCATGTTATTGTAAATTGTTTGCAATTGTTCACCAGATATATTCTGTTCGGGAACTTCCTCTTCAAAATTTGGATCAACATATTCTTCAGGTTGTTCGTGAATAAACTGAAAACAGTTCACATTAAAATGACTTCAAAAATATATGGAAGGCTACTGACGCCAGGTGTGAATCTTATGTTGCTCATGTATATAGATTATGATCTCAGCTACCATATTCACATACACCCAGGGTAGTTACAGGGGGTTTTTCTAACACTTTTATTAAAAAACTGAAAACATTTCACATTAAAATGACTTAAAAAATGTATGGAGTACTTTCAACGATGGCCATTTTTTTGATGTTGCCCTGTGTTTGCATAATTATGATTATGATAATTTAATTAAGTTTTGAGAGTGCTTACACTATACATACGCAAATCGTTTTTTAAAGAAAATTAACTTTCATCGCTTCAAAACGTTTAAACGTACATTTTCTCTTCTTTTTCATAAATTCTCTGATTTTTCATAAAATTTTCTGCTGAGAATTTTTAATTTGCATAAAAATATCAAAAATTTTCTGCTGGTGTTAAAAAATACCAGCAGAAAAAATTTCATTTATGTGATAGTGATGCCTCTAGCGATGAATAGCAAAACGTATTTTTTCTGCTGGAAAGTTTCTGCTATCTTATACAGCATCACCCGTAGCCTGATTACCTTCGAAACGTAAAACGTGAAAACGTTGTTCAGGGCGTCTTGTATTTAAAATTACACATCTGCGCGTGAACTTCCTCTGAACGGTAGATGACATAGGCGGTATGCACATTCACATGCAGATACTTGTCTCTCTTTTAGTATACGCATGCATGCCTTAAACAGTTTTCTTGAAACGTTTGTTTCTTCTCTGCGAATTTGTCTAATGGCCTGTGCAACACACTCATTTACATTAGTAGGTTCCGACTTTGAAATATACTTAGCTATGTAGTGTGCGATAAATTCATTAGTTCCACATGGCTAAACATCCATATTACCATCCCATAATTGAAGTATGTATTTCAGGATTGTAATTATTTACATATTTGTCTTGGGGTCGTCTCTTTAAAACTCATATTCTACCTGCGTTTCTGATAAATTCATCAGATGTTTGAGAAATGATTTTGGTGTGATAAAACCGCTTGTCGTGGAAATCCGAATCAACATATGATTCCGAATTGTTCTTGTGACAAGTATGTGTGTGTCTATGAATTTGATTCTTTTTGACAAACTTATGTAAATTTGAATTTTCTTCCTCTGATGGAAAATAACAAGAAATGACCTCATAAATTAATTTAATTCCTGGTTCTGATTCAAATGATGACGCATTCTCAATCCAAAATGACCATATGAACATGAGGACTGCCTCTATTTTGGAATTCAATTTGCCACCAAAAGTCTTTTACTTTTCCACCAGGAATCTTATCATTTACTTTTAAATGTTTCATAAAAGCATCCAACCTTCTTTGAAAATGTCGACTCACAACAACTGGATAACGCTCAATGAAACGTTGAGCCTGATCTAAGCTAATGCTTGCTGGGTCTTCATTGGGTCTATTGTCAGCGATTAACAATGCCTGACGCATATCTAACCAATTTAGATCATTACAACACTGAGAAAAATTTTGGTTTGTAAAATTAAAAAACGAAGTTTTTAATTTCTCAAAGTTATAAATATTTTTGAATTTCAAAAGTATTTTTTTGAAATTAAATGAAATTTTTGCAAACTAATAAAAAGCTTTTTTATTTTAAAAACATATTTTGTAAAATGATTTATAAAATACTTTTTAAATTTAAAAAGTTTATTTATTTAAACATAATAATTTATTTCAAAAGAAGTGTTATAGCAATTAAAAACAATTTTTTTGATAATAATGACAACTTATGAAAATGTTTATATTTATTGTTTTGCCAGAAATCCCGTTGTTTTATTTTTCAATTCGTCTATATTTTATTTTTTTATTTTAAAGTGTTTTCGGCTATTTATATAATTCGCCAAATCGATATGTTCTTGTGTTATACTAAAGGTATGGAGGTTTGATTTTCCGCAGTTTGGTCATTGCAACCCGATAAGTAGAGCAACTTTTTATAAGTACGAATCCAAACTACCAAAGCAACTTGATGAGATACTCATTATATTTTTTTAAGGGTCGTGTGTATTTTTACACAATGGCCCTGGGGGTTAAAATTTGGGGAGGGGGAGTTACATGTTAGTGATGACCTCTTAATTTTTGCTGGCTTGAACAGTCGGAAATATTATGAATGTCATTGTAATAGTAAAGTGTATAACTACGGATTACTTTGAAGTAATAAAATCGTGTGACATAATTGTTAAAAAATAATTAAAATTAAAATAAATCTTTTAAAACTAACCAATAGTATTTTATTCTTAAAAAACAATCGCTTAAAATTTAAGAAAACTATTTGACAAAAGTAAGAAAAGTATTTTTGGAAATAAAAACCGTTTTTTTATTAATATAAACAAATTTGGTGAAAAATTATATTTTAAAAATAAAAAGATTATCCTTTTGATTTTAAAAACGAGACTTTTCGCCTAAAAAATATATGTATATTTTTTTGATTTTATATGTATATTTTTTTATTTTTAATGGTTTTTTTTCTCAGTGAACTTAATGTCAAAAACCAAGTTGGTGCACCAAGGCATCGAATCTGCGTGCAACTAATTCGCTGTTTGCACTCCGCCAACAAGCTGCTGATCCTCTCAAATTTCTCATATAAATATGAAGATCTTCAACTACACCTTCTTGTCCTCTTACCTTCTTAACACAAGCAGAAATTGTAGATTTCACTCTATCATACTCAAACATTGCAAGCGCATAGAAAAGATAATCATTAACTCCTTTTGGGAAAAGATAAAACCATGAAAATTCGTCTGCCTTCTTTTCATGATTAACATTAACAATGTTATCTTTTGTCTTTCGAACAATTTCATTGACACTTGAACTTTCAACAAGTTCATCTTCAACATCTGGTTGAACAACATCAATTGGAGCCATGATAGATGTCTGAACATGGACATGTTCTGTCAATACTGAAGAACTTGGCTCTGGTGCAAATCCAATTGGGGTTTGCTGTGCGTGTCCATGCTGCCTTAAATATGCATCCATCTGAACGAAATCACCTTTAAAATTTACGTTGATGTAATGAATAGAAAATTGCTCATTATCTTGTTTAAACACACGTCTACAGATACGATGAAGTTCTTCAATGGTATCGCATTCGATAATGCATCATGACCTTTATTGTGAGTTAAAGGCTTGCCTTTAGGCCCACATGAATGTGAATCTGTAAAGTAATATTTACCATCATAATGCATGAGACCTAAAGATTTCGAGTGTGCAATTATAACTCCTGCAATATGCTGTGAAAACAATTCTACAAGAGCAGCCAGTAATGTTTTGAAATCTTCACCATCGTTTCTCTTGTCCATTAAATTTCCATTATTATCGTCATAATCAAGAGAAAATGATTTCACATATATTACGTTATTTTCGTCAGTCTGATGTCGTATCAAAGCATATATTTCATCTCCCGCATACATATTGCTATTCAATATGTTTGTGTTCCATTGACTTGGAGAAATAATAACAGCTCTTACAATGTTTGCAAGAACCATTGCAAAGCACTGAACTCCAGCGTATCCAGACTGGAAAATTTCGCTATTGCTTTGATTCAAAGTAGCTCTAACAATTCTTGAAATTTTAATATTTCTATCGAGAGCAATAACATGTTCTTGTTGGTGTGGTTATTTAGATGGAATGACACGAATAATGTCTTGTGCATCAAGTCTGACAAAATGATTGATCGTGACATCTTTATATAGCGGGTTATTTACAATGAGCCAACGAAGTGCGACATAAATGCGATCTCGGGATATTGTGTAGTTCCGTGAGACATTCAAGTTCCCGAGGGTCTCAGTCACTACTACAATACCAGCGTCATTGCTAGCTCTTGGCAGCATATTAGGAAGCTTCTCGCTAACCTCGAAAATGTCGAGAGCTAAAAGCGTAGCATGTCCCTTAAAGCCGTACTGGCCAAAGCGGCCATCAAATCTGATGACTTTAATGAACGTAGACATGAATGTAGACAAGGCTTTGCGGTCACCAAATGGTACTTTACTATCTGATTTGGATAACACTGCTTAGTGCAGATTTCACAAGTTTTATCACAGAAGATGTTTATTGCTCGATAAAACTCTTCTGTGCTTGAAGAATTTTGAGCATATGATCGTTCATTGTGCTCTTGTTCAGTTTCATTAGCTCTAACATGAGAGTGCAATACTGGATCCCGCTCCTAGCGACCAATACGTTGAGCCTCTGTTTCATTTTCTATAGCATGAGAGTGCTGTACCTCTCCAAACGATCATTGCGTTTAGTTTCTGATTCATTTGCGCGATATTGGAATTGGCATATTTTTTGTTGAGCAAGACGAGAAGCCTGTTGGTCTTCAGTTTCTGCATCAATTTTCTTTCTACGTGTTACCAATCGTGCTGTTTTTTTTTTCTGGTTCAGACTCAAGTAAACGCTTCTGTTGGTATTTTTGACAAGCTTTTTCAAGCCGCCGTTTTCTTTGGCAGGTAGTTTCTGGCATACTTATTTTATGATATGAAGAATATTCAGTTACGTTTGATTCCTGTAAAAACAGTATCCAATCCTTATATCTACACAAAATTTATAATTATTTACACTATATAATACATACACTATAATAATTCATTATTAATTTTTTTGTCAATTTGGACGCTTTTGAAGTTACACCTAAACTAGTCCTAAACCAATAAAAAAAACGAAAGTGTGTTTGCTTTGGTAAAATTTAAATAAAGATGACATTTAGGCGAAATAATGAAATATTTGAATAGTTTTCCAATTGAAATTATTCTTTAAAGTTTAACAATTGAAATTATTCTTTAAAAAAAACATTTTTGGAATTTTCGTAGTAAAAATAAATAATCTTTTCCGTCCAAAGAAAATAATATTTTCTTAAGCAATTAATTATCTTGAGAATTCGCCTGATTATTACCTAGTTCTGTATGATTTTCTGAAAGGTTAAGATTAGAACTTCGGAACCTGTAAGCCATTTAAAAAGCTAATGTGATTCACGTGGTCAAATAAATACTTTAGTGACCTGCGCTATAGTAAGAATTTGTGATTTTCTTAAGATATTAATTATATTGAGAATTCGCCTGATTATTAAATAGTTTAACGGAAATGAGATTTATTAATGATTTCTAAAAAAAGTTTGTTAATGTGGTCGCCTTAAACGGGACAAGGCTATTGCTTAACTGATAATGATGGAATTCGGCACGTTGAATAAATACGGGGTTATAAAATTATAAACTGCTGTACTCGCCAGAAGATGATATACCAAATCATAATTGTCATCTTTTCTGATTATTGCTGTAGTGGAGAGTGTAATTATTGGTTGTTTTATGGAATTAACTCGCAGACCATTTATGCTTTTCTATTGCAAGTACCTCAAAAGTATAAACTTCCGCTTGGTTCGAAAGGGTCTAGAAATCTCAAGGTCTTAGAAGACATCATATTTCATGTTCCCGTGAACAGTTTTCGAGGTCGTTGTTGATTAGAATACTATAAATTTATCCGAACCCTTTGTGTAGGGTTCATAACGTGATTTTTGTGAGAGCAGGTAGTTAGACTGCATCTCAACCCACTAATTCCATGAGTAGGTCACGTACTGATGATATATATTAAAGCATACAGCCTTATCAGAAACATTTAAACATCACGAGCGGATTGCTTCCAGATAGATACCTGCTTATTACCGAGTTCTGTCCATCCTAGTTTAAATTACAGAATTCCCTCCCAGGTGGTCATATTTTAGAAATTCTTCCAAAAGTTATTAAAGAATCTTATTTCTATCCATCATATTCAATTTCACCATAATCGGTTGAGAAATTATCGAGTTCCATTTCAGGTGGCCATATTTCAGAACTTTTCCAAAAATCAATTAAGAATCCCATTTCCATCCAACGTACCCAATCCCATCATAATCGGTTAAGAATTGATCGAGTACCGTCCGAGATGGCAATATTCCAGTATTTCTTCTCATAAACATTTAAGAATCAACTTTCCATTCAGCATACCCTATCCCATCATAATCGGTTAAGAATTGATCGAGTTCAGTCCCAGGTGGAAATATTCTAAAACTTCTTTGCAGAATCATTAAAGAATTTCATTTCTATCCAAAATAGCCAATCCCTTCATAATTGGTTGATCAATTCTTGATCAAGTTCCATCCCAGCCCTAAGCTAGCCATATTCCAGAACTTCTTCCCAATATCGTTTAAGAATCCCATTTCCATCCAACATACCTAATCCCATCATAATTAGTTAAGAATTGGTCGAGTTCCATACCAGGTAGCCATATTCCAAAATTTCTTCCTAAAATCGTTTAAAAATCCCTTTTCCATCCAGCATACCTGATCCTATCATAATCAGGTATGAATTGATCGAGTTCTGTCTCCGGTAGCCATATTCCAGAATTTTTGCCCAAAGTCATTTAGGAATCCCATTAGCATCCAGCATATACCCAATCCCATCATAATCAGTTAAGAATTGATGAAGTTCTGTCCCAGGTGACCATATTTCAGAATTCCTTCCCAAAATCATTTAAGAACCCCATTTCCATCCAGCACACCCCTTTCCAGGTGGCCATATTGCAGAACTTCTTCCAAAAATCATTTAAAAATATCATTTCCATCCAACATACCCAATCCCATCATAATCGGTTAAAAATTGATCAGTTCCGTCCCAGATGGCCATATTCCACAACTTTTTCCCAAAACCGGTTATGAATCTCATTTCCATGAAACAAACCCAATCTCATCATAATCGGTTAAGAATTGATTTTGTCCCCGGTAGCCATATTCCAGAATTCCTACCCAACGTCATTTATTAATCTCATTTGCTTCCGGCATACCCAATCCCATCATAATTGGTTAAGAATTAGTCGAGCTCCGTCCCCGGTAGCCATATTCCAGAATTTCTACCCAAAGTCATTTAGGAATCCTATTTCCATCCAGCATACCCAATCCCATTATTATCGGTTAAGAATTTTTTTTATTTTTTTTATTAATCATCCATCATTAATCATCCTTTTAAGGTCAATTAATACTCCCTTTTCATTCACGTACTCACCCACCCATTCATCTATACTCACACATTTACAGTATACCACCTGCACGTTGCAAGCTCCATGTTAACCCGCACACTGGCATGGACGGTGGGTCGGCACTAAATTCTGCACTCCAACAGAGGGTCTAAGTTGTGTTTATTATCGTAATCGATCGTAATCGTTCATGAAAATTCGCTTTATATAATGCCTCTGGTGGGATTCGAACCCAGTACCTCCCGGTCCAAGTGCCATAGCTTTAACCACTGCGCCACTTGTACGGTAAAATCATGGAGTTCTGTCCCAGGTGACCAAATCCAGAATTCCTTCCCAAAATCATTTAAGAATCCCATTTGCGTCAAGCACACCCCTTTCCAGGTGACCACATTCCAAAAATCATTTAAGAATATCATTTCCATCCAACATTCCCAATCCCTTTATAATCGGTTAAGAATTGATCGAGTTCCGTCCCAGGTGGCTATATTCCAGAACTTCTTCCCAAAATCGTTTATGAATCCGATTTCCATTAAACAAACCCAATCCCATCATAATCGGTTAAGAGTTGATTTTGTCCCCGGTAGCCATATTTCAGAATTCCTACCCAACGCCATTTAGGAATCTCATTTGCATCCAGCAAACCCAATCTCATCATAATCTGTTAAGAATTGATCACGTTCCATCTGAGGTGGCCATATTACAGAAATTCTTCCCAAAATCATTTAGGAATCACCATTCCTATTAAACATACCTAATCCCATCATAATCGGTTAAGAATTGATCGAGTTCCTTCCCAAGTGGCCATATTCCACAACTTCTTCCCAAAATCGTTTATGAATCCCATTTCCATTAAATAAATCCAATCTCATCATAATCGGTTAAGAATTGATTTTGTCCCCGGTAGCCATATTCCAGAATTTCTACCCAAAGTCATTTAGGAATAATATTTCCATCCAGCATACCCAATTGCATCAACATCGGTTAAGAATTGATGGAGTTCTGTCCCAGGTGGCCAAATTCCAGAATTCCTTCCCAAAATCATTTAAGAATCCCATTTCCATCCAGCACACCCCTTTCCAGGTGGCCACATTCCAAAAATCATTTAAGAATATCATTTCCATCCAACATACCCAATCCCTTTATAATCGGTTAAGAATTGATCGAGTTCCGTCCCAGGTGGCTATATTCCAGAACTTCTTCCCAAAATCGTTTATGAATCCGATTTCCATTAAACAAACCCAATCCCATCATAATCGGTTAAGAGTTGATTTTGTCCCCGGTAGCCATATTTCAGAATTCCTACCCAACGCCATTTAGGAATCTCATTTGCATCCAGCAAACCCAATCTCATCATAATCTGTTAAGAATTGATCACGTTCCATCTGAGGTGGCCATATTACAGAAATTCTTCCCAAAATCATTTAGGAATCACCATTCCTATTAAACATACCTAATCCCATCATAATCGGTTAAGAATTGATCGAGTTCCTTCCCAAGTGGCCATATTCCACAACTTCTTCCCAAAATCGTTTATGAATCCCATTTCCATTAAATAAATCCAATCTCATCATAATCGGTTAAGAATTGATTTTGTCCCCGGTAGCCATATTCCAGAATTTCTACCCAAAGTCATTTAGGAATAATATTTCCATCCAGCATACCCAATTGCATCAACATCGGTTAAGAATTGATGGAGTTCTGTCCCAGGTGGCCAAATTCCAGAATTCCTTCCCAAAATCATTTAAGAATCCCATTTCCATCCAGCACACCCCTTTCCAGGTGGCCACATTCCAAAAATCATTTAAGAATATCATTTCCATCCAACATACCCAATCCCTTTATAATCGGTTATGAATTGATCGAGTTCCGTCCCAGGTGGCCATATTCCAGAACTTTTTCTCAGAATCGTTTAAGAATCCCATTAGCATCAAGCATACCCAATCCCAACATAATCGGTTAAGAAATGACTGAGTTCCGTCCCAGATTAAATTCGATCGAATTGATTAAATATAAAAAACATTCGGATTTAACGGACAAGCGGATTTAACGGACTCCCCAGTCCCAAATTAGGCCTGAAAATCAAGATTTTTCTGTATAACGTTTACGTTAAAATGCACGTAGAATGTCCGTCAGAAACCAGTACCCTAAATGTTTTACCAAACATAAAACCATCGGTTAATGTAATTTTCCTTTAAAATAAAACACAGTAATAATAAAAATTGTATGCCTCGACATTTTTACAAATCCGAAAGTGTGTCTGTCGTAACTTAATGATTGAGCCCCTGAAGAATTGGCTAATCAAATGGTGAAATGTCAGACATAAGTTTTCACTATAAATAGTTAAATTACAATTATTATTGTTTGAAATCGGTCTAACGAAAGTATTAGTTTACACAGGATCTTTTAACCTCCGGCAAATATTACGAGAAGACTGCGAATTCTTGTAAGAAGAAATACTAAGAAGGAAAAGATTCTAAATTCAATTTGTAATAATAATGGTCGACACCAGCCAACAAAATATCTAATTTGGCGACAATGACGATAAACATATTAAATCTCAAACTATTCAATTTCTGTAGAAAATTTTAAATTATTACGTATTTATTGGACCACGTGAGTCCCATTAGCTTTTTAAATGGTTTACTAGTTTGAAAGTTGTAATCTGAACCTTTCAGAAAATCATACAGAACTTAGGTGTTAAGTCTAATAATTCTCGAGATATTAAATTTATTAATATAAGTCTTCCGGTTTATGTTAGTGATGTGTTAGAAAACTTATCCCAAAATAGTTCACCACTAAAAAAAATTTATTCAAATATTTTAAAAATTCGCCTAAATGCCATTTTAATTTTTATTTTACCAATACATTCTCATTTTTTTTTTAAAGTTTAGGACCAATTTAGTTTTAACTTCAAAAGCGTGTACAGGCGTGTGAAGTTTGTGCTAAACTATTCCTATTATTAGTTCTACTCTAGTTAGGTCTAACTTCACACGCATCAATTTGGCAAGAAAGAAAAAATTGCAAAAATTGTGACATTTTTTCTATTATTGTTTTACAGCGCACAGCAACTATGATGGTGAATATTTTACGATGAAAGTTTTATTTACGCCAACCGTAAAATATTAATAACGGTTTTCTGAAATTTCTATTAGGTTTTTGTTTCGAATTCGATTTTGTTTCACCAAGTGAACAAAATGTCAGCGAAATCGAATGATGATAAGTGCTTCAAATTTGGACCTCAAATTTTGACCCAAACAGATAGACAGATAGACAAGAAAGCAAGTTAAGAAAAACGTGGTAAAAATATCATTGTTCATCCCATTTATTTTTGTAAATTGCTTGTACTATACTGTTGTTGTAGCTTATACTACTTTGTTGTATACGCCACAACAACAGTGTGCAATAATTTTTTTTTATTTACTATTAATTTCCGTTGATGCAAATTCTTAAACAAAATCAGTACAGTTATATTTGGTACAGTTGATTATTTTGAATGTTATATTTCGACTTTTAATTGCAAATTTAATTTAGATTGCAATATTTTTTCTTGCTATATTATTATTGTTAACCACAATTTGGGTTTTTTTTTGCTGTCATTGAGAAACCAGTCAAACCAAATAAATTGGAAAAATTAAACTATGACGTTTGTAACAAAACGCTTTCAATAGTTTTTTTGTACACGCTGCAGTAGATAGATAAATGTTTTAGTAAGTCTTAATTTTAGTATACCGCTTTTGGCGGGATTTTAAAGATTTTAGCAAAAACGGGATTTTCAGACTCTCGTTCTGATTCTTAGCATCTGAGCCATTGCTGCCTTATGGCCTTGTACCTCTCGGTCGTAGCTATACCACCAAAATATGTCATAATATCATCGAAATTTTTCAGGAAAGGGCTATAAACTCTCAGAATGCATCATAAATCCAACACACAATTAAAATTAGTTAACATAGCACAATTCCATGAAATTTACCAAATAATGCCCATTATATTAGATTACATGACCAAATTACAACCAAAGCGTATATAGTATAGCAGATAAAACCTGCAAAACAAGAATTTTTTTACATACGCGCGCATAACAATGTTTTATGTTCTGCGGTATAATGCAATCGACCAACATTACATTTACAACCAACCACAAAATCTAACAAATAAAAAATTCAAATTGTAAAATGTACAAACAGAAATATTGAACAAGCCAAGCACTTACAGTATAAAGATTACGAATCGTGTGGAAAAGAGCAAAACCAAGAAAGAAAAGTTCACGTAAACCGCACGTGTGTGAATTTTATTTGGGACACAAAATTACGAACTGGTTTTGCTCACAAAGTGTTTGTATGTAAATATATTAGAAAAAAAAAATGTTAGAAATTGAAGTATCCAACAATAACAACAACAACTAAAATATGTAATAAAATTTATAAGATGAAATATGAAAGATATCTTTGAGCGCGCGCATATTTTTAACGAAATGGTAAAAATATTCAAATTCACTGTAATGGATTAACATTAACGCATTTTAACTATCGACGTGTCTTTAAAATATTTATATATGCAAGCTTTGTATTTAACACACGCAGATACTAAAGAATTATTTAGACACGTTGCAAATTGAATGACGGTACTCGACCCCACGCATTTCGCGTCATTTCTGTACACTCGAAAGATACTCAAACACGATACTCAAACTATCAATAATGTACTCGACGTAATGATGATTTTTATTTGCTTGGGAATTAGAACAATTATTTTTCTATTTTGGTTGATTTTTTTTTTGTTTTTGGTGGAATAGTGGGTAATGAATTTTTAAACCAAACGACCGACCCTTCGCATAAATTAAACATATATTGAATCGTACAAAAATAAATAATACGGAAAATTATAATTTATGGGAGATATAACAGGTGATTTGGGGAGGACGTATTTTCCAAAAAAAAAAAAAAAAAAAATTAGATCGAATACTAATAATAGGCCGAAAATTATGTTCAATTTTTCGGAAAATTTTGTAAATTTTTTAGTATACGCGCAAAGGTGAATTAATAATTAATAAAATTAGAAGAACGATGAGAAAAGCTCTGTCCATATATGATAGGAATACACAAAGTCAACAGAATGTCAAACCACATGATGCGATATTTTTGGTAATAATATAGCGGTAAAACTTTCATTCAATTATAATTTCGATAATAAATTATTTAAGAACTTTCAACTTTTGTACAAAAATTCTTTGTGCGTCTTAGCAATACGCATATAAAATATATAACAACAAATCGTTACAATTGAATTTCTCTAAAATTGCTATAGAAAACAATAAATTCTATTGTTCAATTTTCCGTTCATTTCCAATCATCATCATCATCATCATCATCACATAGCGTCATGATAAATTTTTTTTTATTGTTGTTTTTGTATATATACGCTGTGTGGATGAAATATCGTGGCCAATATATTCATGAAATGATGTGACGAATTCTGTCGGTTTGTTTTCGAGTGTTTTATTTTAATGCTATCTGTTTAATTTCTTTTCGACAACAATGGTTCCGGTTTATGAAATATCTAATTTTTTCTAAATACAAAGAACTATCTGTAGTTTTGTAATAAAAAAAATATTTTCGACTTGATTGGTCCATAAAATACGTTTAAAGTGTTTTTTTTATATATATATTTTTCGAATGCTTGGCATAATTTGAAATAGGGCGCATAATAGGTATTTGACTTAAAGACTCATTCACTAATTTTTCCATTACATACTTCTAGGAATTTTGTTACGTTTAAATATTCAGAAATCGGTCTAACTATTCAAAATTTCTTTTAAAGGATGTGATCACTTACTGAGATGACACCTATTGGTGAGCACCCTATAACCAAACGCCATCCAACACGGTTTTAAATAAAGCTCCAATATCGGACAACACCTTTTGGCTACTGTCATGATCACATCCATGATAAACTTTCATCTTACCTCAACCTCCGGTGGGGGAACGCGGTAACAAACACATAACAAACACAAACAAATATTTTTGGTATAAATCGCAATTAAATAATCTTTTGTTTTTGCATTCGAGGCAGATGGCTGGCGCCGTGCCGCATCAACTCTAGTGACTCGTGCACTTAGTGATTCGTGTGATATTCGGGTGATAAAACTAACATAATTCGATGGTGCAATGACAACTCGCGTCAAGCAAGCACCGCTACAGCGGGACCCTCAATTCAATGAGCAGTGAAGAAGAGCAAGAAGCACTCAATCAATATTGCAGGGAACTGGAACGAATTCTTACAGACGCAGATCGACCACGCGGCACCCCGGTATGATGAATTCTGCGGTGTACAAAACCAAACCGCAACGTTTTCCAGTGAGATCTACCAGTTCGAATTGCAAATCCAGTTTGTGTCGTATTTGCAGCAAAAGATTCAAAACCCTATTACATCACAAACTCCGGTCACTACGAGGCACGTTGCATCGTCATTGCACAGCAACCCCTGTGTTCGTAACGTACTCAAACCAAAACCTCGCCAATCGAGCTTTGTTGAATTCGAGATCCCAGGTCAGCGTCATATCTGAGAGTACAATAAATCGCATCGGATTAGCATGAAGACTAGTCCACACTCCGGTATCGATTCAACACTTTCCATCTCTATCACAGCCCAATTGCAATTTGCCGAATGGAGTCTACGTCATTCGATCACCATTCGCACAAAATATGAAATTTGGTTATCTTACTTCTTCGTTAAGGTGTTGCGCAGGATAACCAATCAGCCGTCAAATTTAACGGCTACCATCGAAGACTATGATACCATCGACACGCTCAAGTCGTTGGGAAATCGAGAAGGTTCGTTTATCTCGAAAAGTAGCGCCCAATGAGTGTATTTGAACACACGAATCATCACACTATCGCAATGAAAATGGAAGATACAGGGTATTCCTTCCATTCAATGAGAACTCATCGTCCCTTGGAAGCTCACGAGAGGATGTATGGAAGCTGCTAGAAGAATAGTATTGGTCTAAAGCTTCGACAGAACGTATTCGAAAACCCCGTTTTCGCCAACATCAATTTGTTTCGTTTCGGAAATCAAGCAGTTCCAATTATAAAGGGTGTTTCATTTCGAGGTATAGAACTTAAAGTTGACAATGTTTTTGTCAGGGACAGCCGATTTAACAGCTGACAGTTGATTTTTATTTAGTTGTTAATGAATAGACTAAGTCCATTTTGTGGTTGACGTAACCATCCATAAGAGCAGTTAATTCGATTAACTATGGTTCGTAGTATTGAAGAGAATCCAAATGCGTAAGGTTTACATGCTTGCACATGCTATTTTATTAATGGTTTGTGTAGAAATTGTTTGCGTATGGAACACACAAGTAATAAGTGTTATAGCAAGGCATCTTGTCTTATCTGCAACAACCGCCAGCATACATTGTTACATCATTCCCAACTTAGTCCGCTGTCATAAAGCACCACTGCAGCCACCGTATCGAGCAATCATACCTTTTGAAAGGACACACCAATTGCTCTAACTCAAGAAACCAGTACGGACGAGGGTAACCCAAGACCGAGTTCACCTAAATCTAATCATGCTATACAGTACTCCAGCGTTAGTGTATGTAACCAGCGTACCGGACAACTCCAGCTAGCACGAATACTGCTTGACTCAGGCTCACAAACGTCATTTGTAACAGAGTCATGTATCCAAAACCTAGGCCTTAAACGAACGAATGCTTGCATTTCAATTTACGGTCTAGTATCATCATCGGCTGGCACGACAAAGGGCAAAACCGATATGACAATTATTTCTCGAATGAATAATCACAACTCATATCATTCCAAAAATTTAATAGCACTTCACCAGCGTCAAATTATACAACATCCAAATCGAAAACGTTTATAATTAGCTATTCCAGAATTTCATAAACCCCATGAAATCGGCATCTTAGTTTGAACAGACGCATTTGTCGAAGTATTAAGTTCAGAAATAAGAAAAATTACTTTCTTTCCACAGCTACAAAATTTGAAATTTGGGTGGTTCGTTGCCGGTACATTCACGTCAGAAACTACAGAAACTATCAATCTGCATACTTCCAGCAATACATGTATAACAAATAATCACGAAGAAAATATTAACCAATTACTAAAAAAATGTTGGGAGGTTGAGGGAATTCCGCAGCAAGCCCAACCCGATGATTCCGAAAGATGGTGTGAGTCGCACTATAATGAAACGACAACGAAGGATGCAAGTGGTAGATTTCCCGGAAGACTCCCTTTAAACAGCCAAGAGAAAAGTTAGGCAGTTCATTGCAATCTGCATGCCAAAGATTGTTAGCAATGGAAAAACGATTTTTCTCATCGCCAGCCTTTGATAAAGCTTGCAAGGAATTCATGAGTGAATATATCGCATTAGATCATGATGCCAAATATTTTGTACGGCATCATGAAGTCAACCAGTAGTACTATAAAACTAAGAGTGGCCGTCGATGCTTCCAGTAAAACACCGTCATCAGTTGCGTTAAACGATATACTCCAAGTCGGACCCAGCATTTAGAAAAATTTACAACGATTGTTCTGCGATCTTGGAAGTCAACAATTGCGTTTGTTGCTGACATTGAAAATACAATATGTATCGTCAAATTAAGGTAATTATCAATTGATATTATGGCGTGATAATCCTAACACTGAAATAGGTGTGTATAAACTCAACACTGTGACGTATGGTAACGCATATGCTCCTCTTTTGTCATTAGGAACATCGAAAAAACGATTGAAAGTTTCCAATCATTGTATCCATAGGACTCTCACTCAATTCGCAATGATTTCTACATCTTCTCACGGGTTGTTACACGAAGCATTACATCTTAAAAAGCAACTTATTACAATTTTAGGTAACAGCGAATTTAACCACCAAAAAAGGAAGTCAAATTCATCCGAATTTTTGCGCTCATTCTCACAACAAGAAATTAAAACCATCGCGAAACTAATAGAAAATGATTCATCAATTAAAACCTTAGGCATAATGTTGCATGCCGATGCTGACACATTTTTATTTAAAATTCAAAAAGCTAACATCAGAACCAATTGGACTAAAAGCAGCATATTTTCATCGGCGTCTAAAGTTTATGATCCCTTGGGATAGCTAGCACCAATAGTTATTTACTACAAAATAATTCTTCAGAAACTTTGATTACTCGATTTAGATTGGGATGTCAGTCTGCCTGATCACAAAAATAAGATGTGGAGAAATGTTTTCGAAAATATGAATTAGGTGAAGTTACAGTAAATATCGTCTGTGCAAAGGGTAAAGTTGCGCCATTAAAGCCATCTCTACCAAGACTAGAACTCTGTCTGTGGTGTCCTACTTTGTGAGCTAGTAAAATTTTGTTACAAACATTGCAGTACGAACATATAAGTTTTATCGCAAATAGAACATCAACAATTTTGGATATCGTCCCTAGAAGCAACTGATCAAATATCGAGTCAAGGCACCATCCGGCTGATTACATATCGCGAGTAGTAAACCCACAAAAAATGCTAAACTTATAAATCACTGGTGGCTACCTACCCAAAATCAAATGAGCAAGCGGTTAATATGGAAGATGTTTAATTTGAAGAACGCCCAAAATTTGTAAATGTTTTGCTGGAAACAGGACCACAAGAAGATACAGTCGCACTCACTCATCACAAAATATTCATCTTAAGGAAAATGGTTGCATGGTTGAAACTAATGAAAATTATGGTTTTTGTATTGAGATTTTGGAAATATCAGCCACTAAAGGAAAGAAACAGAGTCATTGATCCTACTGAAATATGTGAGGACGAAACTGTTTTACTTGGCAACCATTAGCACGGGCAGTAACTTATCAGACAAACATGATTTGTCTTCACTCGATCCATTCATCGATTCCAAAGGGTTACTTCGAATTGGTTTTCGAATTGAACGTCTGAGAAATTGTACCAATATGCATGCAAGTAATTCGCTAGTTTTGAGCATCCTAAGATAAAAGTATTGGATGATTGAGCAAAAATTCGAGCAAAAGGTGGGTGATTTGCCAGCAGCACGATGCAGTATGAGCTGACCATTATTAAAAATAGGATTAGACTATGCTGGATCAATGCAGATACAAACAGCAAACGTAAAAATGTTCCATCTGAAAAGCCTTATATTAATGCTGTATAAGATAGCGGAAATTTTAACAGCTGAAAATAAGAGATTGCGCTACTCGCCGTAAGTGGCAGCACTATCACTAAAGAGAATTAATTTTGTTATGTATAATTACCAGCGGAAATTTTTCATTTATTATGTACCACTTTTTCGCTAAATAAAGTATCTCAGCGGAATAAAATATTAAAAGTGATCCTTAAAATGGCCATTTGATTGATCCCCGAAGTAAAGGAATTTGGTAAATGAATGAAATCTTGAAATTTAACAATAATCCGTCTATCCGCCATTTCTTCCACTAGTACCAATACTTTCGGTTAGGTAAGCTTAGGTTATACTGAGACTATATGGCAAATTTGGGGAAAATTCATAGACCAGAATTTTCACTAGAATTTTTTGATTTTCTGCGGCCAAATCAGAGATTTTCAGTTTTTGACCAATATCTCAAAAAACTTCCACTAGTAACCAATACTTTCGGTTGTTTTACTAGTAGCCTAGGTCATACTGAGACTATATGGAAAATTTGGGGAAAATTCATATACCAGAATTTTCACTAGAACTTTTTGATTTTCTGCGGCCATATGTTATTTTCAGTTTTTGACCAATATCTCAAAAACTTCCACTAGTAACCAATACTTTCGGTTGTTTTTCTAGTAGCTGAGGTCATATTGAGACTTTAAGGAAAATTTGGGGAAAATTCATACACCAGAATTTTCACTAGAATTTTTTGATTTTCTGCGGCCATATGTGATTTTCAGTTTTTGACCAATATCTCAAAAACTTCCACTAGTAACCAATACTTTCGGTTGTTTTTCTAGAAGCTTAGGTCATACTGAGACTATATGGAAAATTTGGGGAAAATTCATAGACCAGAATTTTCACTAGAATTTTTTGATTTTCTGCGGCCAAATAAGAGATTTTCAGTTTTTGACCAATATCTCAAAAAACTTCCACTAGTAACCAATACTTTCGGTTGTTTTTCTAGTAGCCTATTTCATACTGAGACTATATGGAAAATTTGGGGAAAATTCATATTCCAGAATTTTCACTAGAATTTTTTGATTTTCTGCGGCCAAATAAGAGATTTTCAGTTTTTGACCAATATCTCAAAAAACTTCCACTAGTAACCAATACTTTCGGTGTTTTTCTAGAAGCTTAGGTCATACTGAGACTATATGGAAAATTTGGGGAAAATTCATATACCAGAATTTTCAGTAGAATTTTTTGATTTTCTGCGGCCATATTTGATTTTCAGTTTTTGACCAATATCTCAAAAACTTCCACTAGTAACCAATGCTTTCGGTTGTTTTTCTAGTAGCTTAGGTTATATTGAGACTATATGGCAAATTTGGGGAAAATTCATAGACCGGAATTTTCACTATAATATTTTGATTTTCTGCGGCCATATGTGATTTTCAGTTTTTGACCAATATCTCAAAAACTTCCACTAGTAACCAATACTTTCGGTTATTTTTCTAGCTACTTAGGTTATATTGAGACTATATGGAAAATTTGGGGAAAATTCATAGACCAAAATTTTCACTAGAATTTTTTGATTTTCTGCGGCAAGTAAGAGATTTTCAGTTTTTGACCAATATCTCATAAAACTTCCATTAGTAACCAATACTTTCGGTTGTTTTTCTAGTAGCTTAGGTCATTCTGAGACTATATGGAAAATTTGGGAAAAATTCATATACCAGAATTTTCACTAGAATTTTTTGATTTTCTGCGGCCAAATAAGAGATTTTCAGTTTTTGACCAATATCTCAAAAAATTTCCTCTAGTAACCAGTTTTTCGGTTGTTTTTCTAGTGGCTAAGGTCATACTGAGACTATATGGAAAATTTGGTGAAAATTTATATACGAGAATTTTCACTAGAATTTTTTGATTTTCTGCGGCCATATGTTATTTTCAGTTTTTGACCAATATCTCAAAAACTTCCACTAGTAACCAATACTTTCGGTTGTTTTTCTAGAAGCTTAGGTCATACTGAGACTATATGGAAAATTTGGAGAAAATTCATATACCAGAATTTTCACTAGAATTTTTTGATTTTCTGCGACCATATTTGATTTTCAGTTTTTGACCAATATCTCAAAAACTTCCACTAGTAGCCAATACTTTCGGTTATTTTTCTAGTAACTTAGGTTATATTGAGACTATATGGCAAATTTGGGGAAAATTCATAGACCAGAATTTTCACTAGAATTTTTTGATTTTCTGCGGCCAAATCAGAGATTTTCAGTTTTTGACCAATATCTCAAAAAACTTCCACTAGTAACCAATACTTTCGGTTGTTTTACTAGTAGCCTAGGTCATACTGAGACTATATGGAAAATTTGGGGAAAATTCATATACCAGAATTTTCACTAGAACTTTTTGATTTTCTGCGGCCATATGTTATTTTCAGTTTTTGACCAATATCTCAAAAACTTCCACTAGTAACCAATACTTTCGGTTGTTTTTCTAGTAGCTGAGGTCATATTGAGACTTTAAGGAAAATTTGGGGAAAATTCATACACCAGAATTTTCACTAGAATTTTTTGATTTTCTGCGGCCATATGTGATTTTCAGTTTTTGACCAATATCTCAAAAACTTCCACTAGTAACCAATACTTTCGGTTGTTTTTCTAGAAGCTTAGGTCATACTGAGACTATATGGAAAATTTGGGGAAAATTCATAGACCAGAATTTTCACTAGAATTTTTTGATTTTCTGCGGCCAAATAAGAGATTTTCAGTTTTTGACCAATATCTCAAAAAACTTCCACTAGTAACCAATACTTTCGGTTGTTTTTCTAGTAGCCTATTTCATACTGAGACTATATGGAAAATTTGGGGAAAATTCATATTCCAGAATTTTCACTAGAATTTTTTGATTTTCTGCGGCCAAATAAGAGATTTTCAGTTTTTGACCAATATCTCAAAAAACTTCCACTAGTAACCAATACTTTCGGTGTTTTTCTAGAAGCTTAGGTCATACTGAGACTATATGGAAAATTTGGGGAAAATTCATATACCAGAATTTTCAGTAGAATTTTTTGATTTTCTGCGGCCATATTTGATTTTCAGTTTTTGACCAATATCTCAAAAACTTCCACTAGTAACCAATGCTTTCGGTTGTTTTTCTAGTAGCTTAGGTTATATTGAGACTATATGGCAAATTTGGGGAAAATTCATAGACCGGAATTTTCACTATAATATTTTGATTTTCTGCGGCCATATGTGATTTTCAGTTTTTGACCAATATCTCAAAAACTTCCACTAGTAACCAATACTTTCGGTTATTTTTCTAGCTACTTAGGTTATATTGAGACTATATGGAAAATTTGGGGAAAATTCATAGACCAAAATTTTCACTAGAATTTTTTGATTTTCTGCGGCAAGTAAGAGATTTTCAGTTTTTGACCAATATCTCATAAAACTTCCATTAGTAACCAATACTTTCGGTTGTTTTTCTAGTAGCTTAGGTCATTCTGAGACTATATGGAAAATTTGGGAAAAATTCATATACCAGAATTTTCACTAGAATTTTTTGATTTTCTGCGGCCAAATAAGAGATTTTCAGTTTTTGACCAATATCTCAAAAAATTTCCTCTAGTAACCAGTTTTTCGGTTGTTTTTCTAGTGGCTAAGGTCATACTGAGACTATATGGAAAATTTGGTGAAAATTTATATACGAGAATTTTCACTAGAATTTTTTGATTTTCTGCGGCCATATGTTATTTTCAGTTTTTGACCAATATCTCAAAAACTTCCACTAGTAACCAATACTTTCGGTTGTTTTTCTAGAAGCTTAGGTCATACTGAGACTATATGGAAAATTTGGAGAAAATTCATATACCAGAATTTTCACTAGAATTTTTTGATTTTCTGCGACCATATTTGATTTTCAGTTTTTGACCAATATCTCAAAAACTTCCACTAGTAGCCAATACTTTCGGTTATTTTTCTAGTAACTTAGGTTATATTGAGACTATATGGAAAATTTGGGGAAAATTCATAGACCAAAATTTTCAGTAGAATTTTTTCATTTTCTGCGGCCATATTTGATTTTCAGTTTTTGACCAATATCTCAAAAACTTCCACTAGTAACCAACACTTTCGGTTGTTTTTCTAGTAGCTTAGGTCATACTGAGACTATATGGAAAATTTGGGGAAAATTCATATACCAGAATTTTCACTAGAATTTTTTGATTTTCTGCGGCCAAATAAGAGATTTTCAGTTTTTGACCAATATCTCAAAAAATTTCCACTAGTAACCAGTTTTTCGGTTGTTTTTCTAGTGGCTAAGGTCATACTGAGACTATATGGAAAATTTGGTGAAAATTTATATTCCAGAATTTTCACTAGAATTTTTTGATTTTCTGCGGCCAAATAAGAGATTTTCAGTTTTTGACCAATATCTTATAATCACATATGGCCGCAGAAAATCAAAAAATTCTACTGAAAATTCTGGTTTATGAATATTCCCCAAATTTTTTATATAGTCTCAGTATGACCTAAGCTACTAGAAAAACAACCGAAAGTATTGATTACTAGTGGAAGTTTTTGAGATATTGGTCAAAAACTGAAAATAACATATGGCCGCAGAAAATGAAAAAATTCTAGTGAAAATTCTGGTATATGAATTTTCCCCAAATTTTCCATATAGTCTCAGTATGACCTAAGCTACTAGAAAAACAACCGAAAGTATTGGTTACTAGTGGAAGTTTTTTGAGATATTGGTGAAAAACTGAAAATCACATATTGGTGCAGAAAATCAAAAAATTATACTGAAAATTTTGGTCCATGAATTTTCCCCAAATTTTCCATATAGTCTCAGTATGACCTAAGCTACTAGAAAAACAACCGAAAGTATTGGTTACTATTGGAAGTTTTTGAGATACTGGTCAAAAACTGAAAATAACATATGGCCGCAGAAAATGAAAAAATTCTAGTGAAAATTCTGGTATATGAATTTTCCACCAAATTTTCCATATAGTCTCAGTATGACCTAGGCTACTAGAAAAACAACCGAAAGTATTGGTTACTAATGGAAGAAATGGCGGATAGACGGATTGTTGTTAAATTTCAAGATTTCATATACCGAGTTTCTTCTCGGAGATCAATTAATTTGCCATTTTAAGGATCACTTTTAATATTTTATTCCGCTGAGATATTTTATTTAGTGAAAAAAGTGGTACATAATGAATGAAAAATTTCTGCTGGTAATTACATAACAAAATTTATTCTCTTTAGTGATAGTATTGCCCCTTGCGGCGAGTAGCGCAATCTCTTATTTTCCGCTGTCAAAATTCCGCTATCTTATACAGCATCTTATATTACAGTGTTTGTGTCTGTGTGTTAAGACAGTCTACCTAGAAGTCGTAATCAGGTTGAATACAGAGTCGTTCTTATCAGCGTTAAATAGATTCATATGAAGAAGGGAAATACCTGAAGAGGTTTCTTGTGATAATGGTACAATATTCATTGGTGCAAATCGAGAACTACGCAGTCTCAGTCAAAATATTAATTCACCAGCAATGAAATAATCTTATTTCTGACTTTCTATTACAGAAAAGTATAACCACCGCGTGGTATTCCACTCCGTGCACCTAACTATTTGGAGGTTTTTGGGAGGCATCAGTGAAGTCCTTTAAATATCACATCAAGCGAGTTATTGATGGCAGTTTCACTTTTGAAGAACTTTCGACAATTACCACACAAACCGAATCAATTCTAAATTCACATTTACAATTGCTGACACCAGGGCATTTCCTCATAGGTGAACCATTAATCGCAATTCCAGAACTAGCTTTGGATGACCTCTCAATTAACAAACTCTCCAGTTGACAAAATATACATCTACGAGTTCAAGGCTTTTTTAAATGATGGCCAAACAAACTTCGAACAATTAATTGTCGATGATGTCTTGTTGATTAAAGATGACCATTTAACTTATAATCAATGTTTCAATGGCTGGTTGTCAACATTCAACCTGGTCATGATGGAATCGTACGGGTCGTAACTTTAAAAACTGCACACACTGAAGTTAAACGTCTAGTGAACAATCATGGGGACCATATATGATTAAAAATAATGCTGGTGTAAACGTTACAGTCAACGGATACCGGTATAGACATATGATTAATATTTTTTTATGCCTCAATATCGAGAAATGGATCTGTCAACTGGCCACCGCATTTGTGTGATTTAACAATTTAACACCCCAGGACTATTTCCGAGTATGTGAGGTCACTTGTCTACGCCATTCGACCAAAATGCACTTTCTGTAAATTGAGATTATGTGAGCAACTATACGATTGCCAAAATCTTGAGCAGGTGTCAAGCAAAGCTTTTCCGCGATAGTTGTTACAATTCAACTATGGTCTCCCTTTTTATGTAGTGGACAAACTCGGACTATTTTCTATTTATTTATTTCAAGAAATCGATTTAGTAATACAATACAGTTATGATTTCAATCTTAGAATTACCAAAAATTTTTTGATAGATAAAATATTAAAAAGACAAGTTCATGTTGAATTTTAAAAATTAAAAATTTTTAAGGGTAGTTCTTCAAATTTGAAGCAGTAAAAAGTAATTATAAATTTAAAAAAATATTCTTTCAAGTTAGTTTTGAAAGTGTTTTTAGATAAATTGAAGTCGAAGTGATCCTCTCTATTGTATTAAATGTTTTCACTGATCTATTGATTTAGTTGTTATCTCCATACTCGATGGAATAGTCTTCTGGCGAAAATAATCGATACCTACGAAATCATCTACTTTGAACATTAAAAGTAACCAAATCATCCCAGTACGTAGCCAGAATCAATGTGACCAAGTAGTACGTTACCGATGAAAGTGGCATCTAGAAGAAGGCGTCTATTTCGAAGATTGCAAATATTGTATTATTTTCACCTTGTTGGATATGGTGTTAATTGAGCCACATTTACGTGGAATGGTTCTCTATAGTCGTAGTCCCAACCAGATTTTTTTTTAACAGGAATAAAATAAATTTATGTTGTATGCTTTCGGTTCTCTTGAGGTGAACATTGTTTTGGGGCTGCGAATGCTATTGCTGCTTTACAAAAATCTCCAATGGACTGGACCCAAGCATTCGCTAAACACACTTTTCTGTATTTTTTTTTGTATAAAATATTTTTATTATTTTTAGTTTCTTTTTATTTTATTTATTTTTGGCTTCACTCGACAACGTACATTTGGCAACTGAACTGACAATATTTTTCTAAACGCTTAATGTAATTGCTATTGAGAACTATAAATGTCTGGGGTAGTGACATCTGGCGCATTAAAAATAAGCTGATTGGGTCTTTTTTTATATGAAATTTTAGCACGGCATACTTTATGAAAATAAAAATTAACATACAAAAAAAGACCCAATCAGGTTAATTTTTTTGCCGTCAGATCTACAAACAGTTCTCTATAATAATTTAGAACAGCTAATTTTAAAGTATAACAATTTTAAGTTATAATCAATTTATACAGATGGCACTAGTTATAAAAAAAAATGTTGAATACAAATAATTTAAGAAACGTCAATAATTTGCCATTTGTTTTGATTTGGTAAATACAAATATTTTTCCTTTCACAAAAAAATTAATTTAATTAATTGATAATTTCTACTTTCAGATAAATGGCATTATAAACATAATTAAGCTAAGTATCATTAAATTACATACATTTATATTACAATAATAATTATACATGCTTTTTAATTACAGATATACACACAATGATAAAGTTGAACATCCAGCTGGAATATTTGGTTTGCAGCTTCTTCGCTTTTTATTTGTAAATAAAGACAGTGTGCAAACTAATTAATGTTTTATTTTTATATTTGCAGATTCCTTCAATCTACCGAAACAAACATTATGGTAAGGATTCCAAACGATTACGGCGTATTCCACTTGAGATCTTACATAAGCGAAATATAGTGAACATAACGTTTTTATATCCCTGAACTTTCTAGTCCATCGTTTGACAAAGCCAAACATGGAGTTTGCTTTTGCAAAACAGTTATCGATGTGCTTAATATTTTCAACGAAGGTGACTCCAAAATCTGTAATCTCGTATACCCTTTGAATTTCTTTGCCATTGATGTTGTATCCGATAATTATTGGATTCCGTTTGCGATGAAAAGACATAATTTTGAATTTTTGATATTCAAATCCAAAGAGTTGTGGTTTTACCATCTATATTAAGTCTATTGAGGTCTTCTTGTAGTTCGATAGAATCGCGAATTTGTTTGATCGTATGAAAATTGTTTACGTCATCGGCAAATATGAGAACATTTGAGTTTTTAATTATATTCGTTATGCTGTCAATGAAAACAATAAAAAGCCATGGTCCAATGTGAGATCCTTGGGGAACACCAGAAGTCACGTTGATAACTTTAGATTTTTTATTTGCTATTATTACATATTGCTGACGACTTGTTAAATACGACTTGAACCAGTTGATATATTCCATTGAAAAACCAAATGTATACAAGCTTTGGAGTGCTTTATGAGGACAGATAGAGTCAAATGCCTTACTGAAATCTGTATATGCCACATCAACTATGTTAATGAATTCAACCACGTTGGAAGAAGTAGAGCGACATGGCATAAATCCATGCTGGTTAACAGATATATGACGTATTAATGTTGATTTAAAACTATTGCATACGACCAGTTCAAATAGTTTAGGAATTGATGATGTTGTTGATATTCCTCTGTAGCATGTGACGTCATCTCGTTTACTTCATTTGAAAATTGGTGTTATCTTAGAGAAAGTTGGTGTTATCTTTCTCGAAAAACAACCTTTTTAACATAACTGAAGGAAAGTCGTCTGGCCCACATCCGTGACCAAAGTTGAAAGACTTACGGGTAGTAGAAAGTTGTTAACGGATATAATTGGAGGAGTGATAGAGATGGTTGTATGGCTAATTTCATCAGTGGATCCGGTATTATTCATTGGTCGGTATACAGATTAAAAAAATTCAGCGAACATGTCTGCTCGAAGTGTGCAAATTATTATATGTCATAGTGGCTGGGTACCCTGCGGTTTCACGTTTAGTTCTGAAGTATTTCCAGAATTGTTTGGGATTCGATTTAATTTTGTCTTGAATGCCAGCCACACAAGACTTGTACTTTAGCTTGAAGTACGTAAATACGTATCGAACTCCTCGCTCTGCTTTAAGAAAAAAATTAGTAAAATTTGTGAACATTATCATTCACCTAATTATAGCGTTTAAAATTTGATCCCAATTCACTGATGCAATAAAACTTTCGAGACCACAGTATTTTATGCTGTATAAGATAGCAGAAAATTTCCAGCAGAAAAAATGTGTTTTGCTATTCACCGCTAGAGTCATCACTATCACAAAAATGAAATTTTTTCTGCTGATATTTTTTTACACCAGCAGAAAATTTTTGATATTTTTAGGCAAATTAAAAATTCTCAGCTGAAAATTTTATGAAAAATCAGAGAATTTATGAAAAAGAAGAGAAAATGTATGTTTAAACATTTTGAAGCGATGAAAGTTAATTTTCTTTAAAAAACGATTTGCGTATGTATAGTGTAAGCACTCTCAAAACTTAATTAAATTATCATAATCATAATTATGCAAACACAGGGCAACATCAAAAAAATGGCCATCGTTGAAAGTACTCCATACATTTTTTAAGTCATTTTAATGTGAAATGTTTTCAGTTTTTTAATAAAAGTGTTAGAAAAACCCCCCTGTAACTACCCTGGGTATATGTGAATATGGTAGCTGAGATCATAATCTATATACATGAGCAACATAAGATTCACACCTGGCGTCAGTAGCCTTCCATACATTTTTGAAGTCATTTTAATGTGAAATGTTTTCAGTTTTTAAACAAAAGTGATAGAAAAACCCACCTGTAACTAGCCTGGGTGTATGTTTTATGGTAGCTGAGACCATAATCCATATACATGAGCAACATAAGATTCACACCTGGCGTCAGTAGCCTTCCATACATTTTTGAAGTCATTTTAATGTGAAATGTTTTCAGTTTTTTAACAAAAGTGTTAGAAAAACCCCCCTGTAACTACCCTGGGTGTATGTTTTTATGGTAGCTGAGATCATAATCTATATACATGAGCAACATAAGATTCACACCTGGCGTCAGTAGCCTTCCATACATTTTTAAAGTCATTTTAATATGAAATATAATAAGGCTACTGACTGAGGAAGGCTACTGACGCCACGTGTGAATCTTATGTTGCTCACAACATAACATGACTTCAAAATTATTGAAGCAAATAATTCTCATCCCGCCACGTGTTCTAAGTTTTGATGTATTTTTACCCGATTCACCGTTGAATGATTGTGGTTGGTTGTCCAGTGTTTATGATTATGAGACAACTAAAAAGGATCAGAACACAATTCTGCTGAGAAATCAGCCCATCTTCTTTAAAATCTTCTGATGAATGTATATGGGATTACTTCATGGGCAAACTATACGAAAACAAGGTATCGACCAATCTTGACCAAACGATTTTAAATATAATTTTTTGAACAGGATACATCGATTTTAATAAAAGTGCGACCAGAGAAAGAGTAGACGATTTTTAAGAAAAAAATATTCAGGAATTTATTAAAATTTCCCATTAAAAATAATATCACCTGCCGCATATTTAAATTTTAAATTTTTCGAAATCCTTTAAACATTAATCATTAAACGGAAGAATCTGGTACGATGTCGCAGAACAAAAAAAAAACAGGTTGCACCAATCCACGTAAAATCAAAACCTTTACGATTTTGTCATCAAATTCCCAAGGCAATTATAAAACCTGCGCTAACGTTGGTGGCGCGGTCGTTGATATATGCATTCACAAATAAAATATAAAAGCGACTAATGGTTATTAAATAGTCTTGAGAAATAAAAATCGAATTAAATCCTTTTTATGTAATTTAGATTGTTGTTGTTGTACATGGTAAGGATAATTTAGTTTATACCATAAAATAGTCTTCCGTATATGTATGTATGTGTAATTTAATAATAAATTTGGTTTTAATAACGACATAAATCATTTTCATTTATATCCATCCTATTCACCAACGACAACAACAAACACAAAAGGACAAACCAATACCCGAAAAAAGGATGTGATTACTTAATTCTATACTTTATTATTTCCGTTTTAATTTCTGTTGTTAAGTGCATTTCCTTGCTGTTATAAAATGCGCATACGTCAATTTGGGCAGGATATCTGTAATTGAAATCTATTTCTGCGGTTGCCTCTCCGGACCCATATATGATTTTAGAATGCCATTTGCATACATACATAAATATGCCTTCCGGTATGTCATTAAAAATAATTCGCCCAATAAACCATTTCGTTGCATGCATAAACAAAAATGTGAAAGCAACTTAACACCTATATCTAGATAACATATAAATCTTGTGTATGTACCGCGTGCAATTGTGAACCGTCGACTTCGTTTTTTTTTTGTTTTTCGAAAGGTAACCCAATTTTCTTACCTTTTCCGATTTATTCATTTTTCTTCATTATTATTGTCTTGTCTTTAAATTTTAAAAAACATTTTGACGATGATTATCAATCATAATTTTTTTCTTGCCTTAAATGTACTCTCGTATATATATGTGTGTGTGTGTGTGTTTGTGCCCCAACAAATGTAAATTTATATCGTTGAGAAAAAAAAATTGTTTTGGACCTACCACAAAAAAAAATCTTTACAACGTAAGATAAAATTTTTTTTTTTGATTTTTTGGTTTTGAGTCGTTAAGTAATGCATTTTATAAAGCATTTAATGGTTTGGAGGCGCATTTCATTCAAATTTGGTTTAATACTTAAAAGATTAGGTTGATAGATTTAATCGTAATTCGTTAAAAGAGAAAAAACATTTTTTTTCTTGGAGTTGAGCTTCATCCATATATTTCGGTATTAGGCATACCTATTATTGAAAGTATCACATTCACATTTTGCTGTATGGGGCGGATGATTGATCTTAAAATTTAAATGCAGTTCGGCTTACGTAAGGTACCATAGTTTGTGAAATGTTTGTGGTAAAGTTCATTCGAATGTAAAATAGAATCGCGCATGAATTGGTTATTATGTAAATGTAGTTGAACAACATTATAATTCGCTAAGGCATTGTGATTATACTTTGTATGTAAGTTGAAAGTATTTTAAATTTTTTTGTGGCTTGGTCATTGCAGTCTGTTACCTCACCCTAAATTAAAGAGTACATTTTTGGTAAGGACTAAGGAGTGACCTAGTTGGTTTTTAATATAAAACAGGCTAAAATGGCGCAGTCCAGCATTGGTCCACCTTACCGCGGCTCCCTGTTGCGGCTTTCTGGATCAATTTCTGTTCAGCGAACACCACCCCACCCCCACAATCGTTCTGGAATATAAGAATGAGCTTCGCCCAATGATCTTTCCTATTCGTGGTGACCCAATTCGTTCCTCCTTTCCCTTTTCCTAGCTTAGAATTGTTGACGTCATTCCATATAATGTCTTTGTCATCCCAGCCGAAAGTTCATAACATGGACCATGTAGATTGACTTCCTTCAGCCGCAAGGTCTCAGCTGATTTTTTCAAATTATTATATTGTGGTTCAACTTTGGCCCATATGTGGAGAAAGTCTGAAGGACTTCCGGGTTGAATGTTTCAATATATTAAAATTCATTGAAAATTGATTGAATGCTCTGGCGCTCCAAATAAACGGCGTATCATAATAATGCTATTATGACCATAATAGAGGCCATACTGTTGTTCAGTTTTAGTCAAAATGTGGAGATATTCTGAAGGGCATACGGGGTTGTTTTTTTGACAAAATTTCGATCTTGCAATATAAAAATGACCTATCTCATTAATGCCACTATGACCATTTGAAAGGCCATATTGTGGTTCAATGGTCGAAATGTGTAGAAAGTCGAAAGGACATATGGAGTTGTTTTTTGAATTGAAAATTCGCGTTTAAGATAGATAAAGATAATTGAATGTCCTTACCTTGTAAAATAGGATGTTGTCCGAAGACCATAAAATAAGATGTATACCCAGTAGATAAATGAGTAGTGTTCCTGAGAACGAACGTCACAACGTTTAGGTTTACATCCCAAGATCTTTGATCCTACTTTATGTACGTCCGTAGAGTAGCAAACGGAGTTCGAAATTGTTTGCCATGTTCGAGAGGTGACTGCAGGCGACGACAGAGGTGGTCGAGTACAATAATTTGCGGTCCTGTTACTTTTACATTCCATAGAAGCACGAATAAAATCTTTAACATCGTTAGTCAGGTTATGCCAGTAAAAGTATATCCAGCCTAAATCAGATGTTTTAAAATTTCCGAATGGCCACCAGTCGATATTCAGATAAATCGGAAACAGACATGATCTGTATTTTTTAACATTCTAGTTCAGCAACTGAGTAATGTAACATAAATGATATAGATCGGTTTAGCACTTCACTGTCCTTTTGGAATTGAATAGCATCGATGCCAATTGAACTGGCGTGACGCTGTGAATGTGACATTGGATGTAGAAGCGTTTGATGAAATCCGGCGACACAAGAACAGAAGAAGAAATCAGAGTAGATTTAAGTTGCAGACCAATGAAATGTTTTCCCGTTTTAAGAAGGGCCGACGATCTGAGTCTTCTCGCAGTCCTCCCACAACCACCACATCCAAGGTATTCAGTCTCACTTAGAAGGAACTGTAACTTCTCTACTTTAAATCAACCTAGCTCATGAGAGACGTCGTGCTACTTCCTCTAAAATTGAGGGATGTTCATGAAAGGAGGCAAAGGCCTTGTCCTGCCGGTGGTGAACCTTGCTCATCAGTCGACATACCGATTGATGGACATTACAAAAATTCAAAATGCATTTCTTTAAATTGATAAAGTGGCCGTCCTGGGATAGCGAAGGCGGTCTTTTCTTTTGATTCAGGTGATAAAGCAATTTGCCAAAAAGCGTCTTTTAGTTTTGCGAAGACACAGCCTCCATTTACCGTTACGCATTGGAGAGCTCCAAGGACTCGAGCGTTCCTCAGTAACACGAAGGAGCAGCATAGTGAGCAGGTGGAATAGAGTGGTTCTTTGTTTGATTGGATCTGCATCTCCGGTATCAATAACATGAGTTAGAAGTGGAGTTCGACCAAGTCCAAGCTTTTAAGAATCTGGTAAAAGACCTTCTACTGCTTTAATCCGAGTACGTTGCTCCTCGGATAAAATGTGTTGTCTCCGTGGTGAAGCAGAAATATTCGGATCGCTAGAAGAAGCAGGACTATTAGGGTTATTTGTCAAATGAATATTGAAAAGTTGACGGCATCCCAAAAATTATACGTAATAGCCACGTCAAAGTATCCTGACATTTTTGGTGTCGGTACATTTGCAGTTTGTACAGTTTGTACAGAGCCTGATATTTTAATTAATTTAAAATTGTTTAAAAAAAAAAATTGTTTTGAAATCTTCTACACCAAAACTTAATGCTCCACTATTAGAACGGCTGCATACTTCTATACGGATACCATTAATACAGATTACTGCTTAAGGCCTATTATCAAACAAAGCTTGAGGAGAATCATACCGTGATTTGGAAAATTGTATTTCTTATGGGGTAGATTTAGATGCGGTGTACATATTTAAGAATGATTGAAATGCGATCGTGATACGAAAACGGTTCGGTGTTGGGTCTCTGATTTTGCATTTGGGAATTGTGGTAGCAAAGCCGACCCAATCCCAGTTTTCCGTTTCTCTTGTGGTTATAATCCGAGTAGTATGGTAGCATTACGTCTGGTATCCCATAACCAAAGCAGAAAATTTTGAGAGAGACATCGCAGTGCCACCAAAAATGTTAATACCTTTGCAGTTCCAACAGTTTAATTTGGGCTTGTTGTGAGAAATTAAATTCTGAGAATAAATCGTTTTCCATTGTATGGCTGATAATTTCGATTATCAGCTTCGCTATTAGGAAGTAGTAAACTATCAGAATGTGATATAGGTAGTACGAAAAGAACTTATTCTCGGGTTTGGGGTGGTCGAAATCGTGGTTGTTCAACGACATAATTTCCGTTTTTCCAAACATCTAAATTTATACTACTAACAAGGAAGGGTCTCCAGGTGTCCGGCTCCGATTTCGATGAAACTTTAATATGTTGCAGAGAAGTGGAAAATAAGTGACACGTATTTTTTTTGAAGTGCTCAATCCCTTTCTAAGGGGGTGAAAACCGCCCTTGAAGTTGGGGGTAAAAAAGTGACTTTCGATAATTTTCCTCAAAAAACATGAAAAAATCTGCAAGTTTTTTATTCCAAAATAGGTATTTCAGAAATTTACATTATATATTATTTTTTCAAAAATTTTGGTACTACCTAGGGGGTGAAACTACCCCTAGGAAGGGGTTGAAAAATCAAAAAAACTGTCTAAAAAATCCAAATTGATGCGAAAAATTTTGGAAAAATTTATATTACTCCATAAAAAAAAATAAGGTTGACGTGTTCGAGGGTTTTTCGAAACCACCCTTTCTCAGGGGGCTAACCACCCCTAGAGACGATTCTGGAAATTCGCTCAGGACATCTGATTTTTTCGACTGAAAGTTCTTTGTCCTCCTCAATTATGATCATTAACATAGATTCTTACCGATATCATTGATGTTTAGGGGTGAAACATCCCCTAACGGAGGTGAAATTTGTAAAAATTCTTAAAAATTCCAAGAAAATTTCGCAATTTGGTGGAATAATTCTAGAAAAAATATATAAGATCGCGAAATTGGGATAAAGGTTTGCACGTTCAAAAATTTCATGAATCATCCGCTTTGAATGGTTTCAACCGCACTTGAATTTGGGAGTGTAAGAGCGACTCTCCATAATTTTCCCTACAAAACATGAAAAAATCCGAAAGTTTTTTACTATGAAATACGTATCTCGGAAAGTCAAGATTTTTATTATTTGTTCAAAAATTTTGGAAATCCTGGAATGAAACAACTCCTAGGCGGGGGTTGAAAATCAAAAAACTTGCATAAAATACCAATTTGATGCGGGAAATAGTGGAAAAAATAAATATCACTCAACAATGAAAAAGAAGTTTGAGGGATTTAAGGATTTTTTAGACTGGAAGTGTTTTGCTATCCTCCAATATGATGATTACCATCGATTCTTATGACTATCAATGATGTGTGGGGGTTGTTACATACCCTATCGGGAATCTAAAATTTCATAAATTGTTAATAATTTTAAGAAATTTCTGAAATACGGCCAATTAATTCTAGAAAATATATAACCTCAAAAATTACATTCTACAACCTTCTTAAAGGGCCTAACTACCCCTGTTGGAATGTCGATAACCCAACGAACTTTTAGGAACATCGTCCCATTTTGCATTAATATTATAGATATTTGAGGATATCAGTGATTATTTTCGTGACTCAAATTCATTTGAGGAATTGGAGCTATACAAAATCTCAAGAATTTCCAATCTATATATAGTTGATATAACACGGAAATGAATTCGTCATTACCAGACTGGTGAATTCCCCCCCCCCCCCCCCCCCCCATTAATAAATATATATTCTTATATATCTGTAGAATTGTATATATATATTTTTCTTGATGACATCGGTTCTTTTTCATTTTCACGAACTAATAAACCTTTATATTTATATTGATTTTTCTAAATGACGCACCAAAATTTTTGAACAAATAATAAAAATCTTGACTTTCCGAGATACGTATTTCATAGTAAAAATCTTTCGGATTTTTTCATGTTTTGTAGGGAAAATTATGGAGAGTCGCTCTTACACTCCCAAATTCAAGTGCGGTTGAAACCATTCAAAGCGGATGATTCATGAAATTTTTGAACGTGCAAACCTTTATCCCAATTTCGCGATCATATATATTTTTTCTAGAATTATTCCACCAAATTGCGAAATTTTCTTGGAATTTTTAAGAATTTTTACAAATTTCACACCCGTTAGGGGATGTTTCACCCCTAAACATCAATGATATCGGTAAGAATCTATGTTAATGATCATAATTGAGGAGGACAAAGAACTTTCAGTCGAAAAAATCAGATGTCCTGAGCGAATTTCCAGAATCATCTCTAGGGGTGGTTAGCCCCCTGAGAAAGCGTGGTTTCGAAAAACCCTCGAACACGTCAACCTTATTTTTTGTTATGGAGTAATATAAATTTTTTCCAAAATTTTTCGCATCAATTTGGATTTTTTAGACAGTTTTTTTGATTTTTCAACCCCTTCCTAGGGGTAGTTTCACCCCCTAGGTAGTACCAAAATTTTTGAAAAAATAATATATAATGTATGTGTCTGAAATACCTATTTTGGAATAAAAAACTTGCAGATTTTTTCATGTTTTTTGAGGAAAATTATCAAAAGTCACTTTTTTACCCCAACTTCAAGGGCGGTTTTCACCCCCTTAGAAGGGGATTGAGCAATTAAAAAAAAATACGTGTCACTCATTTTCCACTCCTCTACAACATAATAAAGTTTCATCGAAATCAGAGCCGGACACCTGGAGACCCTTCCTTGTAAGAAGATCAGACGCAGTATTGATAAAATGACCTGCTAAGTGAATTTTCAGCTCTCTGCGCATACTATTTTTAAAGATCTCTATCTCCTAATCGTTTAATGGACTGCCGGGAGGTTAGGTCAATTCATGAATGGTATGATAAAATTCAATGAAACTAACATCGAATTTTTGCTTACGATTGTCGATACTTTGTCCGATTTCAATATCTAGCCGACGAATTTTGAACGGATATAAGATATAACAACGAATAGACTATCAGTGATAATCCGCACCCTATCGTCGGAGTCAACTGAAAATAAAGGCGAATCTATCATTTTAAAATTTTAGTAAAGCATTTGATTCTATCTGTCATCATAAAACACTCCAGAGTTTATTCAATTTTGGGTTTTCTCTCGATTACATAAAATGGTTTAAATCATATCTATCAAACCGGTGCCAATTTGTGATAATGGGAAATGAAAAATCAAACTGTATTAAAGTTACATCTGGTGTTCCCCAAGGATCACACCTCGGGCCTTGGATTTTTATTGTTTTCATAGACCGAATAACCGAGATAATCAAAAACTCAGACGTGCTCATATTTGCAGATGATGTGAAAATTTTTCGTACTATTAATGGATTGTTAGATACGGAGAAACTTCAAGAAGACTTAGATAGATTAAGTGAGTGGTGTGATCGGAACTCACTATACTTAAATATTAAGAAATGCAAAATCATGTCTTTCCATCGTAAACGAAATCCAATAATTACTTCATACAAAGTCAACAACGAAGTACTGCAAAGAGTCAATGAGGTTATAGACTTAGGTGTTACATTTGTCGAAAACGCCAGTTTCAATAGGCATATTGAAAATTGTATTGCGAAAGCGAATGCCATGTTCGGATTTGTTAAAAGATGGACAGGTGAATTTAAGGATATCCAAACCTTATGTTCACTCTATTTCGCTTATGTTCGATCTCAACTGGAATACGCTGTAACGGTCTGGAATCCATACTATGCTGTACACATAAAAAGAATTGAAAGCATTCAAAAGAAGTTCCTGATTTTTTTGTTAAAGAAAAGTGACTGGGATTACGACCACAACTTACCATTCCATGAAAATGTGGCTCGCTTACCTCCATACACAACAAGATGCACAGATTACAAAATATGCACGCTTGAAAATAGACGACTTCTCTTGGGAGCAGCTTTTATTGGTAACGTTTTGCTTGGTCACGTAGATTCAGCTTACATCTTGGAAAACATATCAATTCACGTGCCATGCAGAACATTTAGAAACCATAAATTTTTAGCACTTGAACACCATTCCACCAACTATGGAGAAAACAACCCAATTAATAGGATGTCTAAATCTTTCAACTTAATTGACGATGTATTTGACTTCAACTTATCAAAGGACAACTTTAAAAATATCCTTAAAGACTTTTTTCTAAATTTTTAATTGTTTAAACCAAAATTTGGTTTATATTTTTTTTTTTTTATTCTGTTTTAAAGTTTTTTGTTGTTTTAATATAATTTTAACTATAACTGTAAATAATCTGAAATCATACATGTATATTACAAAATAGATTTCTTTAAATAAATAAATAAATAAATAAATAAAAAGTATGAAACTTTTGGTTATAATTTAACGGTATTCACCGTTACTCTCGAAGACGTACAAAGCACACATCAATGTCGAGTATTGCAATTCGGTGACATAGGTACCCTATTAAAGTTAGTCGAAAATTCCCAGCCGAAAAAGATCGATAATGCGGATTCAAAGTAATCAAACGAAAATGACTAATTGTCTATAACATATCGATCAAAAACGCCAGCCGAAAAATGTCGATAATGCAGATACAAATTTTATGTCGCAAATTAATTTTTTATATTAGAAATTTTTACTTTGCTAATGCTAAAATACAACTAAACAAATTAAAATAAGAATTTTTCATTCGAAAAATTTAAAACAAATATACGATAAGGTGATAAGATGTGCCTTCTAACGATTATCATTTAAAAAACGTCAGGTCAATTTTCATTTGGGAAGATAATTACGAAAAAATTCGTCTGAATATATCGCAAACACAAAATTTGAAAGTTTCTAACAATTGACTATTTAAAATGTCATTGCTGGAAATAAATTCAAATGAAAAGTCTTAATGATACTCACACCTGGAAAAAGTTTCAGACCAATTTTGTTTTAGGGTGTCTGGGAAAATTCGTTTGAATATATCGCACACAAAAAGTTTGAAAACTTCCAACAATTGAACGTTTAAAGTGTAATGGCTGGAATAGCTTAAAACGAAAAGCCTTAGTGAGTTACCATTGTAAGAAAATTTCAGGTTGAATTTCATGTCGGTAGCTTTAGAAAATTCGGTTCAAGGAAACATACAAATTGGTAAAGAAATCCTTAAAAATACATAGCCGAAAAATGGCGATAATGAAGTTTAAATTTATTCAAGTAAAATGACAGCCGAAAAATGTCGGTAAGGCAGATACCATTTTTACTGCTTTTTTAACATTTTGGTACTACTATTTAAATTTTTTGTAATATGTATTTAAATTTTTTTTATTGTAGTGAAGTTACAGATGAAATTATTGTTGAAGTAATAGATCTCCAAGAAAATGCGACAATCCCAATCCAAATAGTTGTTTTCAATATATTGAACGAAGGTGATCGAAGCAACACCAGAAAAAAATGTAATACATCTCAATGGAAGCAAAATATCCGAAAAAGGAATAGACATAGTGGTATAACCTATGCAAATTCATTGGAAAAACCAGCAAAAGCTAGAGGCATAAAATTATCTGGCTGTCGGTACTCAATTAGCTGCGTTCACAGATGTATGAATTTTATATCACAAGACGATCGTACACAAACTAATAAAGAATTTTGGCGGTTGAATAATGATAAAAAACCATTTCTATTCGAAATTCGTATTTAAAACGAAAAAATCGTGAACCTGAACTGAAGTTCCTCAAAGCAGAAGAGTTAAAAGTTTTCTAAGTTTCTTCGAAACTAAGCCAAACAAACGAATTCCAGAAATTTTTGTTAAACACCCTAAATACAAATAAGGGTCGCACATATTACTTTTTTAATTATAATAAAAATCCTTTTGTACCTAAAACACCATTAAAAGGAAAGGTTAGTTGAGTCCCACTATTAACGAAGGAGGAAATATTTGTAATATTAAATATTGTAATATTAAATATTTTATATTTTCTACCAATGTATATAAAAGAGGTCGATAATGCAGTAGCATGCAAATTAATGTTCAAATATATTTGTAAATACGTCAACAATGATTCGAAAATAATTCGTGGCCTTTTTCCTGGAGATGGCTTAAAATTCATTAAGGATGTTTGGTGCATCGTTTGCCAAATTGAATTGGCTGAAGGATGGGTCATTTGTTATCTTTTAATCCCCAATAACACATTTTTGGCCCTACCGATTTTTTTATTTTAATTTTTTAATGTTTATTTTGAAAAATCGCAATATTTAACATTCAAATTTTATTATTTTTGTAAATTACTGGTATAGGTTCCAAATATAATATTAACTCTTACGTTTACTGTTGTATGGTTCTGTCAAATTGAAAATTCATCCCAAATAACATCTACTTTCCTTTTTATTCATTCTTAAAATGTTTGAAAAAGATAAAAGAAAACTTAAAACTCAACTTTACATTGTAATAAAAAAAACTAAAAGTGATCGTAACCTTCGAACTCTTTTATTAAGTTCTCTAATCTATCCCCTTAATCTATCCCCCTACACATCAGCATGATATTCGATATTCGCGATAAAAACTTAGTTTTGCTTAAATAAAATATACACTAAGCAGGCAACAACCAAGAACTACTACCTCACTCTTCCGCAGTAAAATCTGTCACTTATCTTTATCTTACATTTATGTATGTAGGTTTACTAACTTTAAGACTTAAAATTAAAAATGGTTTTTTAATAAAAATAAATCTTTGTTATAAATCTTGCTCAAATTGTTGACCTCCGTTGCAAATGTTGCACGACACCTTCTCCTTATTTCCACTATAGTGGTGCGTAAACGCATTTCGTCTTTAATTTCAATGCGTTGGGCTAAATCATTCCTAGATCGAACTTCTGTGACGTATATACTAGAGCTTAAACGTAAAAATCTAACGAAGTTAGGTCGGAGAACGAGGAGGCCATGGAATAGGGCCATCCCTCCCAATCCACGAATTTGGGAATACGTCATTTAGGTGCTCTCTGACAATTAATCTCCAGTGTGCAGGACAACCATCATTTTGAAAAACAATAGGTTGGTTATAATTGAAAATTGGCAAGTGTGCTACCAATTCGGGCAAGTCATATCACATGATTTCCAATTACTCCCGCCCAAACATTGACACTAAATATTTTTTGGAATGACCTCTGTGTTTTGGCACGTGGGTTCTGATCTTGCGTTGACCAGTGATGAATGTTGTGCAAATTAAGATTTCCCTCTTTAGTAAATTTGGACTCATTTGTTCACAAAATACTATTCAAAAAGTAGGGATCATCAACATCTGTGTGCAATAAAAAACGACAAAACTGGACACGTTTGTGAACGTCATGATTGTCCAGATCTGCAACAAATAAAATACATACACGTGAGAAAGTATTATTTACTGCCAAGATGTTCTTTTGTTTAATGTTGACATTAGTAAGGCACGCGGTAAAGCGAGGAGGTATTCTTACCCAGGCTATGCCAATGTCTTATGTTAGCGCGTACGAGTTGTAAATCTATTTAAAAATTACCTGGAGTGTAATGGAAAGGATGTTTGTTGTTTGGACGAAGTATGCTCCACACTTTCCAGATGGAAATCCCGAGTAATGCAGCTACATTTCTTATGCTTCTAGTCGGTTACTCTTACAGTGCTAGAACTTGTTCATCGACAACAACATTATGTCGCGTTATAATCTCTCTTGGTTCATTAAAATTTAAATTACCGGTCTCGCGTAAGCGTCGATAAGTATTTTGGAAGATGTGGCGACTGGATAATCGTCTATCAGGAAAGTGTTCCTGATAAATCCTTTGTGCGGCACGAGCGACGCAATTGGTGCTTCCATGTACCATCAAAACGTTAGCGTATTCTTCATAAGAGAATGTAGCCATTGTATCAATAATAACAAAACTTAACCAAAACAAAATACAATATTAGAACAGAATGAAAGTTTAACAGACGCGTTTGTTTGCAATGCAGAGACAGTTATATGTCGACTAAAAACAATGGAAAAATATCACTGAATAAAAATGCGTTTCAATGAAAAATACAGAGAAAGGATATATTTCACTGTGTGAGAGGGAGATAGCAAACTTTTTAAATAAAAACCAGTTTATATCGCAAATATCGAATATCAGGCTGATGTGTCCCGATACACAAATTTGGTGATTTAGTAGAGTGTTTAAAAGGGTTTTTATGGTATATTGTATATCTTTAGAAAGAGGATAGACTAGAGAACTTAATAAAAGAGTTCGAAGGTCACGATCACTTTTAGTTTTTTTTATTACAATGTAAAGTTGTGTTTTAAGTTTTCTTTTACCTTTTTCTAACATTTTAAGAGTGAATAAAAAGGAAAGTAGATGTTATTTGGGACGAGTTTTGAATTTGACAGAACCATACAACAGTAAACGTAAGAGTTAATATTATATTTGGAACCTATACCAACAATTTAAAAAAATAATAAAATTTAAATGCTAATATTACGGTTTTTTAAAATAAACATTAAAAGGTTAAAATAAAAAAATCGGTAGGGCCACAAATGTGTTATTGGGGTTTAAGAGATAAGAAATGACCCATCCTTTTAGCCAATTCAATTTGGCAAACGATGCACCAAACATCCTGTATATCTCAGTAGTCATTGATCAGTAACCATTGATCGCAATTCTTAAGTGTGTTTAAAGGTGACATTTTAATTTGCACATACAAAACATTAAAATCGGTGAAGTGAATAAAAAGTTACAACATTTTAAACATGGAGATAAATAATAAAAAAATTCGATATTTTTTACAATTTTATTACGACAAACACAAAGGTAAAAACGCGACTCAGGCTTACAAAAATATTTGTGCTGTTATTATTTGTGCTGCAGCAAAGAAATGGTTCGCGCGCTTTCATTTGGGAATTATCAATTCACACCGTGTATTCCTTTTCCTGCCTGCCATCACAATTGTGTGGGTAACGCAAAAGGTTCATGCCAAATATTTATTGTGTATATATTTTGAACCAACATACACATTCGTGCGTTCCACTTAATTCGTTTTCGTTCGAAAAATAACTCTATAACTATAATATTAAAATAATTAATACGTCATCAAATTATAATGTTTTATTTAAAAATAATTCCGATTTAACTAAGATCCGTTAAAATCCGGAAGAAATTACAACCTGTGATTTTTTATACACACATTTGTGTGGGTCGGACAAATTTTTTATCTGGCAGGAAAAAGGTTTAATGAAATATTGGTTTCGATTGAGCAGATACGTTTGGTAATCGGTAACAAAGCACATAGGTTAAATTTTGAATGGTTGGGGACAAATCCATCTGTAAACGTCATTTTTGACCGTGATGTGTAACGAGAAACACATTTTGATGTCGAAGAATTTGGTATACTTGTTCAAACAAATCTTCCGAGTTTGGTTCCAGCAAACGCTTAGTGTTTGACAAAATTTATCAAAAGTAAATCTTTTCTCATTTCACTTATTTTGACAACTATACGAAAAAATATTGTAGTCTCAATCAGCACATTCAGCACAAAAATTGCTGATGAATATGCAAATTACTGAGATACCAACATGCAATATCAACAAAAGTTGGATTGGGTAAAATACCATGTCCGCTCTTTATATGGGATGCACCAAATGTACTATGGAACTCTTTTAGTACACTAAAAGGTTTGTAATGAAATGAACAGTACAATCAAGGCGATTTTGTCGATTATCCAACGGAATTCTTCAGTTGATTTGACTTGCCAGGTGGCGAAAAGTTGGCGTGTTTATCAGTCTTTTTCGAAATCTTAACTTAACAGAGGGAGAATCGCTACAAGTGTGTGGACTAAATTTGAAAAAATCCATGCTTTCCAAATGGACAGTTATATGTGGCCTGCTCACGTATCGAAAAGCCTTTTGATTTATTTGTGCGTATACACACCAGACGGAACAATAAAAAATATTGTATATAAAAATCACTTCAACAAGCAGAATTAAAACACAAACACTCCCTTTCTTTGAGTTCTACTTCAACGCATTGTGGCAAAGAGAAATATATGATCGCCGCGATCGCTACCTGCAAATTTTTCTCTCAATTTATTCAACGTTATCGTATGACGGCCAAAACAAAACGATAAACATAAAAATATGCAAATCACGTAAAAATTCAGGAACCTCAAATCACATAAAAATCATAGTCAACCTCAACATGCATGCATATCTTATCACAAACAGTATTAATCATTTTCAGCTTAAAATAAAAAAACAAAAAAACAAAATTATTCATCATTTTTTAAGTCTAACCGGAAACTAATGTTACACTCAATTTAGTTGAGATAATTAGAAACATTACAGTTCTACAAAAAAAAAATTTGGGAAAAAAATGTTTGACCATTTTTTGGTCTACCGCTTAATTTAATTGAATTTTGTGAATTTTAAAAAAATTTCGGGAGATCGAAAAATGGTCTAATTAATTTAACGAACCAACAGCAGAAGTCTTCTGTATATATAAAGTCTAGTTAAGTTGTTTAAGTGATTAAGTGGTTTTATATTGAATGGAAGCCTCTGTTAGACGAAAGAAATGTACGAGTATGTAAGATTAAAAATGACATGAATGAAAGTAAATCCGTACACGCATATCTCCTCTATATGTATAATAGTAACGGGTGATGTGAAATATTAAATTTTTAATTTAGTTTTCCGGTTATCATGAACGTAATCACCCTTTCTTGATATATTACATGAACAATAAATGCATGCACTCTTGAAAATGATAAACCTAGGACCAGATATTTTCTAGTGTATTTTATGCTTTTAACAACATATTGCGTAACATAATATCATGTTTTATGTATATAGGCCCCAAATCTATTCAACACTTTCTATTTCGATATTGCTCCTCTATTCTAACATTCTCTAGTCGAGCATAATCTCTTACCGAGTCTAGAGTCTATAATTGCTGATACTTGATGTTTAAATTAAATTAAATAACCGAAACTTGTAATAATATTTATCAAATTTTTTCGTTCGTCTAATTCTAATTCTAATAAAATAGTATTTTAGTAGTAGTAATACTAACGATATAGTAATAATAATAATCATTTCTGTTGTATTTATATTTTCGGCAAAAGGTTATCGACCCGATTCATATTTATATAAATATTTTTTTTTATTTTTTTATTTCTAATTCTTTCTAATATTTTGTTGTTGGCGTGATGTATGTATGAATCAGTTTGTGTTCTGTTTATGTTATTATAGCGAACACAAAGAAAATGTGAAAATTATTTTATTTTAGATTTTTTGAATTCTATATAGTCTGCTGCGTGCTGTGAGACGGAGATACAAATAAGCGGCGAGTTCGTTATTGAATGTTGAGTTGTATAAAATTGACGCTCAACAATTATGTTTATTGTGCAAATATGAGTACGATTTGTCATTACATAAGTCTTATCTCTAGTTTAACTCAAATATTTTGTATTGGCTTAAGTCATTTTCTAATACTTGCATATGTGTAAAGGTTAGATGACATGTGCTTATCAATCATCTTAATCAAAGTAATATTTGTAATTCCGTTTCATAGCATAACTACAAGCCGGGATAGCTCAGTCGGTAGAGCATTGGACTTTTAATCCAAGGGTCCAGGGTTCAAGTCCCTGTTTCGGCGATAATTTTTTTTTTTAATTTTATCTTTAATACTGCATAAAAAAATTTATTTTACGTACGAGTTTTGTTTAAACCAGCTTGGTTTACCGAGCATAGACTAAGATTTGTTAGAATACCATAGGACTCGGTGATCGAGTGACGTTTATGAACAACGAAAACTGAACATTTTTCAAAAATATAAAATATTCCTAAATTTCGTTTAAATTCGTATTATTATTGTGATAATCTAATAATAAACATTAAATAATATAAAATATAATTATAATTAATGTAATTAGTGCGTAATAATCGAAAATTGAAACAGAAGGAAAATTTTCCAACGGGAAAAAATCTAAAACCGAAAACCAAAACGAAAAAATTGTTTTTCTTGTGTCCACTGATCTATATACATGGATACGACACGAATGTCAGAAACCATATAAAACAACTGCAAAAAATGGGAGCACTTTTTTTTATAGTCATATCGCTCGTTTATATACACCTCTTGCTTTAAAAAAATATTGCCGAAAGATAGGACCGTATTGACGATAGATTTAATTTCGAAAATTTCTGACATTGGTTTTTTATTATTATAGTCAATGAACAAATAATAATATTCAAATGATTTAAATCATAAATCATATTTTATTCATTTAATTCATGTGGTACCGTTTTTGTATGCAAATTTCTTCTTGCGATTTCCCTTGAAATTTCAAATGCGCACCTGCAAATATTTCGAATAAAAAAAAGAGTTCGTGTCGTCAAAACGTCAAACGTCAAAAACTCATAGGAACCAGTTTTCTGTTTACATTGACCCCTATTGCGGTTGTCGTGTCGATCGACAAACGACACGACTTTGTCTTGTCGTGTCGATTTTTATTTTGTATTGCGTAACTATCACGAATCGACTAATGAGTATTGCCAGGTTAACGTTGAAAAAATTCATGCTATTGTGAACTTCTCGATTAACTTAGCAATCGTGACTAGTTGTTTTGATATATTTTGTCAAAAATGCTGTCAGCCACCTGTCAGAAAAGCTGAATTACTTTATATTTAGGTATTTTGTCCAAATTTAGGATCTAAATAGTTGTCTAAAATTAGAAAATAGACAAACAGTGTGTAAATATTTATTTACCACAAAAAGAATTTTAATATAAATTCCGATAGTCAAGCATGTAACAAATTTCGGTGGTCAAACATGTAATAAATTTAGCTATGTGGTTGTAGAAATTTAATTTTTTTTTGTTTAATTCCGGTAAATTTATGCGGCTTTTAACAAATTTAAGATATTTAATAAATAACTATTAAAACTAAAATCATTTTACTTATGTTAAACTATTTTTCGTATTAAAACCGCTCACAATACTTGCGAGTCGCGACCAAAAATGTCATCGACAAAAATATGGCGATTTTACGACAAACTTCGATTAATAACGACAACAGCAATACCGATTTTGGTTGTCGATATGATATCGACACAATAACGACAACCGCAATAGGGGCCATTATTTGAATTTCGAAAATTCGGATTCAAGAAAAAAAAGAACATTTTTCTGTCTCTGTCACAAACGTAGAACTATTTTTTCACTACCATATAGTTTTTGTCAAGTCGTATCCATGTATATAGATCAGTGCTTGTGTCGTAGAAATAGAAAAATTTTAATATTCCTTCGTGTAGAGTTATGGATCATTAAAATATCTTATTTAATTTAATAAATGTAAAACCTTTTTTTATTCGTCTATACGTGTACACGTCAGTTGTAGCAATGCCTTCTAGATATTCCCTATTCTCTCAAAACCTTAAGGTTACCATAGTAGCATCCTATAAGTAGACTACTATATCTCTCTTTTCCTTTCAAGACTTATCCGGACACACAGCAATACAGCTGAGAATTGGCTTCATATTAATTCTAAGCTTTAGTATCGGCAGTTGACTTTTTTGTTCACTAGTCTGCCGCACTTGAGGTTGATCATAATTATCACCAGATTCGGACGACTTGCTTGATAAAAGGGGCATTGCATCAATATCTTCTTCATCTGACAACGTTACATTACTTGAATCAGTTGAAGGGCGCAACTTTAAATGAGTGATGTTTCTCCGAAAGATATTTCCTGTTTTGATCGAAATACATAGAAACCTCTTTTATCCGGAATTCTAATATCCGGAATAATATCTAATATCCGGAATAAGTTTTTTTTCCTAATCTTTCATTTTCTCTTTTATTTACCTTATTTTCCAAAAATGAAATAATTTTTTTTACTATGTAATTAGCAGTTATCGTTTTTGGAAGGCCCAAGAAAGAGAATAGTTTTCCAAGATGTCCAATCGTTTCCTTAGCAGTGATTCTCTCTGTGATTATTACTTCTTTAAATCGGCTGTAGTATTCTATGACCACAAAGAGGTAATGTCCTGAAGGAAGAGGACCGCAAAAATCAATAGCAATTTCACACCAAGGTGTTGTTGGGAATTATCTCATTTTCATGGGATCGGGAATATGAACAGACGTAACTAGACTGCAACCGACGGTGGGTCGGCGTTGAATTCTGCACTCTAACAGAGGATCTTAGTTGTGTTTATTAACAACAGCGATCGTAATCGATGACGAAAATTGACTTTGCATCCAGCTTCTAATGAGATTCGAACCCAGTACCTAATTTGTTTTAAAATTTAATTTTAAAAAACAAAAATAACATAATATGACATAAAATTTTAGATCCCGGAATCGATCCCAATACCTTCTCCGTTTAGAGAAAGATAGGATCATGGCGAAATTGCAGCATCTGCAATATCAAAGAATAATCAAACAAAACCAAGTGACTTAAATGTGGAGGATAATGCTCACGATATAGTTTTGACAAAGTAGATGATAGTGATTATGATCCAGATTTTCTTCTAAATGTGGTGTAACAGATTCTTCATTATCAGATGACAGCTTCATTTTCGGATCTTTCGAAAAAATAGCGGAAGCAATTGAATCCAATTTAATGAACTATGACGAATCGCTCCTTCCTTTTCCTCACAGAAATCGTACATTTACCAATTTAGAAGAAGAACACGCGGTTCATGGTTTTATGTTAACAACAATTGTTCAATCAAAATGCGATAAAGGCTAAACCAAAGAAAAAACATGTATTCATAATTAAATGAATGTAAAAAAATGTAAAGATAAAATTACATATGTACATACAGCAGAAAGAGATGTTCAAGAAATATTGGGAACTTCCTATAGATGAGTTAAGAACAGTTTATTTTGCTGGACTGATTGATATAGAAGACAAAAGAAGTGTGACTCTCAAAAAGTCAACAACTACTTATTAGTGGAACAATCAAATGTTGTAGTTAGTCAAAAGTGTTTAAAACTAACCTTGGATGTGAGTGATAGCATTTTAAAAACCGTTGTTAAAAAAAATTATCTGATAGGGAAAAACCGCTTTCCCACTACCGCGGAAACAGAATACCAAGGAACAAATTATCGGACGAAAAAATTATGTAAATTAGAACACGCGTAAATAGATTCCTAGCATACGAAAGTCACTATACTCGCAGACCAACCAGCAACAATTATTTATAATCAGATCTCAATATTTCGTTGATGCACAAAATGTACAGTTCTACTCATGCAAACCCAGCATCAATAAAAAATTACGCGAACATTTTAAAAGGTTCGATTGCTTAATTTCTTTAGAAACGGGGTTGAAATTCAAAAAACCGAAATCCGATACTTGTTCTAAGTGCGACGAATTGTAAATGAAGATCGGTTTGGCTAAATCTGTGGAAGAAGAAAAAACTTTTTTTGATCTTCAATCAATGCATCATGAAATGGCCGATTTTGCTTTTAATATGAAAGAAGAGGATAAAAAACGAGTTCAATCTAATTCGAAGTTTCAAGTTTATTCATTTGATTTAGAGCAATGCCTTCCCACACCGTACCTTACACCGACACTTGTGGACTTACAACTTAACAGTTCACAACTGCACCACAAATCAGCCTTACTGTTACATGTGGCATGAGGCGATTGCCAAAAGGAGTTTTTTTTTTTTTTTTTTTTTTTTTTTTTTTTATTTATTTGGCACTGGTTCCAAAATTAGATGCTATTTGGCCCAGTTTACAAATTACAATTTTATTTTAGTTTTTTTTTTTTTTAGGTTTTCAGTCATTCCCCTTTAACTCATCGATCCCCTTTCATACTTCTATCTGATTCATTCTAATAAATTCATACACATTCTTATACACGTTCATTCCCATTCGTAATAACTCTGTCAAATTCTGTGCACTCAAGATAACATCGAACATTTGTCTAGTCTGCTCAAATGCTGAGCATTTTAGGATCAAATGCTCTATGTTCTCCACAACCATGCAGCTGTCACATAATTCACACTCAATCAATTTGCGTTTCTTCAAGCATTCTTTCCAATTTCCATGATTCAGTCTCACACGTTCCATTGTTCGTATCATTTTAGTATCTCCCTTGAGTACCTTAAAGAAAGGTTGGCTCAAAGGAGACCTAACCAACTCAAAGTACTTTCTACCTTTCATCTGACATTTTTCAACAAATTCTCTCTCCCATTTTCTCCACATATTCACCTGAAACATGCGAAGTACATCTCTTGCATCCATGCATTCATATTCATTTACCTCCTCAACCAAACAACCCCTTTTTGCAAGCATATCGGCTCTTTCATTACCTTCAATCTGTAGGTGTGAAGGTATCCATTGAAGAATGACCTCACTCCCACAAGATTGAAGGTACTCATACAACATTTCTACATACACATTACCATGAGTTCCCCCACCTTTACTAATTAATTCTAACCCACTCCGGGAGTCGGAGAATAATACTACTCTCCTCCTCTCTTGTGTCATTGCCAACTTGATCCCTTCCATAATTCCAATCAACTCTGCATTCATTATACAGATACTGGCATTCAATCGTAGCATTTTCTCTTTTCTTATTGATGGAATAAAAATTCCTACACCTACTCGATTATCATTCACACTCGCATCTGTATACACTTCCACATGCGCAAAATAATTCATTCGCATTTTTAGAAACTCACTCTTAACCGACAACTCATTCATCATCGCTTTTGTTGTATCACCAAAATTCAAACTCACCATTAGATTGCTCGGAGGGACTTTCGGATTTACCGGTCGAATCTTGGAAAATACATTAATATTCTCCAGGATCACCCGTGATCTTTGTGTCTTTTGGTAGTCCGTCCCTCTTTGCAATCTCTCTTACATTTCATTCACCAATTTATTGTCCTTAGTCAACATTCGCACAGTCTCTCGCACGGTGATCCACTCCCTCTTATAATTAAGAGGTGAATCACCCAATTCAGACCACAAAGTGTGTATTGGGGTTGAGTTAATCGCCCCCAATACCACTCTAGCACATGCATTCTCCACATTCATCAACTTTTTAAAACCGACTTTGGACCCATCACCATATACACTCAGTCCATACGCAATTTTTGATGAGACTAGCGCCTTTTGTAACATAGCAGTCACACCAGGATGAGCTCCCCATTTCGGTTTGCTCACCCTTTTGATTACATTTAACCTACTCTTGCAATTATCGGCAACTTTATCCATATGCACTTTAAAACTCAATCGCTTATCAATCCAGATTCCCAAATACCTATTCAAATTTACACACTCAATTTGCTCGTTATACACTTGCACATCAACCCTACGATTCGTGCGAAACGTCATACAACAACATTTTCTCAAATTAACGTGCAAATTCATTTCAGTCAAACATTCTGTTACTTGGTTCACACATTCTTGAGCCCGATTCAAGGCCTCCTCGATGGACCTCCCCTTGCCCACCAGGACAAAGTCATCTGCAAATTGCAAAATGACTTTGTCCGAGGAGTTTAACCTATGTATCGAACTCGTGGGGGAGGCCCATATTCACCGCTCCCCCCAACCTGTACCTTCTACCACACACAACTAATTTTCTTTCATTCACGAACTCATATACCCATTTGCAAATTTTCCAAGGAAACCCCAGACCCATAAGGATCTGATAAAGTTTCCCCGGAACCACGTAGTCATATGCTCTTTCAATATCCAAAAATACCGCCACAACATGCTTATTTTCCTTCCGAACTTCCCACACAAACTTTTCTACACATTCATTAGCAGAGTGGTTGCGACGGAATCCAAAGGTGGTTTCCGGCAACAAATTACCCTCATTCACAAATTTGTCTATACGAGCTTTCATCATACCATTCACAATTTTAACAAATACATTCAACATACATATTCCCCTGTAATTTGTTGCCAGATTTCTGTCCCGATCCCTTTTAGGAATAGGTACCACCCTGCTTTCCTTCCATTTTTCCGGTATTTGAATACTCATCCATACTTGATTGAGAATTCGAAGCAAGGCCACCTTGGCTTCGAATTCCAATCTACCAATAATTTTATAACTCACTCTGTTAGTTCCAGGAGCAGTAGATTTTGATGTTTCTAAAACCCCTCGGAACTCCTCCCATCCGAACTCCTTACACATATCGTTCATCAATTCGCTTCCATTGTCAAGTAACAAAATTTCATATCTATCGCTCAAGTTACTACGTACATCCATCATCATTTGTAAAAAGACACCTCCATTCTCTCTGTCATCTAACACTGCATTTCTGCCTTGCGCTCTATAACCTCTCACTTTATTAAATTTATCCCATACATCCTTAGTTGTGGTTCTATGTGTCATTTTGGCCACGTAGTCCCGCCAACTTTTCCTTTTCGCTCTACGGATAGCCTTTTTCAATTTTGCATTCATCTTTCCATAATTTATTCTGCATTCATGACATATACACCTATTGAACTCTCTCAAAGCTATCCGTTTCCTTTCATACCAATACTGGATTTCATTATTCCACCAACCATTCCCCTTGAATTCATTCCCTCTGACTTTTATAGTGCACATTTCATTCACTCTCTCTATTTCACCCTCATTCATACGTTCGACCCATTTCTTCCCATTCATAATGTCCTTACGGTCTATTTCAACATTTATACCACCTAACTACATCCTGATCAAATAATGATCACTACCCAAATTCTCATCCGTAACGTTCCAAGTGACTTGGGCCGCCAACCCGCTAGACATTAAAGTTAAGTCTATCGCACTGGCTGTCGACCCCACGCACGCCATCCTAGTTGGCCCACCATCATTCAAGATTACGAGATCGGAATCCAGAATGAGGTGAGTCAACAAGTTTCCCCAAGCATCATTTCTTTCACACCCCCATACTCTCGAATGCGCATTCATATCACCCCCTAGAATCAAATCACTTTTCCCTTCCACCCAGTCAAACAAAATTTGAAAATCTCTCAGGTTTTTTTCTCTATCACTCACTGATTCAAAAGGAGCTGCATATACACTCACAAATAACAAATTTCTGTCCAGATTTCGAGTTTTGGCAGCGATGACTTCGATACGCTCGAATGTCGGCATGCCACAACGGACCAGACTGATATTGTTCCGTGCCAATATCGCCACTCCGCCGAAGCCATCGGCCCTCGGTCTGGACAGAAGGTTGTACCCACTTACACGAAACGTCTTACCCTCACGCTCCCAAGTTTCACACAAAAGCATCACATTCACATCGTTTTTGGCCAGATAAGTTCGCAACATATCGCCATTAGCATATATGCTGCGAATATTTATCTGACCAATTATCATACATTCATTGGATCTTATCATTCGCTCTACCATTCAAAGGAAAAGAGTAAGGGAAAAACTCTTTAAAGCAAAGGTAACGGTTGTTCCCTCTCTCCCTCTAATATTCATCCTCACTCATACCTTGATCCTTGTTCTGTATAGTCTGCGTCTCGTTGGGGTTGATAACTACATATCTTCTTGTTAATACAGCTTCACTGTTCTTTTCTGCCACTGCTCTGATCACAATTTTAGTGCTGCTTTGTCCCGGCTCTTGTGTTGTAATTGTTTTTGTTTTTTCCTGCTCCGTTTGTATTGTGTTATTAATATTCTTCTTATTGTTATTATTATTGTTACTGTTATTATTATTATTGTTGTTATTGTTGTTTTTATTATTGTTGTTATTATTATTACTGTTATTATTGTTATTTTTACAGTTGTTGTTTTGCTGTGTACTATTATTTGGTTGTCTGTTTATTGTATTTAATGTGATGTTTTTTCGTTCTCTTGTCCAATTATTTCGCTATATAAACGTTTTGTTTGCGCTCCCGTGGTGTTTGCATTCATTCGGTAATAAACCTCTTTTGCTTTGAAATACGTTGTCCTTTCGTCTGTTTTAATTTTAATTATCGCCTTCTCCATTTGAAATATTGGGCATTTTTGGTCAAGCGTGGTGTGTTCACTTTTGCAATTAGCACAGCTTATGGGTTCACATGCGATGTTGTCATGTCCGTTTGGTAAACACTTTGCACATTTTGGGCATACTGGAATTCTCTCACACCTAGCTTTTGTGTGCCCATATCGCTGGCAATTATGACATCTCATTGGATTGGGATAATACGTCCTTACATCCAATCTTAAGAATCCAGCTCTTATGTTTAAAGGCGACTCGGTAGTGTTAAAAGTTATTATTAACAGTGGTGTTTCTTTTAGTTCGTTGTTAATTTTCCTTTTAATTCTTTCTACTTTAACTACTTTCTGACTTTCTAGTTCTTTTGCGATCTCTTCCTCTTTCATCATAAGTAGGTCTCTACAGTATACAACGCCTTTTGTTTGGTTTAAAAACTGGTGATCTGTTACTTTAACTGGCATGTCCCCAAGTCTTGTAGCACTTAATATTTTGTTAAACGCCTCCTCCTTGTCCAAGAGTACCAACAGCTCGCCGTTTCTCGTTCGTTGCGTCTCTTTGATCTGCGTTGTAATCATAGATAGACCCTTCTCTATGTAAAATGGTGATACACCGTTAAAGGTTTTGTTTCCTTCGTCGATCCTTTTTATTACGACATACTTATGTGTCAACTTTGGATCGTCGAAAAAATTTCGCCGCCTTTTCTTGTTTTCGTCCATCCTTGCATACCCTCTCGAATCCACGAGAGGCGAGGATCTATTTTCAAACTGTCCCGGCATCCTGCCCGCAGGCAGTTACCGCCTTAAAATATAAACTTTGGTGTCTTGGTATGGGACACCCTGTCACGGTAAAAACAAAAAAAAATTGGTGTCTTGGTACGGGACACTCTGTCAGAGCAAAAAAAAAATACTGTTTTTTTTTGTTATTGTTGCCACACACAACACAATTCACTTAAATTTACTCTTAATTTATTGTCCACCACCTTTTAATAACTATTGCACTAAAACTAATTGTTTGCCACACCAATTACACTAAATTATATTTAAATCCACACAAAAAACTTAAATTTATCGCAAAAGATAAAGTTTATGTTTATTCGCTGTCAAAATTGTTACGTTCACTATGAGGTTGCAATTCGGACTGCAAAAGCAGGTTGAAATGACATTGCTTCTTGCATTTTTCATCATCTTTTGAACGAGTCACAAAATATTGAGCATATTATACTCTACAGTGATAGCTGTGTTGGTCAAAATAAGAATTCGTACATGGCCTTGATTTTCTAGTTCACACATATCTTCAACAAAAGACATGTGTAAAAATTATATTATGTGACGCAAAAAGAAGAAATTCAATATTCAAATACATTCACGTCGATTATAGAACTCGCCGGATTTACTGCGGCGGGAGTCCAAACTCCATATAAAAAAAATTAAAATCATGAATTTCGATCAAGGTTGCATGTAAAACTGGTTTTATTTTTACGCAAATCAAACAAAAACATTCGTTCGAAATCCGGAGCTAAAACATTACGAATGGTTTGCGAATCGTAAAAACAGAATTATATGAAAATCCTGTTTTTCAACGCAACTTTGATTCAAATTAATGATTTTAATTTTTTTTATATGGAGTTTGGACTCCCGCCGCAGTAAATCCGGCGAGTTCTATAATCGACGTGAATATTATCTTTGCGAATCGTATCAGTTCGTTAGGTCAGCAAGCGCGCAACATATAGGTTTGAACTCATCGAGATGGAGAAGAGCAACATGTTTGATTTTGCTTACGTGTTAAAATCTAAATGTATTTGGCACAATGTGAATAGCAATGGTGAAAAACTCTTTCCATAAACTCGGTTAAAAAAAAGATCTCATTGTGTTCACAACCAATCATTGATGGTCCAGCCAACTATCATTGAGTTAATTAACCTAAAAGTAAACAAGAACATTAGAACATCAATTAATACTACACATACTCACCAATTTTATAATCGTATATTTGTATACTCGGTAATCAATTAAAATCAACCTAAAATGAAGAAATGTCATATAAAGTATTAATTTAATTATAATTTGTAAATTAGAAAGACAAAATTTGTATTTACCTTTTCCAAAATGTTATAAACGTCAAATGTAAATCTAAACTACTTGTCAATAATGCAGTTATCTTCATTATCATAATTTAAGATGTACTAAATTAAAGCAGTTAGTTTTATGTAATTAAATATTAGTACTTTACTTAGTGTAAATTTGAATAGTACCTTTAACCTGGCAAATTTAGTATCATCTACATTAATTAAACATTTAAAATCAATACAATATTGTATTGGAAAAATAAATTATATTCTCTTGAACTGGCGAACAGAAAGGATTACTAAAATCTAAGTTTCTTTAAAAGTGTATATATTTAATAAAATAATAAATTATTGTAAAGTCTGTGATAAAGTTTATTTCATTTGTAATCTGGCATACACAAATAAAAGAAAAGCGCAATTAATAAACCAAATTGGCTCTGCTTCATTGTTCATAAAATCCAGTAAAAAGTTCAGCTGTAAAATCCAGTTATTAAGCATCAACTGTCGGATATCAACGGTAATTTCATCGTACGAGTTCATCGAACATCTTGATCAACGCTTCCAACGGCTGGTTCTCCACATCTGTATTAACACATTGATAAAATTTCTTTAATCAATGAAATGTATCACACATTTTATATAAATTTAAATGACGGAGATGTGCCAACCATTGACCCCGATTTGCAGAAGGAACTTGATTCTGAAACTGAAGGCAAGGAGAAATAAACTATTTTTTAAAAAAACCAATCAAATGTGGCTTAAATTTAATCTAAAGGAAATGTTTGTTTGAAAAATCGATTAAAATGTTTTATATTATTTTTTTAGTTATTAATAAAATTGAAATACACGGTTAAGTCACTTTAGTCTTTTTTTTAGAAATTATAATTTTGGAAAGAATTGCTTAAGAAGTAGTTTTCCCAATTTTTCACTTCAGTTTGACTATTTATATTATATTTCACTATATTTAAGTCAATTTATTGATAAACTTTAATATAATAATAAGGTTATAATAAGATTTAACATCATTTATCTCAAAACTATCAAAATGCACTTAAGCGATTTCATCTTTTTGGTAAAGTTTTAGTTATCTACATTTAGAAAACAATAATCACCTATCCGTTTGCAACGCCATCTATTTTCGTCTTGAATAAGCTCCAAATTGATCCAGGATGATTTAAATTTATTATTAGCACGTTTCAGCCAAAAATTTCCAACTCTGCATACTACCAGCTACATCAGGCTAATTGGCCACACTACCGTCTGGTGCCATTGTCATATTCGGGTTCTTTCTGTGTCACGGTTTCCTGACCCATTTCTCGGACTCATTGTGCTTATGGGTTATCTGGGCAACCCATAAGCCACCTATAAGCTATGGACCGATTGCACATTTCCGTATCGTCATTTCGGCGCAAGTGACATCACTTCCCGAAATGTTCGGATCAGTCTAGCAATTCAGTTTGATTCAAATAAATTATGCCTATCCTCCTCATCACTATAATCCGTTTCAAAATCTACTCAATATCGATATAATTTTATATCCATCATATCCATAAATAATCTATAATATGAAATCTATACCTGTAAATAATGAAATTCAACAGAAACTTTTGTGTTTTCGATGAATTGTTATTTACAAAATTGTTTTCACGCACATTTGGTTATTGTAAAATTGTAGTTTTCAGATTTGTTTTTCGATAAATTGTTTGTCGCATAATTGTTTGTCACAGAATTTTCGTGGAACCACGTGATAGACATAATGTGTTTCAATCATTTTGAGCAACAAATAAAATGAAACAAAATAAAATTTAAAATATAAAATAATTATCGCCGAAACAAGGACTTGAACCCTGGACCCTTGGATTAAAAGTCCAATGCTCTACCGACTGAGCTATCCCGGCATATAAATCACAATTTATAATGCATGAATATTCATGCATTACATAGATTTAGGCTTAGAATCCACCTTTATTACCGAACATTTTACTAATCTTTCACTTGACATTTTTCAATAAACTCGCTCTCCCATTTTCTCCACAGATTCACCTGAAACATGCAAAGTACATCTCTTGTATCCATGAATTCATAATCATTTATACCTTCAACCAAGCAACACCGTTTCGCAAGCATATTGGCTTTTCATTACCTTCAATTTGTACGTGTGAAGGTATCCATTGAAGAATGACAAGATTGAAGGTATTCTTACAACATTTCTACATACACATTTCCATGAGTTCCCCCACCCTTACTAATCAATTCTAACCCACTCCTATAGTCGGAGAATAAAACTACTCTCCTCCTCCTTTGTGTCATTGCCAACTTGATCTCTTCCATAATTCCAAACAACTCTGCATTCATTATACAGATACTGACATTCACTCTTATCATTTTTTCTTTCCTCATTGAAGGAATAAAAACTCCTACACCTACTCGATCACCAATCACACTAGCATCTGTATAAATTTCCACATGTGCAAAATAATTTGTTCGCCTTTTTAAAAACTCACTCTCAACGTACACTTAAATTGCTCGGAGGGACTTTCGGATTATAGGGCCGAATGTTGGAGATTTCATTCATATTCTCTAAGATAACCCTTGATCTTTGTGTCCTTTGGTAATGCGTCCCTCTTTGCAACCTCTCTTTCATTTCATTCACCAATTTATTGTCCTTAGTCAATTAGCGCCTTTCTTAACGTATCAGTCACACTCCCCATTTCGATTTGCTCACCCTTTTGATCACATTCAATCTGCTCTTGCAATTATCGTCTAATTTATCCATATATGCACTCGAAAATTCAACCACTTATAAATCCAGATTCCCAAATACCTATGTAGTCAAATTTACACACTCTATTCTTTCAAAATATACTTGCACATCGGCCATACGATTTGTTCGAAAAGTCATATTACAACATTTTTTCGAATTTAAGCCCAAATTCAAATCAGTCAAACATTCTGTTACCATTCACACATTCTTGAGCCCAACTCAAAGGCCTCCTCGGTGGTCCTCCCTTGCCCATCAGGACAAAGTCATTTCCAAATTGCAAAATGACTATGTCAGGGGAGTCAAACCTATGCACCGATCTCGTGTATAGATTGAAGCTGATTAGTTCTCCTTTGAGGCGACCTTTTTTTAAGGAGATCAAAGGAGAGCGTGTGAGACTGAATCATGGTAATTGGAAAGAGTGTTTGAAGAAACGCAGTTTGATTGAGTGTGAATTATGTGAAAGCTGTTTGGTTGTGGAGAACATCGAACATTTGATTCTGAAATGTTCTTCATACAATCAGAACAGACAAATGTTCGATGGCCCCTTGAGCGCTAAAAATCTGACTGAATTATTACGAATGGGGATGCACGGATATAAGAATGTGTATGATTGTATAAGAATGAATCAGATAGAAGCATGAAAGGGGATCGATGCGTGAAAGATGAATAAAAGATCAAATAAAAAATTAAAATGTAAAATTTGAATGAAAATTCTAAAAATTGTAGATGTTGAAACCGGGCCAAATGGCACCATATTTTGGGGCTAGTGCAAAATAAATAAAAAAAAGGCCTGAAGCGCAAACATGCCTGTGTAACTGTTAATGGTGTATCTGTAATTTCAGCTAGTTGAACAAGAGCGATAGTCAATTTAAAATTATCGTCAAGATTCGATTGCTCCAAGTTAATACTCAACAAACTAACAAATAACTTACCATCACAATCAGTTATTTCGGGTGAACATTTCTCAAGCAATATAATTGAGAATCGCCTTGGTGATCCCAATTTTAATGAATCGAAATCGATTGGGATGATCCTCGGCATTGACGTACAGTGGAGTTTAACTAGCCTGAAGTTTGAAAGTAATTTAATTTCATCAGATTTTATATTCGGATGTACTGTATAGATATGTTCCAGCAGTGTAGTAAACTATTTAATCCGTTAGGCTGGATTTCACCAGTAACTATCAACTTCAAAATGTTGCTGCAATCACTTTGGTTGAACAAGATAGAATGGAATGACCAACTTCCAGACGACGTAAATTGGACCTAGAGTTTAATCTGACAAGAGCTGCTTGGTCTTTCTGCAGTTTGCATTCTACAATATTACAAATGCAACCACCAACAAATGCATTCAGTATCATGGTCTCGGAAAATTCGTATTCAGCTGTCGTATACACTGTGGGAGAAACTTTCGTTCGTATAATCGCCTCCAAAACGAAAGTTGTTCCACCAAAATAATTATCCATTCCATGATTCTCTCGACTTTTGACTAAATTGCTTTGTAAAATTTCAGGCAAATATCAAGTTAAAACTAGTATATTATTATACGTATGGATCGACCCGAGCATTGTTCTCTCATGACTTTCAGATGTTCGAAGGACATGGAATTATTTTGAAGCAAATCGTTCGAGTTTTATCATCGACAAATTACCGAACAATCATTGGTATCATGTACTTATCAGTCTCAATTCAACTGATTGCGTCAGTCGGGGAATTTCACCGAATGAACTTCTAAAACTTACAATTTGGTAGAATGATCCAAAATTTTTGAAGATGTCGCAATCTGAATGGCCCATTCACAAGAAACAGTTCTAATTACAAAACTTCGGAATGCAAATATAACATCAACTGTAGAACATGCAGTGGCACCCGATTCGCTAAATAATAGTATATTAAGAGCGGATCGCCGTCTTCAAAACGCAAACATCCCTTATTCCATGGAACATCCCGCTATATTACCCAAACACCACCAATTAATGAAGAAACTCGTTAGATAGCTACATGACAAATATTTGCATCTGAATCGGTAAACGCTAGATAGCAGAACAGTGAATGGGAAACTTACTTGCTCTAAGAGTAACTTTGGCGGGAGCATTTTATAAAGTTGGAATAGACAAGCACAGGATCCAAATGCATCAGGGCATATGTCTATTTTTTGTGTGCTTGGCAACGAATTGACGAATTCATTGCCGTATTAAGGAGATTCACATCCAGAAGAGAGCCCGAAAAGCCAGTTACAGCTAATAACGAACAAGTATCGTTTTTCCATGCGAGTGCACCAAGTATAATGGCATAGTATACCACTATCATCACCACACTTTGGTGGTCTTTGGGAAATCGGAGAAAAATGCGTTAAAACCAATATTCGTTGAGTATTAGTTGAGGTAGCTCCAACGCTTTAAGAACTCCAAACTTTTCTAACACAAATCGAGGCCATTGTAAACTCAAGGCCGTTAACTCCAATAACGATTTACAGATAATATCACCTGGTCATTTTATAATTGGTAGACAACGAAATAAATCTTAAGTTAAAAGAACGTTCTGAGCAAAATATGTCTAAGGGTTTCTGGAGACAGTGGCTTGAAGATTACCTAATAAGATAGAAATATCAACTGGTTAAGAGGTCGATTAATTAAGGTTCTCACACAGGAAAAAATGGAAGCATATGGGCTGTCACACTAAAAACTGCAAATGGGGAATTAAAGCATCCCATTACGCCATAACGTCTGTTTGGGTTTTCATAAAACTTCGTTAGATAATCAGGTCAGGATTGTTCAACACATTTAGGCGTTTGTCACCAATGGGTCATTTTTTATTGCGAAAAACATAATTAAAATTAAATTAATTCAATAAAGTCAGGTTCATCGCTTATTTGGGGATTTCATTTTACAAAACTAAATAACAAATCCAATTAAAATATGTTGACGCTTACGATTTATGTCGGCGACATTTTCCCCGCCTTGAACAGCTGGTTCAATCTCTGATGTCTCGACTGGAAACGGACATTTTTTGGTGATTGGACGTTTCAAAAATCCAGTGGCAGTCTTAAAAATCACCACTCTTACTAGTCCGTCGGATCCTGGATGTACCTCAGAGACCCGAGCCTTTTTCCATTTCCAGAGACGGTACCTTGGCGTTACGAATGATTACGATTTCACCAACCTCAATGTTTCGCGAATTGGTAGTCCGTTTTCCTCTATACTGGAGCGATTGCAAATAGTCTTTGGAACACCTATCCCAGAAATGCTGCTGTAATTAAACAAGCATTTCTCATCGTCTTCCATATGTCAGTTTCGGGAATATTCACAAGACAGACGACCAATTAAAAAGTGACCTGGTGTGAGTATGAATATTTCATCAGTATTGGATGTTTGTTTTGCACACAGAGGACGTGAATTGAGCACCGCCTCGATCTGTTTTACGAGCGTGTTAAATTCTTCATATGTTAAGCTGGCTGTTGCCATCACTATGCGAAGATAAAATTACTGCAGATTCATGCAGTCCGCCAAAATGAGGAGCACCTGGAGTATAGAAGTTCCTGTTGACATCGTCATCTCTGGACATTGTTTGAATCTCTTGTTCAATTTCATCGGACTGTATAGCATCTAGTATGTGCTTGTAAATCGAGAAGGCGTTGAGGAGTGCACTTGATGAGAGGTCTGCAACTAGCTGCATGTGGACCGTTTTGGTCACAAGACAAACAAATATGCAGATATGTCTTGGCTGGCGGTTTACTCCGAATTATTTGATGAACGAAAATGGGATCACCAAAATCGGCTCTATTGTAGAATTACGATTACATGTTCAGAAGGCAAATCTCCCGTCAACTGCGAAACAGTGCAAGGTGGAAGTATAGCGCAACGTACGCATATTGACTACAAATTTTCTTCGCTACCTATATACCATTTATTGGCCAAAGCTGATCACGTAAAATTGAAGTAATGCCTGTGGTCCCACATGCAGATGTGTTCTATGTAAACATGTGAGTACTGATTGTGGTAGTCGATTGTGTCCAGCGGTCGTCGTATTCGACCTTAAGGATGTAATTTAAGATTTTTTATGAAACAACTGACATAGAAACATCGTAGAAACCACCTTTTGATAATCGTTTCTGTGTTTTATGTTATCCAGAATTTAATGCAATTTGCAGCATTATTGCAGGAAATTGTGGTTTCCGAACGTTTCTTTGCTTCATGAATATCGGTAATGTTCGCGTTTGAAGAAAATGTAACAAACCCTGGAAACAATATCCGCTGGTTTGGATTTGGATGTGACGTGTATCCATGGACGAGATTCGCATATATTTTGAATGGTGCTGACTCGATTTAAAACCTTGCGCATTAGTTGTGCAAGAAAGAGGGCAGCGCTTAATTATAGGCGAGCTAATGTAGTTTTTTGTATTGGATCTAGTGTAGATTTACTGCACATGAGACGCACAACGTATAGGTACCGTTGTCTAAAGAACAACGTGTATAAATTGCCGCACACCGTAAGCACTTTTACTGGTATTCGCGAACCCGTGCAGTTATATGTGTTTTGGTTCCTTGATGTCATCAAAACAGTGTTGAAGAACGATTAATTCCCGTAAATGTTGCAATTCAGACCGAAATTTTTGAATCGTTTTCCAAGTAGAACTACCGGAGACAAAAGATCAATTGGATCGAAGATGCGTGCTACTTCCGAAAGCACAGTACGTTTTGTTATACGTCAGTCTGAAAAAATTTGGAAGTTAAATTTGAAGACTTCCTCAGGTTTTCATAATAGTCCCAAGGTTCTAACGAAGGAATTGTCATCGCCATTAAGTATCTATTCACATTCTGAATCTGAAATGTCATGTAGTACCGCCTTTGAGTTTGAACACCATTTTTAAAGAGTCCTGGCGCCAGAGTGAAGAATCGCTGATATTTCAGATCTTATTTGTGTGGCCTGTGTAATTGTGTTTGCGCCAGCCAACAGATCGTCGACATAAAAGTCATGTTGTATGACAGAACACGCTGCTGGTGCACAAGTGGAATTTTCCAATTGAAGAAGACATCTCGTCGTGAGGAAGGCACCGGAAAAAGTACCATACGTTACACGGTTCAATTTGTATGTTTTCAGCCTCTGGATTGGCTCGTCACGCCAATAGATATATTGATATAGTAGCAATCGTCATCTTGCACGCCAATTTGTCTATAGAATTTGATAATATCGGCACTGATAGCTTAGGCGTGATACCTGAAACGACAAAGAGTAAAAAATAAATCGGTTTGCACTATAGATCCTACTGGTAGTAAATCGTTGCGCGAATTGCCATTTGATGATTTTGCCGACCCATCGAAAACTACGCGCAATTTAGTAGTAGAATAATTAACACGCAGTGATGTGGCAAATAATAGTTGTTTGACGATACATTTTACGAATGTCTGGATGTCTCATTAGATTTTTTTTAAGACTGAACAATTGTAGTTTCCTCTGATAAAATATATCTTTTTTCAAAGAATTGTATCTAAAGTGGAAGACTAAAGATAAAATCAATTTTTTTTTAATTCTTCATAACTCGTTGAGGATTGGCCACTAGTTGATTTCGTTTGGTCATCCCTACAAATCGATTTATGGTAAAAATTCGTTAAAAGCTCATAAATTACTAGCTGACCCGGCAGACGTTGTCCTGCCACAAACCATCTTCTTTCTAGACCGCATTTCATGTAGACTGCTTTTATCTGGTAGCACGGGTGTCTGATATTTTATGCATTTGACATACATAGAACCTTTCGGTTCAAAATGGTTGCTTCAATAACATTTCCGGTGATCCGCTTGAGGAACAAACGGCAATGTTCTATGCAATGCTTGAAGTGAATGTTTATGAGCCATAGTACATTCATCCCAGATAATGATCAAACTTTTTTGCAGCACTGCAGCCACTCCGCTGTTTTTTAATGCTACACATTGCGGTCGGTTTGTTATGAACGTCTAATGGCAGTTTGAGAGCTGAATGTGTCGTTCGTCCATTATCTAACAAAGTGGCAGCAATGCCTGACGATGCATTTGCCAAAGCAATGTTGTCCCGCGAACGTATCTTTGCAAAGATAAGTGATATTAAAAACGTTTTACCGGTTCCGCCTGGTGCATCCATAAAGAAAAAGCTGCACATCACTGTTAACTATAAGTCGGCCGCCGAACGATCTCTGGCGATGGCATACCATAACGGTTTATTGGCCAATTTGAAATTAAAATACACAAATCCTCGATCAACACTAAAGCACTCATTGTACATTTCTGGCGTGTAATCAATATATATTTATATTGAACACTTGGCCATTGACTGTTCGCGAAAATTGGAAAGACGTTGGTCCTGGAGCATTCGCCAACAACAAACGCAACAAGAAACATTCACGTTGTTTTGGATGTACTGTGTAAAGTCGTCACAATGTATTGGTTTTGAATACGCCTGCGATTGTTGGATGTGGTTCGCCTTGTCTACGTGGATCCCATTTTTTACATGACTTGTTCCATGTAAAATAGCGTGGAACGTCGGTATATCGCTTCTGTGTTTTACTAACACAATTGTGTGGGCAGGGCAAAAGTACCATGTCAAAAATTTAATTTTGTACGTGTTTTCAACCAACTTACACAATTGTGAATTCCTTTTTAACCCTTTCGAGTTCAAAAAAAAAATATTTTTGGTTCAATTTAAGTTCGCCATACACAAATGTGTATGTAAATAATGACAGGTTGTAATGTCTTCCGTATTTTAACGGATCTTAGTTAAATCGGAATTCTTTTTGAAAAACGCTTAATAATTTGTCAACAAATTAATTATATAACATATAATTTATTTGTTCTTGATAACATATTAATTATTTTATCATTATTATAGTTACTGTTATTTTTCGGACGAAAACAAAATTAAGTGGTTTACACAAATGTGTACACTGGTCTTTAATTACCACCTAATTCTATGTTTGACATCTTCGTTTGTCGTAATCGAAATTCACATACACAATTGTTTATGCGGGTCAGGAAAGGGTTAACTTATTTTCGTCCAACTTTCGTCGAAACACTATATCTATACACACAATTGTCTCGGTTGAAAAAGGGATATAATAATGTTTTTCCGAATTGTCCGAAAACATCAGTTTTTTGGCACAGGGTTAAAAATTCGCTAAGTGTCGTTTTGAACGTGGAATGTCGTGTGAAATATACACGTTGACCTTTTTCAGGATGATTCGCAAGGTGCCCGACACTTGAGTTTCGTTCGTGTATGGGAAAACTAAAAATACGCTTCGTTAAATGATTTGAAACATTTTCACTTGCACTATATTTTTCATAAACTTTACGGTTGTGAAGTTTGTCCCAAAAAAAATCCCGTGTACATATACAAATCCAATTAGAAATTTTTAATGCAGAACAGTATTAGTATTTACACTGTTAAAAATTACACTCATAAAATTTACACTCATTTTAAATTTAAACATATGTTAACAAGAAGCATAAGTAACAACCACCAAGAAGATTATATAAACGGATATGAGTTTGTTAAAAATATCCCATCTGAAAAATTCATGCATGCTGAACCACAGATTTCAACCTGGCTAAATGGCAAACACTTAATAAAATCATCTATTTTTATTTGTGTTGCTTTTGAAGAAAAATTGGATAATTGCAATCTTAAAAAATATCTATCCCGAAATGGACTTATGCTACATAACTTCTAAAACTGATTGCAGTGATCTAATCTACGCTTTAGAAACTTTAACATCCTACTTGCAGCATCGAAAAAATGAGACTTTCATAATTACCTTGGATGTTAACCATCATGTCTACAAGGTTTTGCCAGTGTTGGATTATGTTACAAACTCTCCATTTAACAACATCAAATGGGTTTTAAATATTCCTTTCAATATGTCACTGCAGTATGAGAGAATGTTATCTTCCCGTTGGATTACAGGTGATCCCTCGAAGTTCTCATATGGAAACTGTACGGATTTTCCATCCACATCTCCGACTTTTCACAAGGTGTTGTCTGCAGAGTCCAGCTATAAGAATTCGATCATAGAAATAATGTTTTACATGAAACACTCAAACAGCCTAATAAAAAGCCACTTAAAGGATCATTACATTAAGAACATAAATCTATTACCTTTGTCCGCTGCTTCCTTACGACAATTAAACATATTTATATTTGACAACGCTACCAAACAATATCTCGAAGAACCGAACACAAAACATCAGTTTGGCTTCGATGGGAATAATCTGGTGCAACTGTGTGAAGACACAAACACATTTATTACCCCAAACAGATACATTTTTTGTTCATCGGGTACGGTAATTATGTTAGATCATCAGACTTACAACTCGTTAAACAATATCTATCTTAAAACAAACATAAAGATGCCGGACATTACAAATATTCAAGGTGTACCTGGGTGTGGTAAATCAACATGGATTATAAACAACCATAATCTGGGCACTGATCTTGTTCTATGTGCTACAAAAGAAGGACTTGCAGATATAAAATTAAAGGTAACATCACGTTGCGAGCACAAAAACACTAACTTTAATAACATCAAATTAAACTACAAAACGATTGCCTCATACCTAATAAATGGTAACCGGACCTACGATACAGTTTTTGTTGATGAGTACATGATGGTGCATGTTGGATATATAGGACTTGTGGTTATCAAAAGTAAATGTTCTAAAATATATCTTCTAGGTGACAAAAATCAAATACCATATATTGACAGATTACATCATGTCAATATGAAATTTTCCGATGCAAGTGCTTTTGTAACAAAGACTGAATACTTGAATGTAACGTATCGATGCCCAGTTGATGTTACTTCTGCTCTCAAAGAATACTACCCTAACATCACTAGTATGAACACAGTGGAATCTTCCGCCGAATTTATAAACCTGCCACCAAATCTATCATCATTACCTGTGTTAGAGAACGCTTTCTATCTAACTTTTACCAGAGCTGATAAACAATTAATCTCTCAGCTTAAGATACCAGAAACCAGTAAAGTCTTGACGATCCATGAAGCACAAGGTTTAACCTCACCAAATGTAATATGTATAAGAACCAATTCTCAACCTCTTGAGCTGTTCGATAGTGTACCGCATGCCATAGTTGCAATCTCTAGACACACAAAATCATTTAAATATTTTTCTCCGGTGGCCAATGATAGACTACACTCACTTTTAATGAAAGCTCGAACTTATACTATTACTCAAAAGGTAAATCAGCCCATAAAGTCCAAAAAAAGATCGGTATATGAGAAATGTGCAACTTACTATCAAAACGTAAACAAAATGGCATCAAAAGCATCTAAATTCTACAAATTCGTTTTAAAATCAAACTACCTTATTTATGTAATTTGTGAAACTTCATTAAAACCAGACATACGGAGCAGCGAATTTTTTGGCCATGACTACGTTGTTTATAGATGCGATCGGTCTCCTGAAACTAGTTCAAAGAAATCGGGTGGTGGCGTACTGATAGCAGTACATTCTAAACTCTGGAATGCTCCAGTAACTTTAGCCCCATCGAGAGTCGAACAGATCGGTGTAAAAATCAAAATCAACCAAATCAATCTAACCATCTACGCAGCATATATACCACCTCAATCAAATAGTGATCATTATGCAACTTGCATCGATGCGATTGATGAAGTTATTAATACAACAAACTCGTCAGTTTAGTTCTTGTGCTTGGTGATTTTAATCTTCCAAATATAACTTGGAACTTGGACCCAGAACTAAACTGTATTTTACCTTGCAATATAACAACAGATGCGGAATCTTTATTTGTGGACGCCATGCTTGGTTATAATTTGAACCAAATAAACACAATTGCTAATAATCGTGATAGATTATTGGATCTTGTCTTCAGCAACGACATTGACGCCTTTAAAATTTCTGAATCCCTATTACCTTTTGTCATAAATGATGTTAATCACAAATCTTTTGGATATTGTATTTGACTTAACTAAAATGGCGAGATCAGAACACCTACAACCAATGAAATACAACTTTAAAAAAACTAACCGTGTGGGGCTACAAAGTTACCTGGAATCCATCAACTGGCAAATAACTCTCAATTCCAATGATATAAACGAAAATGTGGACAAATTTAATGACATCATGCTTCAAGGCTTCGAAATGTATGTACCTATGTGCTGTAAACCACAAAATGCTCACCCTCATTGGTTTGATGATAGACTAGTTAACTTAAAAAATCGGAAGTCGAAAGCGTATGCCAAAATGTTGAAAAGCGGGTTAGAAGCGGACAAAACTACGTTTCTACAACATAGTAATGAATTTGAAATTTATTTCAAATCTAAATACAGGTCGTATCTTAATCAAATTCAAGACAAAATCAAAGTAAATCCAAAACAATTTTGGAAATACTTTAGGAATAAACGCGAAATTGAACGATACCCTGCTAATATGACGTACAACAATACCTGCTCTTCAAACGCCAAAGATATAGCTAACATGTTCGCGTCGTTTTTTCAATCAGTCTATAGACCAAGCGTTACTAGTGGATTGTACGAACAACCCAGCAACAACAACACATCAATAACTCCTCCTATTATTTTTGAGGACAACATTTTATCGGCTTTAAGGGGGTTTGGAGATGGTTGCGGTCTTGACGATATTCCCTTCTCTATTCTGAAGGAGTACGCTGAAATTTTAACAATTCCATTATGTTATCTATTCAATCATTCCTTAAACACCGGCGTGTTTCCTGAAAAATGGAAAATTTCAAAAATTACTCCAATTTTTAAATCGGGTAAACGTGAGGATATCTCATGCTACAGAGGAATATCAACTACATCATCAATTCCAAAATTATTTGAGTTAGTATTATGCAACAGTTTTAAATCCACAATTGCACGTCATATATCAATAAACCAGCATGGGTTTATGCCTGGCCGATCCACATCGACTAATCTGGTTGAATTCACCAGTAAACTAATTAACGAGATAGAAAAACACCGTCAAGTTGATGTAGCGTACACGGATTTTAGTAAAGCATTTGATTCTATCTGTCATCATAAAGCACTCCAGAGTTTATTCAATTTTGGGTTTTCTCTCGATTACATAAATTGGTTTAAATCATATCTATCAAACCGGTGCCAATTTGTGATAATGGGAAATGAAAAATCAAACTGTATTAAAGTTACATCTGGTGTTCCCCAAGGATCACACCTCGGGCCTTGGATTTTTATTGTTTTCATAGACCGAATAACCGAGATAATCAAAAACTCAGACGTGCTCATATTTGCAGATGATGTGAAAATTTTTCGTACTATTAATGGATTGTTAGATACGGAGAAACTTCAAGAAGACTTAGATAGATTAAGTGAGTGGTGTGATCGGAACTCACTATACTTAAATATTAAGAAATGCAAAATCATGTCTTTCCATCGTAAAAGAAATCCGGTTATTACTTCATACAAAGTCAACAACGAAGTACTGCAAAGAGTCAATGAGATTATAGACTTAGGTGTTACATTTGTCGAAAACGCCAGTTTCAATAGGCCTATTGAAAATTGTATTGCGAAAGCGAATGCCATGTTCGGATTTGTTAAAAGATGGACAGGTGAATTTAAGGATATTCAAACCTTATGTTCACTCTATTTCGCTTATGTTCGATCTCAACTGGAATACGCTGTAACGGTCTGGAATCCATACTATGCTGTACACATAAAAAGAATTGAAAGCATTCAAAAGAAGTTCCTGATTTTTTTGTTAAAGAAAAGTGACTGGGATTACGACCACAACTTACCATTCCATGAAAATGTGGCTCGCTTACCTCCATACACAACAAGATGCACAGATTACAAAATATGCACGCTTGAAAATAGACGACTTCTCTTGGGAGCAGCTTTTATTGGTAACGTTTTGCTTGGTCACGTAGATTCAGCTTACATCTTGGAAAACATATCAATTCACGTGCCATGCAGAACATTTCGAAACCATAAATTTTTAGCACTTGAACACCATTCCACCAACTATGGAGAAAACAACCCAATTAATAGGATGTCTAAATCTTTCAACTTAATTGACGATGTATTTGACTTCAACTTATCAAAGGACAACTTTAAAAATATCCTTAAAGACTTTTTTCTAAATTTTTAATTGTTTAAACCAAAATTTGGTTTATATTTTTTTTTTTTTTTTATTCTGTTTTAAAGTTTTTTGTTGTTTTAATATAATTTTAACTATAACTGTAAATAATCTGAAATCATACATGTATATTACAAAATAGATTTCTTTAAATAAATAAATAAATTAAATAAATAAATAAAAAATAAAATATTTGCGTAATAACCATATTATAATAGAAAGAGACGGAAATAGGTGTCACATTTTTTCATATGCGATTTTGTATTTTGCAAAGATGAAAGAAAGAGTGAGAAATAATCGAGAAAAATTAAAACACATTAAGCTCTCGCAAATCTAATCGATTTTATTGGTTTGAGTAGTTTTAATTTAGATAAATTCTGAATATCCTAGAGTTTGTCGGAAAATTTCACACAATCAAATAAATCTAGAGCCATTTCCATATCTAGGGGATAGGTGTCATTTTCACTCTCGCAATTCTAATCAATTTTATTGGTTTGAGTAGTTTTAATTTAGATAAATTCTGAATATACTAGAGTTTGTCGGAAAATTTCACTTTGTCCAAATGTTAGCTTCAGGTTGACACAATCAAATAAATCCAGAGCCATTTCGATATCTAGGGGATAGGTGTCATTTTTCACTCTCGCAAATCTAATCGATTTTATTGGTTTGAGTAGTTTTAATTTAGATAAATTCTGAATATCCTAGAGTTTGTCGGACAATTTCACACAATCAAATAAATCTAGAGCCATTTCCATATCTAGGGGATAAGTGTCACTTTTCACTCTCGCAATTCTAATCAATTTTATTGGTTTGAGTAGTTTTAATTTAGATAAATTCTGAATATCCTAGAGTTTGTCGGACAATTTCACACAATCAAATAAATCTAGAGCCATTTCCATATCTAGGGGATAAGTGTCACTTTTCACTCTCGCAATTCTAATCAATTTTATTGGTTTGAGTAGTTTTAATTTAGATAAATTCTGAATATACTAGAGTTTGTCGGAAAATTTCACTTTGTCCAAATGTTAGCTTCAGGTTGACACAATCAAATAAATCCAGAGCCATTTCGATATCTAGGGGATAGGTGTCATTTTTCACTCTCGCAAATCTAATCGATTTTATTGGTTTGAGTAGTTTTAATTTAGATAAATTCTGAATATCCTAGAGTTTGTCGGACAATTTCACACAATCAAATAAATCTAGAGCCATTTCCATATCTAGGGGATAAGTGTCACTTTTCACTCTCGCAATTCTAATCAATTTTATTGGTTTGAGTAGTTTTAATTTAGATAAATTCTGAATATATACTAGAGTTTGTCGGAAAATTTCACTTTGTCCAAATGTTAGCTTCAGGTTGACACAATCAAATAAATCCAGAGCCATTTCGATATCTAGGGGATAGGTGTCATTTTTCACTCTCGCAAATCTAATCGATTTTATTGGTTTGAGTAGTTTTAATTTAGATAAATTCTGAATATCCTAGAGTTTGTCGGACAATTTCACACAATCAAATAAATCTAGAGCCATTTCCATATCTAGGGGATAAGTGTCACTTTTCACTCTCGCAATTCTAATCAATTTTATTGGTTTGAGTAGTTTTAATTTAGATAAATTCTGAATATATACTAGAGTTTGTCGGAAAATTTCACTTTGTCCAAATGTTAGCTTCAGGTTGACACAATCAAATAAATCCAGAGCCATTTCGATATCTAGGGGATAGGTGTCACTTTTCACTCTCGCAAATCTAATCAATTTTATTGGTTTGAGTAGTTTTAATTTAGATAAATTCTGAATATCCTAGAGTTTGTCGGAAAATTTTACTATGTCCAAATGTTAGCTTTACGTTGACACAATCAAATAAATCCAGAGCCATTTCAATATCTAGGGGATAGGTGTCATTTTTTGTTCTCGCAACTTGCAGTAATTGTCCCCGCGAAACTTGCAGTAATTGTCGAAAACGTATTACAACGAAAAGCTTATACTCACGAAATGAAATTGTATTGGTTGACGTTGAACCTTTAAATAATGACACTGTTTATAAAATACGTTTATGTGATTTACAACCAAAGCTAACATTACTGGAGGAACCAGTATATCTGAAATGTTTAATAAATTATAATCACCCAGCAATATCAGGAGCGATTGGACACTACACGGCTAATATTAAACGACCAAATGAAGTTTGGGAGTGCCATGATGACCTCAGAAAATTTCCAACACAAGTAAAACCTGATTTTTGCATTAACCCCTCAGTTTTAGTTTATATTAAAAATTAATCACCAAGAAACTCGATTAATTAGTTTTAATATACTAGAAATTTCGATTAACGTAGTTTTAGCTTGTCATATAATCAACCGAATTTCAGCTGGTCCAACTATATTAATTTGATGATAACTCAATAGTTTTATTTTTATTTAATTTTATGAATTACAATACCTACATATTTTACAACTTTAATAAAATTTCACTCCTATCCATTAGCTGCAATAGATTTCTTCATTAACTTTTATTTCATTTTTAATTTTTTTTTCTTTTTTTGGGGGGGGGGGGGGGTAAGGGGCGTCGGTCTTGAAGGTTTATATACTAGCCCAAATGTCAATGGTTGGCTTAACAACCCTCTAACGATGCCGGCTCAAACGATACTTTATTGAGACAACCATTCAGATGCCCACTCGCCCTAAATTTATTTAAACAAAACTACTTAAACCAATACAATCATTTTGATGAAGGAAATCAAATCGGATAATCCTGTTCTCAATTTAGATACAGCTCTTTTCTGTTATCCTAAAGCTATCATTTCCAAGTAATGGAATTTTTCGACCAACTCTACGACATATCGAAATCGATTTGATTAGTCAGAGCAAAAAACGATACCTATCCCCTAGATATGGAAATGGCTCTGGATTCATTTGATTGTGTCAACCTGAAGCTAACATTTGGACATAGTGAAATTTTCCGACAAACTCTAGGATATTCAAAATTTATCGAAACAAATTTTGTTCAATCCAATAAACTCGTCTTCATTTTCCACAACTAAAAATGATATCTTATTCTCGGTATCATTTGGAAATTGCACCTAATTAATTTATTTTTGTCAACAAAGGCTCTTATTTTTACATAGGTGATTTTTCCGACAAAGTTTACAATAACCATAATTTATTTTAACAATAATTACGCAAGCTAATAAAATCGACTAAATTTAGCAGAACTAAAAAGGATATTTGGAAACTAGGTTCATTTCATTGAGTTATCTTATAGTCATTTTCCGACAAACTCCACGATTTTAGTAATATATTTAAACTAAAACTACTTATACCTAACGAAACGACTCCATTTACCAGAACAAAATTCACTCAAAACTGTTTTTTGGAAATGTCCTTTAGCTCACTTCATTTTCTTCTCTGTCTGGATATCCTCTTATCGTGTAAATTCCACATAGTGGCTTTCTACACAATTTTTTTTTCTACCAGAAATTTCGAGAGTACTGCGGTTTTTATACCCGACATTAAGATATATTGAAATAAATTATCTTCTGCAAACTACTTACAAATGAAGAAAAATGGAAATGATTTTTCGGGGTATTATGAAGAATGTCAAATATTTTTTTTGAGTTTATTTTCTAGTTTTCACTCAAAATTCTTATAAGAATTTTTTAACAGTGTATACACTAATACAGGTTTATTTTTGTTATTTAGGACATATTTCACTGCCATTAATCTTTTGGTATTTTAATTTTTATTCCCTCAATTTTTTTAACACTTATAGAAATCTGCACACACAATAAATGGACAATTCAATATTCAACTACAACCTACAATATTTCGGTTGGGCGTTTTCGGAGATAACCGCGTACGAACATCGTGTCACGTGATTTTTATATATATATGTGGAGATTTGTATTGGTCAAGCTTCCAGTCCCGAACACTTTGAATGAGGGATGATCAAATGAAATCAACTAGTGAACAATCCTCAACGAGTTATGCATAACCAAAAAAATGAGGAACCTGACTTTATTGTATAAATTCAATTTTAATTATGTTTTTCGCAATAAAAAATGACCCATTGGTGACAAACTCCAAAATGTGGTGACCTAACGATTACCTAACGAAATTTGATAAAAATGGATGATGATGATGATTATGATTTTTCTTGTGACGCGGTGCTACCCGGAAAATGTTTTTTTTATGTTTTCGTTATTCATTTACCGTTTAATTCTAAGTGACCAAATGATAAAAAAAATAGTGACCAATCCTGAAAAACAAATTCAACCACTATTTTGGTCAAAACCGTTAGATGGGGTACTTCAAATGCGGGGCCGAACTTCACTACGATATGCCATTGAGATTATTTATCAGGAATTTTTGGCCAACAAACATTTTAAATTGTTCATCATACCTGACCTGTCGATCATACTACAAATGAAGCTGCATTTGAATGGGGTAGATTCTATTTCAGTTGTTTATAAAAGCTGATATGTTGGAAAATACATAACCTTTGAATTAGAAATGCTTACGTCACGTAAAAAGCCTTTGCCTTCTAAGAAATTGTCCATTATGCCATCGCTTTTGCGACTATTTATGACGCATCGAAGATACGAGTATCAACAAATTCATTTGATCCGCCAAATTATTATTTTAAAATCCTGATTTCAAATTCACAATTTCAAAAATTAAATTAACGTTGTTGTTGTTATGAAATTACAATTTTTAAAAATTTATATGCTGATATACGTGATGGATGGATTGGTTTCAATAATTTTGAGCAGCAAGTAAAATGAAACAAAATAAAATATAAAAAAAATATCGCCGAAACAGGGACTTGAACCCTGGACCCTTGGATTAAAAGTCCAATGCTCTACCGACTGAGCTATCCCGGCATATCGTATTAAAATTATCGAGACGCATAAGAAAATATTATTATAATAAATTTTGAAAATTTTGCCAAAATTTCGAATTCTGATGAAATATATTTCGTTTACGTTCAAATTAAACATGTCACAAGGTGTTTCAAAATTTTTTTTGGCACATCTACCCCCACCTTCTTTACTCGTATATATTCCATGTGAAATTTTTTTAAAATTTAAATGTTTACAGTCATATTTGGATGCATTAATAAAAAAAAAATCTTCTAAATATACCAAAAACCCAAACCATTAAAAACTTAATTCCTAAATTCCAAATGTCGATAAATTTATTGCCTTTCGTTTTGGCATAACATATGCTGGTTATGTTATTTAAAAAATATAAAAGCGTGTGTTGTATGTTGTGTACATTCGTCAATCTATGCTCTATTCCCCCTAATTGAAAAAAAAAATTATGCGCGCGATGATGATTACGAAATTCCCATTTTCTATTGTTTTGGCTACAAAATTCACTTTGTTATTTTCAAAACAATTCCAAGTTCTATTATACGCGATAATCATTTCAAGTTGATTAACTTTTCGTTGACCGAAAAATAAAAAAAAAATATATATTTTATAGTTTTTAGTTTATCAATATTCAGTACACACATATACTATAGCAGAATAGTAATAATATGTTTAGCCTTGAGAATAGTTTATCATGTAATGTGCATTTGTGTATATGTCGTTCTAAGTATGTGCGGAAATTTTCCATTTGCACGATATTTTGCTAAACCCAAGCCAAAAAAATATTGTTATTTGCACAATCCGAAGCGAGTGGATGAGTCAAATTTTAAAAATAAAACTACGAAATCCAATGCTATGCGCGCGATAAGAGAAGTCACCAAATATAGTTCAAACGAAACCAAAATTATTTGTGTGTGTGTGTGTGTAACGTATACGTTATCAATTTACATTAAATAGTAAATATATATTATGGAAGACTCATATCTCTATTTAATATGCATGCATGTACTGTACGAAACCATAATTCAATTCGCTATATGTTCATTCACCTCTGAGACTTAAAAAAAATAACAGCAACAACATAACGACCATACACGCAGTCATAAAAAGGTCTAATTCCCATCTTATCTCTAGTACACTATAAATGCATATATGAATACATAAAAACGACTTAATTCTCACAAATAACAACAACGAAAAAAACGAACGAAAATTTTTGTCAATTCTGAATGTTTCATTATTTATTTTGGAAGAAACCCAACAACAACAACAATAATAAGCAACAACTACGGCTACGACACAATAGCATAAAATCCAAAATGACGTGGCACTAAAATGTTTAATAAAAATTTAAATTGATTTATGGTGCCGTTCAACATGTCATTTTCATTAAATTTATTGCAATTGGACTGAATTGATATCAATGACCGACCGACCGACCAACCAGCCAACCAACCAACCGATCAATTTGAATGATCGAGAGTTTTTATTTCTTATTGCTTGTTCTGTTTTGTACTCCACCAAGGCAAAATGAATTTTTTTTTTTCGTTTTAATTGATTTAATCTGTCTGAATGTATCATGAATGATGATGATGATCATCATCATCAACCGCATGAGTTGAGACTTTATGTAGATGAATTTAGATTTTTTGTATTGCATTTAAATTTAAAAAATATTTTCTAGTTTACGATGTTTTTGATTTTGTGTTAAGTGCGTGGGTACCACCAAATATTATTGTCCCGTATTAAGTATGTAACTTGATTCGAAAGGTACCTAAAACATTGATATTTATATAGCTATAATGATGATCGCGATAACTGACCTGCGTCTATTTATAAACAAAAATATTTTGATCTAATATTCAAATTTGGTTCGCTCACCGAGATCTAATTCTCAAATTCGTAAAATTTTTATAACGTTTAATATAAAAATTTGTAAAAAATTTATAAAAAAAAATGCGCCGAAACAGGGACTTGAACCCTGGACCCTTGGATTAAAAGTCCAATGCTCTACCGACTGAGCTATCCCGGCATATTGTAATGTTGCTAATAGTTATAATTTTACTCGTTTGTAGAATGCGATAATAATAAAATTTGCTTAGTATGCGAAAAAAATATTTTTAACGATGATGGCAGCACGAGAAACAAAATAATTTGTACGATCGAGTAAATTTTTTTGTTAGGTGTGTATTACGTCACTTTTCTTATATAGATATATTATTAGGGTTTATAGCAAAGAAAATATAAGAAAACATATTTGTGCCGCATAATTCGATTTTTATGTGTTGTTTCTTATAATGACTTAACCCAAAGATTATCGGAATAGTTTTTTTAAATTAAAGAAATGTTGACAATTTGTTATTGATAACAACTAAGAATCGCTGTATATTTATCGACTTAATTTGGGCGTGATCCTTAACGCGGTTAATGACTTTAACTACATTATATAAGAAAATTGTACTGTATGATCGTTGTTGTTATCAAGTAAGTGAAGTTATCCCACGATTATATTCCAGAAAATAAAACAAAAATCATCAGGCAACCACTAATCAAATGCAAATTTAGTCCAGCCCGGAATTTATTAAAAACCACGTTAAATACAAAAATTAAATCGTTATATCAAAAGATCATGTATTTGATCGTTCTAAAATTACATTAGACACGATAAAGGTACTAAGCACGTTAAAAGTATAAACTAGTCGGTATAATGTTATGTAGGTTTGAGATGATCAGTCTCCTGCCGTCCTTTTAGAAAAAATCGTTCAGTGGCAACTTGGTCAGATATATCCCTACAACTCGTATTTGAACTTAAATTATTTATTATTTATAAATGGTGCCTACAGTGACTAAAATCGGTACAACAGAACAATTGGTAAAAAATTACGACACATAAGCTCGTCTACAAAAGATTGTAGACTCTTTCTTAAATGAATCTCTCGACAAGTGATACTCTCAGAATTGGATCAGAAAGACCGTAGGTGGTTACCGTTACCGGTCGATGAATAAAGCTCCATCGGGAACTAATGTATCACGCACAAACAGCACGGAAGCTACATCTCAGCGATTATAGACGTTGCAGTTTCAAAAGTTTGTATCAATTCTGATAAGGTGGAAGAACGAAATCCACAGCACACATGGATGGTAAACGTCGTAGCGCGAACATAACAAAATGTTTCTGGATACTCTCACTCCGCCCAAAATGACATTGGTAGGAGAGTGACCAAACAGGTTATGCATACTTCAAAATAGACCGGACAAAGCAAACGTATAATGATGTCAAAGTTAACGGGTCACTAAAGTTCTTGCAGGGTAGGTACCGGGGAAATTAAATACTCGGGGTTGACCAAAAACTAGCACACCAATGCTAAGGTGGTACTACATACGCCGATGGCTGCATGGCTAACTCCGTGAACTCCAAATTTGGCGTCATTCGGTTTAAACCCATAGCGTTCCTACTCGTGCTACTCGTGAAAATAAAATAAAAATTTATGATGAAAAATGATGATGAAAATAATAGCCTATAATATTAGGAAACGAGACGGATGCGTCTATAGAAGCATCAAATCAACCGGGCCGTTCCATATATTCTTTGGATGCTAGTACCATAGATTCTAAGGAGAACCAACCCTTGGCAAATAAAGGGAACAACTTTAATAAGAACATGAAAATGTTGAAATCACCACCTCCAAATGTAAGTAGACGAATACTACAATTAAAGACAACTGTGCCAACAGCGACTGCGTCCACAGTAACTGCAAAAGACGCAGTCTCCACTGAAAAAGGAACTTCATTATAAATGCCGAGTGCATCAACAAACATTATAAACTAATCGCGCAGCTGAGCAATGAAGTTGCTGAACTTAAGAGAGAAAACTCTACACTAAAAATAAAAAAAAGGTTAAAATTAGTAAAGCTGAGGATTCAGCACGAGCTAACAAGCTGCCTGTCAACCATATTCAGCCATCAACCAGTCAACATCATTCAAATAATTCCAACTGGCTTCTGCAGCAATTTTCAGTCTCTCAACAAAACAATGGATTTAATGCTCTGAGTATAGAGGATTATTTCACAGATGAGGAAGAACTGGAAGAAGAAGTTTCCAGAGCTAATAAAAGAAATCCTTAGAAACGTAGGCGCACAAAAACGAAAAAAAATCCCCCAAAAAATAATACACAAAGTGTGAACAGTAACAGTGAACAGAAAAATCCAAATATACCACTGCCTCCACCCATTAATGTGGCCAATATCAACAATTTCGAATTTTTTCGACAAAAAATAATAAAAAAAACACTATTGAATCAACTAATTTTAAGGCGCTCTCAAATAGTGACATTAGAATTACCTTTCAAATTGAAAATGATTACAGAAATGTCAAAAAATTACTGGACGAATTAAAAATGAATCTAGCAACCAACTAGAAAATATCCAATATCACACCTACCAGCTAAAGAGTGAAAAGGCCTATAGAGTGGTTATCAGAGGCTTACCTTTTTCTATTAGTCAAGATGAAATTAAAGCAAGCTTAGAAAAAATGGGACATGAAGTCACAATTGATGGTGTAAAAATCAGGAAACACTTTCCATTGTTTTACATCGACTTAAAACAAAAAGACAACAATAAAGAAGTATACAATATAAAGAAATTTGCGTACTGTATAGTTAAAATTGAGCCACCTAACAAGACAAGGGGAATTCCACAATGTACGAATTGTCAACAACTTGGGCATGCTGCAAATTATAAAGGATGCCGTGTATATCAGAACAAAATTAAAAGTCAACAGAATAATAGAACAAGCGCAGTGCAGCGATTACCACAAACAACAATCACACCATCCACAGTTAGATTATCCTATGCGTAGATCACCAACGAGTCTAATAACATTGAAATTATTAAAATGCTTAGCCAAATTCAACAGTCACTTGGTCATTTAGCAGAGAGGGTGGCAAAACTGGAAATCTATATCTATCCATCAAGCGAAAAAGTCAACATACTCACAAATGATTAATTCGTTAGTATGCATTGTAGCTTGGAACGCGCAAACAATATTGATATTGCGCTGATTTCTAAGATGCACTTCTCCAACAAAAGCTTTATCAGAATAAGAGGTTTACTGGACAACCCATCCTAGTAAATTAGCCAGAGGTGGTTCAGCTGTACTAATTAAAAATAATATCACACATAATCAACAAGAAGATATTCGTGAAAACTATTTGCAAGCAACTGTTATCAAAATCCAATATAATGGCGCAGATTTGAATATTGCAGCAGCGTACTGTCCTCCACGGCATACACCAACGAAGTTACAATTTAATAACGTCTTCAATAAGCTCGGTTCAAGATTTATTATTGGAGGGGACTACAATATAAAACATACAGCTTGGGGTTCCAGTCTTATTTCTCCTGGGAAAGGAAACACCTTGTTCAATGCCATTCATGAAAACAAATGCGAATATCTATCCCCAGGGGGGCCAACGTATTGGCCAATGGATGCAGGAAAAATACAAGATCTACTGGATTTCTTCATCAGAAAAGGTATTCCTCTAAGTTACGCTAGAGTCGAAGGAATTAACAACCTAACATCTGACTACATTCATGTACTGTTGTCAGTAAGCGCTCTAGCAATAAAGAAACAGAAAAAGCAAAACCTTACTAATAGATTCACGGATTGGGACATCTTCAGAGAAAAATTGGAAGAGCTAGTTGAATTAAAAGTTAGTATTAAAAGCAACGAAGAATTGGAACAACAAACAAACAATTTCATTGAATACACTCGAATGGCTGCCAGATTAGCTACTCCTGAATAAAAGGTCAAAGCGGAGATTGAAGTCAAATACCCGGCTGAAATCAGGGAACAAATCAAGGCAAGAAAAAGGACGAGGAGAATATGGCATCTCACCAGAAATCCCGCTGACAAGACAACTTTTAATCGAATAAGTAACAAGGTCAATAGGCTAATCAAAAATTTCAAACAGAATTGCCTCGATAACTACTTAAGCGAACTAGGTCCAGAAATGGAGAAGGATTACTTGTTATTGGAAAGCAACCAGAAGATTGGTTAAACGACCTGTAGTTCGAGTACTACCTTTAAGGAATGCTCAAGGCAGTTGGGTTCGACAAGACAAAGAAAAAGCGGAACTCTTTGTTCAACACCTAGCAGCAGTGTTTCAACCCCATGACATTCAATCCAACGTTGCATGTAACACCTTTTTATCAACCAAATCAGGAATTTAAAAGGGTCACGTCAATGGAAATGGCTGAAGAAATCGACAAAAATCTTAATCATAAAAAAACACCAGGAATTGATGAAATATCACCGAGTCTAGTCAAGGAACTTCCACGTAAAGCAATCATCTTGATCACATACTTATTTAATGCCTGTATGAGATTGAAGTATGTACCCAAATGCTTCAAAATGGCCCAAATAATTATGCTAAAGAAACCAGGTAAACCAGGTGAAGAAGTAACATTATACAGACCAATCTCACGGCTTCCGACCTTATCAAAGCTGTTCGAGAAACTGCTACTAAAACGTCTAAAGCCAATGGTAAACGTTCCTGATTTTCAATTTGGCTTCAGGAATAACCACTCCACAATAGATCAAGTCCATCGAATAACTGACTGCGGTAATAGAACAAGCGTTAGAAGAAAAGAAATATTGTCCCGCCGTATTTTTGGATGTATCCCAGGCATTTAATAGGGTTTGGCATGAGGGATTGAAATTCAAGATGAGCAAAATGCTACCACAAAACTATTGCCAGCTGCTTGAATCATACCTCTCTGATCGCCAATTCAGAGTCATCCATGAAGAAACATGTTCTGACTTTTATCCAGCGATTGCGGGAGTTCCGCAGGGAAGCGTATTGGGTCACCTCCTCTACCTTCTTTATACTGTGGACATACCTGCAACGAATAAAACATTCATCGGCACGTTTGCTGATGACACTGTAATTATGTCAGTAGACGAATCTCAACCAAGAGCAGTGGAAAATCTTCAACGAGCAATGGACAACGTTACTAAATGGACAATTGACTGGAAAATCGCACTGAATGAGCTCAAATCAACCTATGTATGTGAATTTACGCTCCGACATAAAAATAACACTCTTCATATATACCTCAAAGGGGTGCAAGTGCCGCAGGCTGAATCGGCAAAATACCTTGGTCTGCATTTAAATTCAAGGCTCAACTAGAAACATCGCACATGAGACAAAAAGCTGAACAGATACGATTGAAACAACGTCAAATGTACTGGTTAATTGGACATCATTCCAAATTAACCTGTATTGCAAAAGACTGGTATACCCAGAGGTGAAGGCATTGATAGTATTAGATGAAGCGACGGTCGTTGATAAATTAAACTGATTGGTTAACACAGTAGTAACTTTGGCTGTTGAAACGTGGCCACAGTCCGGTTTTTTGATATGCGTGAATAATTTGTAAATGGGAGCACCAGCAGGCCAAACATCAGAATTATTAAGCAGGAAAATTTAAATGTAATGGAATAACATTGCAATTTGGCACGTTAAAAGTATAACTTTGTCGGGTTAAAGCTATGTGGTTTTGTGATCGCCACACTCATGTTTTTCTTTCAGAAAGATTAGGAAAAAATCGCTCCGTGGCAACTTTGCGAAATTTGGTCCTGGGCTAGATATATCCATACAATGGAAATTCCAGGATGGGTCAACTTCACACAATTGCAAATAGGGTTTTTTATATTGATTAGTGTTGCCTGATGAATTTTCATTTTCTGTGATAGAATCGTGTGATAACTTCATAGAAAAAATGTGAGATTATTGGACCAAACGATTTTAACATTTACTAAACTCATCATATTAGTAAATGTAAATTTATATTAAGATTTATCCTGAATTGAATTGTACAAAATTTCTTATTCTAAACTAAGTTTTCTTCCATTTAAATTTAGAATGAAAAAATGATGGTCCTGGTTGATCCACTGCCGTATTCGAAAGGCTATCATTATATTTTAACGATAATCGACCGATTTACCCATTGGATAGAAGCTTAGACGATCAAAGAATCGTACCCCGTCTTGTTAAACGGTTCCTCAGACAACTAAATGCCACATTAACAGCTCGATGTAATACTTCCCATTGTGTGGCCCTAAATATGATTATATCTGCAGCAATTTAACATAACCACTTAAGTCGTGATAAGTGATTATGTTGAACTATATTCTAATCGATATTATTTCCCGTTTTTCCTTTCCCTTCAATTTTTCATCAAAATCCGACTTTTTTTACCAAGGTATAAGCAAAAAGCAGAACCACTTATGTTTCTTAGGTGTTTGGTATTTATTGAAAACCACTTATTTAAAACAATACTATTACTTGTAAAATCAGAAATAAATTTAGAATAAACACTTATCTTGAAAAAAAATTTTATTTTGAATTTAATTTTGCGGTTGGTATTTACTTTAATCGATATAAGAGTTTTTTTCTAAATGCTAAATAAAAATTTTGGGGATTTCCGGTGGACCCAGAGCAGGTAACAAGAGCGTGAAGGTGTCAATAAAGGAGTTTAAAAACCGTGATACCATGGGTCTAAAAATAGTTTAGGTATGTCCCATAATTTTTTCACAAATTAATTTAAAATTATTAAATTTGGTCCCCTGAAAAGTAGCTAAAAAATAGATAAGTGGTTTTGTTGAAATGCCACAGATATTTATTCGCCTACAGTACAATCCACTATTGGTCAATAGGGTGACAACAACAAAATATAAAATATGATTCTGAAGATCACAATATTTGTTTGTTGTGCTCTATTTGATGCACTTTTACAACTTTTTCCTATAACCTACCTTTTACCTAGCGACTTTTCGTGTTTAGTTTTTGCAACACGACCCTGGACCCTAACGATAGCTTAACTACCATGAAACAAAAATTCATAAATTTAAAATACCACAATTGGAATTCAGGACTTCCAACAATCCTATTGGGTATTAGAACCTCAGACAAAGAAGACTAGCTAGTGTATGGTCAAAAAATCAAGGTTTCCAATGAATTCTTCATCAACGATCAATATTGGAACCCACATACAGCTACTATACTTCGGATTTCGTGAAGCAGCCTCGTACTACTATGAGAGCCTTAGTTCTTACGGGCACAAGATATCCGACCGAACAGGCAACGTACATTCTCGAAAATCTGGAAAATCGTTCACATCTATTCGTGCTTGTGGATGGAGTCAGAGGTCCTCTGAGTACACCCTATTCTGAACAATTTCCAATGACCCGCAAATTACGCAAATTCTTTGTTCTGGATGTCGGCGGAAAATCAACGACAATTGACATCGACAGGCTTAAGCCAGCATACGGAATACTTGAGGTTAACCTAGTGGAAAATTATAGTGTTCGTAATACCGTTACGTTTAATTTTAAACACTACGACTACGGATTGCTTAATTACGAGGCATTACTTGTTCTCCTGTTCAGCACACTAATAGTCTCAGTGTTTTTCGTGAGGTCTTCTTAAATTTTATATCAAGTGTTTCTTTGGTTTTAGTGAGATTTTAGTGTGTCCAATGCCCAATGTTCTCGATTACAATGTTACCAATTTATTATTATTTTATATTTTTTTTATTCTCGTCATATACTCGTATTTGAGAATACATAGATATTTTTTAGTGTCTCGTAAATGTGGCAAGAGGGATACATTTTTATTCTCAATAGCGTGAACTTTGTTTACCTTTAATTTTGATCAGTTGTATGTTAGTTTTCATTATGAATTTTACCATTTTCCACTATGAAGTGTTTAATCATCGTATTTTAGAGACGAGTCGTACAAAATAGAGAAGAAAATCAAACAAATTACTCTTCACCCATACACACATGTTTTTCTCTATGTATTATACGGTGATCATCAAATTAAAAACATCAAAGCGGAAAATGGCAAAATTCTGAATAAAAACTAACATAAAGGTGAAAAACAAGTTTCAACAAATTTAAAGGTGGATAAACGGAGTTCACGCTCATTAGAGTGAACATTTATTTTTCTATCACATTTGCGAGATGTGAATAAGTAGATTTAGAAATAGCTAAGCTCAACAAAGGGGAGTTTTCATAGCATTTGTATGAGATTTTTTCGTGTTTATACGATTTTTGGGCCTGCATACATACAAATGTAACTCTTTCCTATTAATTGGCAAACGAAAATCGACGATTGGGACCAGTTTTGTGTATGTTTTAACGTTAAAAAGGCGTGAGTGATGCTTAATTAAGCCGACCTTAATTTAGCTGATTGGATATAACAGTCTCAGTTCATTATCCGTCGCATCTCTCAGCTCCAATTTTATTCTGTTTCCTTCGCAATTGTTTGATATGAGTAACTGACGAAGTTGAGCATCGAAACTATTCCTTGGTACATGACTGAGTTTTGGCATTCAAGGATTATATGTGTTTATGTGATTACAAAAAGTAGCGTCTATTTAGTGCTGTGTTTTTTTATTAGCGCCCGATAGCTGTATCCGGATTCAAAAATTTATTTCATTGTATAAAACGTTAAGCCGTTAAAAGTCAAAAAGTTTTTTTTTTTGAATTTAAGCAAGCATTTTAGGTTTGTCGCTTATTTGGGGATGACAGTTTCGCCACAGATAATATACACAGATTGGGAATACATTCGGGATATTTTTTCCATCAAGGAAGAAGTTATTTTATAGAGAACTACCATTTCCACTGTTATGTTAAATCAATTTGATTTGGCGTGAAGTTGAGTTGATTCTGAAAATAGCCAGGCACGGCTTGTGAAGTTTGGGCATTTTGTGTGTAGTGCTAACATAGTGTATAATTGTTTTAATTAATAAAAATGTTATCATAATTCTGGTTTTAAAATGCTTACTTCAAGCAAATACCTATATGTCTGGTTTCACCACATAACGAAAAGTTTAAAAACCACTGATCGCATTAAAAAACAACAAATTAAAAATACAAAATTTCATATCAAGATCGCATACCCAAGATAAGATCACACGACCCTTTTGTTGTGTACGTATTTTTTATAGCCCCCGCACTGCTGCACATAGTACAAAAAACGCAATAATTTCCCCGTTGCGTTTTTTGTTCGTTTATTAATTTATTAATATAAAAAAAAGGTTATAAAAATGTCTAAATTTCCTAAACAAGACACCTATCCATATTGTATACGTATGTACGTTCCCTCAAAACCAGGCGAAATAACAAAACTAAATACCATACATAAATTTTGTTATGAGGGTGCATTCAATTTCGATTAACTAAAAAATTTCGTTCATTTCGGAATTCTCAAGAATTTTTTCTGCGGGCGAATTAATAAAAAACATAAAAAATGCATGTACCGACTAAATGGTTAACTTGTGTTTAATGTCGTTTGATTAACTAATATAAATTATTATTGAGATTATTAAATTAATCATGACGCCAATTTTTCATGAGATTGCTGGGAAAATTTAATTTCACATAAACTCGTATTATGAAGGTATAATATAGGTACTTGGGATGGTAATGAAGTTTTTACTAAATATTACTAAGTGACGTCATTTTCATTTAGTAATGTTTTAGTAAAAACTTCATTCGTGTATATAGGCGATGGAAGTATTTACTAAATCTTACTAATTTTTTTGTAGATTGACTGTGTCGTAAATTGAATGAATATTGATCAATTAATAAAAACGAAAATATTTTATTTTGTGTAAAGAAATATGTTGGACTGCAAATTAAATTAAAAATTAAAAAAATTGATTATATCACAATAATAACAAAAATATTTTATGGTAAAAATTACAATAACACTTTGTTTATGCGATACCGAGTAATAATTCAAGATACATATTTATATCCGATCACTTAAATCGCTACTACACCACAATACAATTTAGCCGTCCACCAATGAATAAATTTTGATGAATATGATGATCAAATTAATTGGCCTGGCAAGATTTAAAAAATTGTCACATACATGCTTATTATAAACAAACGGGTTTGATTGATGCACTGAGAAGTTTGAGCATTTTGTCATACTTCTGGCCTGAGGTAGAGGGGTGGTTTTGATTGATGCTCAAATTGTTTGTAATGTAATGAAATAATGAATATGTGAAGACGGCTTCAAGAGACTTTCGCTTATATTTGTTGCTTTTGTCAACCTTCAAAATCTCTTGATCTCTGAATGAAGTATGCAGATGACATGACTCTTGATTACAGCCGACACCATATTGAAAATGTAACATAAAACGATATCAAAATAATTCTTATACAGCACGGGCTTTCTTGCGCTATGCTCGGCTTACCAACTCCATCGAGAAGTCCCGTAGAAGTGCAAGTCTTCAATACAGTTGGAGAAGCCGAAGAAGCTGAATTACGAATTCAACTGCAAAACTAAAAGCAGTTGGATGCATTTCTTAAAACAACTGCTACAGTGGATAATGAAAATGTCTTACGCCGAAGTTGAGATTTGAATATTTGGTTTGAGCTTCCCGTTTGAGATATGAATATTTGACTTGGCACGTAAGTCATCCTGTGTGCATTTGAGCGCATGCCTGCCGTTTAAGATTTATACTTAACCGCGTATATGAATTTACTTTATTTTTGATAAAAGTGCATCAAAATTACATCTTAAAAAATCTTCTTAATCATTTCTTAACCAAAAATTCAATAAAATGTATTCACGTGACTGATTATTCAGTCTCAGGTCAGCTAGTTATATATTGTTTATCAAAATTAAATCTAGAATCGGCGACGATACCCAGAGGAGTACCTTGATTTCCATGATTTGTTTGTTCGTCTAATTTATTTAAATCATTTGGTAAGTTTTCAAATTGATGTTTATTTTTAAATATAATGTATTTTGTTTTTTTTTTTTCAAATTTATATTGAGCGAGTTTGCTGAAAGCCAATTATCAATTATTGTTCGTACAACATGTCTTGTATGATTTCTGGGATTGTTCGCATGATATACAATCATCAGCATAACCACGAATTAAACCTTTCAAGCTTATTAAAAATAAGTCAGTAAGATAAAAATTGAGCAAAACTGCCTCGACTTAAAACAACAAGTGTAGCACTATGTCAGTTCTCGATAGGTATTTGTATACTAAATACAAAATACGACCACTTAAATAATCTTTAAAACAACTTCAAGTAGATTCACTAGGATTTAACGTCTTAAACTTCGAAATTAGTATACTATGATTTACACAGTCAACGGCCTTTTGTATATCCTTCGCCATTTTGTTTTTACGCCATATACTCGTATTTAATTATTTAAATTAGCAACAGCAGTTTGTGTTTTACTCGTTTTGATAAAACCAAATTGATTTTGGTATCTTATTTTGAGATAATAATAACGTCTAGTTTTTAATATTGAACTGCCAGAATCTCAGGTCGCTTCACCTCGACCTAACTGATACAATCAAGCAGGGATGCTCAATTCTCTTGCTCTCCGAGATCTTACTACGCAATGACGAGCATGTTCAATTTTAATAATTTTGAACGCTGCGTTCAGTTCAAGATAGATAGTCAACGAGATGATCGGAGTAGCAATATATAAAAATTCAAGCAGAACTCATACAGTCTCATCTCGCATAAGCAAATCATCGTTTTACAAACAACTGGTATGAGCGTAACAATACAAACCCATTGGCGATATACGATGCTTTCAGTAGTTGCATAAAACACGCCAAATAAAGCTGTATGAGACATAATCAAGTACATATAATTCGTCCTTGCTCCATATTCTGAAAGAATTTCAAAAATTGTCCAAGAAGACTAACATCTTTTGCCGATGATTATGAGCAGGGATTTCATTTTGCTGTTCCCTAAGCTGAATCACTTATAGACTTTCTGCGATACGAACTCGATGCACAAGAACTCAGATCGAAATATATCTACTACGAGATAGGGGATCACGTTTTTGATGCTTGCAGCTACCATAATCCAATTCAGTCGATAATACCGAAAGAGTAATAGACCAATTTAACGATAATAAACAAATGAAAAACTCTGGTTAGTAAAATTGCATTCCTTCTTTCTTCAAGGTAAACTGTACACACGCACTATACACACGCCATGTTTACACATCTCCTTGAGAGTACTAATGGACTCACTTTTTTATCAAATTTTAGTTAGTTAAAATCAAATATAGGTAGATAACACAGTCTCTATGTACAATATCACAAAAAATATTTATCATAAAAGTTTCCTCGATGGTTTTCTTGTAATATCTTTTTCTATAAAGTTCTGTTATTATACAGAACTATTCAGAACAACGATATTGCAAGAAATCTATGAAATGTTTTAGAGATTTTTCGTGTTATGCAGAGCACAATTTCATCTAACATATTTAAAAAAAAAAAAAAAAAAAAAATAAGTTTTGATTTGACCAAATTTGACTTAGGTTAGTTATTTCGATCTCGAACAACTGTTTTTTAAAAAAAATCGACTATAATGTATGACTAACTAAATTAATGGTTAGATCATGCTATTTTTCATAGATATCTCTAATATTCAGAAATAAAATTATGTTTGATATTCATTCTAAACTGCAAAAATAGTTCAGATTTATAAATCTCCAATTAGAAATATTTTGGTGATTTATAAATCTTAATTTATTTAGAAAATTTTAATTAAACATCAGGCGCGGTTTCTTTTGTCTATGAGCTAACCAACAATTTAGTTAATCGAAAATTTACACAAATAAAATCGGCGTACGTTATACCCTTGACAGACTAGCGATTAGCTAAACGCGTTTAATCATTTTTTCGAGTGTATCTCTTAATGTGTCAACTTCGAGATTAGCTAAACGGGTTTTGTTTTATACCTGTGACAGACTATGGATTAACAAAACGAGATTAGTTAAACTCGTTTAGCTAATCGATCATAAATCCTCTTGCGCTGACATATTACAGTTTAGCTAATCGCGGTGCTAATGTAAAATACTATAGTGGCGCCGCGATTGCACGGTATCAATATTATAACAAAAGACATGTAATATTTATAACGAGAAATCATTTGAATTCAGTAGTTATTTATTTCGTTAAATAAATATTTCAAATAATTATTTAATAATAAACGTAAATATCTTTTTGTTATATAATAATTAAATAATAATTTAGCTAATTTAAAGGTAAGTTTAAGTTGCATTACCGTTAATTACCAGTTATATTATGGAAACCAATAATAATTTTTGTTTTCAAATTTTAGGTTAAATAATGGAAAAAAACAAAAAAAGAACCCGCAAAGAGTGGAGTACGGATGATACCTCAAATTTAATTGAATGCTGGAGTATTCATATTGACGATTTACGGAGAAATAAAAGAAATTCTGCTGTTTATGAGGACATTTCAAACATGCTCAAAGAAATGAGTGTATTGAAATCTGTTGCAGAAGTTAAACTCAAAATAAAAAATTTAACTTCAAAATTTAGGTTTGTTCGATTTATTATTTCATATCGTGGTAGTCTGTAATTGATTTGGTGATTTATAATGCGGAAATTATTATGAAATTAAACGTTGTTTTTATATTTTAGAGGTGAAAAAAAAATTATTGGAAGTAGTGGAGGATCTCCATCTGAATGGCAATTCTACGAAAGTGTTGCGCAAATAATTGGCAGTTTCCCGGCAAATGACGACAGCTTAATTGATGAGTCCATGATGGAAGTTGAATATTGTAAGTAAAACCTAACTCAAAAGAAGAAAACCATAATATGTATTTTTTAGATGTATTTTATTTAGTTTAAATTGTTCGTTGTTTTAGTGGATTACTTTGAACAACCTGAAACAGCATCCGTTACATAAGAGCCTTCCCCGCTGCCATCTTCTTCTGTTGCGGTACCACAGTTGAATCGACGACCTAGAAAGGTAGCAGCAATTCAAGAAGAATTATTGCAACAAATAACCAGAGGGAATGATTGTATGCAGAACTACTGTGAACAAGCACAGAAATATCAAGCCGAGCATTTAAAAATAATGAAGGAATCGCTGAACATGCAAACAATGTGGTATAAATTTTTTACAAGGAACAATGACGAAAATAACGATATAAATCATTTTAATAATAGAAATGTAGCTAGTAATTTTAATAATATAGATGGCGAGAATAGTTGCGATGAATTATAAAAATAGTTATCTCAATGTAAATAGAAATTAATGTTGATCATATGAGACTGAATTATATTGTGTGATTTTTTTAATTTTACTAAACACATTGCATTGTGTCAACTGATATTTTTGTATTTATGTAGTTCTTAAGTTGTTCATAGAATTGAATTTATTAATGAAATAAATGTATTTGGTTCTAACCAGAATATAAATAGTTTGCAAGAGTATTTCGTATTTTGATTGCAGTTACGTTACCCTCGCCTTGTATAGTAGCGTGCGCTGGTTGATTGCAGGTAAAATTACTTTGTTCTTCATCTATATTAAAAGTGAATGCATCGTTCCGGTTATTTAAAAAATTGTGCAGTATGCAACAAGTTTTAATAACCAAAGAGGCATTTTGAGGTACCATTTCCAAGCCTCGACCAATTCTTCGGAAACGCCCCTTTAAATGCCCAAATGCATTTTCGACCACGCGTCTGGATCGCGACAACATAAAATTAAAATTCTTTTCCATTGGTGATAATTTAACTCCTGGATAAGGCTTCAACATATAGGGGCTCAATCTAAAAGCCGAATCACCCAACAATCCTACAGGTATAGAAACCCCATCTACAACACGACTGCACTTTTGAAATAATTCATTATTTTCGTGTTCATGTTTTAATTTAGACCTTTCAAATATATACGAGTCATTATTTTTTCCTGGTGAGCCAACGTTAATATATGTGAACCGGTATCTAAAATGAATTATAAATATGTAACTTTCTATATTCGTGATGTAATGTACTGATTAGGTTTTATTTTACCTATAGTCAACCGCTGCTAATAGCACAATTGAGTACCACCCCTTATAATTATGGTAGTCCGTTGCCTCGTCTTTACAGGGGGATATTTCGATGTGACAACCATCTGAAATAAAAGGAGTTAATAATTTACGAAGTTTAAAATGTAGTTATTATACAGTGTTTAAAATGAACATACCAACAGCCCCATAAACTTGAGGGAACCCCCATCGTTGTTCAAAGCCATCTACTACCTCTTTAATTGTCTCCTCGGTAGGTGGATAATAAGAAAATCCGTTTTGTTTGTGCATTTCAACAACTGCCTCGCAAAATTCCAACGCTATTTCTCGCACCGTTGATCTGCCAATACCAAATAAATTTGATACTGTTCGACATTCTGCCGAAGATGCTAAATAATAGATGGATACAGCTACTCTTTTATCTAGTGGAACATAATCTCTAAATACTGTATCTTGTTTTTCTAAAATTTTCACGGAGCTAACTAATTCCGTGAATGATTTTCTACTCATGCGAAAATTCTCTTTGAATTTCGTTTCGTTATACAACGGCACTTCAACTTCTCAAAATAAACTATCGCGGATCTATGAAAAATAAATTGTGATATTTATTTGTTTAGATTTTTTAAATATTTATAACACTACCAATTTCCACATTTTACGGTCTACTGTTTCTTTTGAATTTAATGTCAAAAATAAAGCGGCCAATTTTTTATTTCGGTCAAAATGAAATATTAACTTTTCTTCTGCGTCTCGTACTAAGATTTCCAAATGCCGACCCCTATCATTAAGTTCTTGGATTTGTTGGAATACGGCTTGCAAATTGGTGAATGAACTCATTATTTTCAGTTTTAGAATAAATAGTAATTTACAAGAATATTTTTTGTTTGTTTAATTTTACTACTGAATCAAATTTGAATCAAATGCACACAAACAATGAAATGTCATAAGAGTTAAAATCTCCGACGTGTAATGGCGCTACTTGTAGTCCCGCACACTAATCTCATAAATATGATAAATCTTCACAAATTTGACAGATTAGTTGGCTAAACCAGTTTAGTTACTAAACCTCAAACCAAATCGAGATTAGCTAATCTTCTACTTGACACACTAGCGCTTAACTCGAAAAAATCACTAATCGCGTTTTATTAATCCATAGTCTGTCACAGGTATTAGGTTTAGTAACTAAATCGGTTTAGTGCACTAATCTCTCAATATTTTGAAGTTTATCGCATACAAATGGGCTTAGCGAGAGCGCCATCTAACAATGAAGGTTAAAATTTATAAATAGGACAATGCCATTTAGTACTGTGATACAATGATAGATGCCGCTTACTTTCTGAGTTATTCCTTTCGAGCTCAAATTCTTTTTTTTTTGGTTCAATTTACGTTGAACATACACAAATGTGTATGTAAATAATGACAGGTTGTAATGTCTTCCGTATTTTAACGGATCTTAGTTAAATAGGAATTCTTAAAAACGAGCATAATAATTTGATAACACATAAATTATGTAACATATTATAATTATTTGTTTTTGATAAACGCGTTTAGCTAAAACCTAATCTGTCAAGGGTATTAATCTCAGACTAAATACAAGTTTTGTATTTTCAAAGATGTGTACAACAGGCGACATTGCACAGGAAAACTCTTTCACAGCCACGAATTTACCCTCGTGTGACGTTTTGATTATCGATAAAACGTAATCACATTTTATTTGTTTTTGTTTAAATACATCTTGATGAACTCGATTCCGACTAGAATCGAAATTCATTCGTTTGTGAGCGCGCAAATAGTTTATAGTAGTTTAGTAAGCGATTAAATAGTTCCACTCTAAACAATTTGAGCATCAATCAAAACCACCGCTCTATCTCAGGCCAGAAGTATGACAAAATGCTCAAACTTGTCTACTAGTTCAGTTGACCATCCCTCTCATCAAAACACATTCGTTTGTGAATGGGCAACTATTTGTTATTAGTTAAAATAAAGTGTAATCTGTTAATATTTTATTTTTTTTATTTATCATTATTTTATTGCTGCTTTTATTAATTAAGTTATAATTGTTGCATTTTAAATTCAGTGAATGTGTAAAATAACTTTATAGTATTTTTGTTGATATTTTTGATCAAAAATATCTTTCAATTTACCACACAATCAATCAACAAGAAGAATTTAGTAAGATTTAGTAAATTCTTCCAAAGCGTGTACTTGGGTAATTCTTGCACATTGCAACCGCGTATAACACAAAAGTGACGGAAAGATCAAGATTGACTTCAAACAGATTGATTATTGTAGCAATAGCCACGTTTTAGTATTATGAAGCGACAGGAGTAACTTTATGGGGCTCCTTATTCAAGGCAATAAATATTACTGTTTAAACTTTTTTAAATGTGTCAGTCTATATATTTAAGATATCTGGTTCATCCAACTTAGATAGTAATCTCTCGTTCAAATGTTATGTATGTCGTGCACGTTTGTTTTGGGGGTCTCCGAAACGATACCTGTTCCTAAAAAAAATGTATTTTTGGCGTACAACCAGCAAAATTCGTTTGGAATTAAGAAAAGATTCTTTTTGGTGAAATGAAGAAACATCAGATTTTTGGTATTTGTAAAAAAGAAGCACCTCGATTTAAAGGGTTCAACCTTGCGCTAGGTTACAGTAATGCCGCATGAAAAAGTACTTTTATTTAATATCTAACAAAAGCTTTGAAAAAATAGAAACGGTGCTATTGATATACACCGAATAATTTAAACCGAAATTGGGGGATCTCCCAGTGATTTTTGGTTGTTAGTTATTGGTATTCAAATGGAAAGATTGGTTGCGAAAGTTTCTTTTGTAAATAAATATACAAGTTTGTGTGTGTGTGATAAAATGGCGGATCGTAGACATTTCAAATGCGGGATCCGCTCGAAACGCGATATTTCAAAACGCAATATTTCAAAACACGATATAGTACAAAACGCAATATGGTACCGAATGTGCATTGCGAAGCGACGGGAGGTTAGCGACCCGCCTGATATAACTAAGTCCAATACTCCCTCTCCTATCGATTTTTAAATTTATAAGATATCGTGTTTTGTACCGTATCGCGTTTTGAAATATCGCTTTTTAAAATATCGCGTTTCAAATGGGACCCTGCAAAAGCTGAGTTTAGACGGTAAGATTTAATATTTAGCAATGATTCGTCCAATTTTTTTGCACACATACACTTTTATTTCCCTAGCTTATCGTACGAAGATCAACCAGCATACCTAAATCGTTTATTGGAGGAATGTGATGAAGATGAAGAAGCGCTTGATTTCGTTGACGATGGCTAAGAAGATAGAAGCAGCAGCGGATAGAATGTATACGAAGACCATGAAGCTATAATTGAAGTGTCTGTTGAAGAAATTTTTAGCGATAGTGAAGTTGAGAGAATATTCTCAGGAGTCAACGAAGTGGGCCATTGCGATCGTCAGAAATGTTACCTATAAGAGATACCGTATCTTTTCGGAAGTCATATCTAAAATAGTCATTAGACAAACTAACCGGAAGGCCAATGAGGTCTACGCAGAACACAATATTCTAAATCCAGATATACCACAGAAAATGTTGAAATTGTTGTTCAAACAGTTGTTCATCAATCAAATGGTGAACATACGAAGGTGTTATGGGCAACTACATCCAATCCATTGTACTGCACGTGCATGGAAATAAACGGTTTTTGGGATATATCCCAAAACGAATGATAAAGCTGCTGCCATTAGCGAAATATGAGAACTTTTGAATGTAAATTTGCGCATAAATTACACACCTTCTGAATCCTTCGTAGTGGATGGACAATAATTTCATATCGAGGTATTTATCGAAACATTAGTTATTATATTTCATAAGTTCTTAAAATAATGTTTTTGGATAGAATGAACTAGATTCATTCAGTATATGCCGTTCACATCGACAAACTATGGGATCAAAGTATGATAGTTTGTGATGATGGAAAGCAACTATCAGACCGAACACCAAACAATATAGTAACGGACAATTATTTTACAACATTGCCGCTTGCTCGTTTATTGATTTCTTGGGACTTATCAATAGTGGGGACATTAAACAAAATAAACCCTATGTTCCAAAAGAAATGTTGCCATCCAGATCTGGGGAAATCTATTCATCTATGTTTGGATTCAGCGATGATAATGTCATCCTTTCTTCGTATGTCTCTAAAAAAATAAACGTATAATTATTATCTACTCAACATTATATGGATACCGTAATTGATTAAGATTTAGTGCTTCAATTAGCTTTACCACATGCATCAGATCGACCAAACCTATCAAATGTATATTATAGAAATTTTAATTCACGCTCAGGGATAGAATGCATGCCTGGCAAACCAACTAATGTGTTGCGCGACGATGGCCGAATTCCTAAAATTGTAAAATGCTGGATTTGTTTGTCTTCGGAACCCAAAAGACGACGGAATTCATTTAAATCCCGTAGTGTCTGTAGAAGACCAGTATATGTGTTGAACACACGAACACTCAAATTAAATGTTCTAAGTGTTAATAATTTTAAATTTTTACCAAATTGAATTTCTTATTTCATATATTTTTAATGTGATACTTTTTGATTTTGTCTGTGATGAAATATTAATATTTATTTAACCTTGTCGAACTTATACAAGATTATGTAAGCTAGACAATAAAATAACAGATTCAGTGTTTTTTTAAGTAAGCCACCCCCAAGGGTGGCCGGGTATAGACGACAAGGGTAAGAATATTTATCATCGAATAATTCAGTTCAGAAATATTCTTTAGTTAATTTCTATTCAAAAATCAATAAAAAATAAGTAGATCTTGGATGTCACAAAGAAGGAATAGTCTAACTCTGAAATTCAAAAAGTTGATTAACCGGAAACTACTAGTTTTGATAAAAAAAAACTTTATTTTATCTCCACATTCCATGGAAAGCAATCTTTGAAATTCGGGTAATTTGCAATTGGTACGGTAAAAAACGATGTTTAAAACAATCCATCAAACAAATCGGACTATAAAAATCTGCTTCTGGGAGAAGACCGCATTATAATGTTTCACGTTATTACCACAAAAATTAATTAGAGCAAATGATTCAAACAGGAATACCCTTTTTCCTTACGCATCTTCAATTTTATCTTAAACGAAGTTCTGATGGTCATCCACAAAAAATTTCCAGAATTAAAACTGGAACAGAGTGAAAATCTGCAATTGCCTGGAAACCAATCATCAAAAATGTATGTTTATATTCTAGAGCCCAATCCAGCAACCAGTCCCCCAAGTAGTATTTGTTTAGCTGGATTAAATTCAGTCGTCTGCTAGCCATACGAAATCGATTTCATCAAGTCAGAATGACGCTCATCGCAAAATTTCGGATTCGCAGTTACATCGCATTAACCGTGTTCAATACAAATATTATGTCAATGATCACGTACGGTCTGAAAACAGGAGCCTCTAACTAAACTACTAGAATTTAAGGTAATAAGGTAATTTTACTAGACGAGACCATGGGGCGAATTATGTAAGCATTAAGTGGTAAAAGTGGTATCGCTAAAGAAAGTGGTAAAAATTGATAGCGTGAATGTGCAAAAAATTTTGGCGAGAGACTTACGGTTCAATTCTAAATGGTATTAAATGATTTTAGCTCCACAATGTATGTGCTTTCCATCATATTATCCAATGTGAGAGCCAATCTCGGACCATTGCGTTAATGTTCCTATATACCTGGACTCCTATAGCGTTAATGTTCAAAAATTCTATGCGAGAGAGCTACGGTTTATTTCGATATACCATTAAGTGATTTTCATTTCACAATGAATGCCGTTTTGTTTTAACAAGTAAAATTTATTTTTACATTTACACTGTTATAAAATGTGTACACCCTTAAATATCTTTCTAAGATCTATATTTGCATAATAAAACAGTTTTGGACACCCGCATAAATTTTTGTCCAAATTTTGAAAGTGTCCAGACATATATCACACCCATTAAATGATAGTGTTGAATTTCATTGAAGTGAATTAATCTGAGAAGTTTTTTTTCTAAAAATATGAGGATCTATTGAAAATCAGAAATTGTTAGAACAATACGATCCATTATTGTTGCTTTGCCCGGTTTCCCAAATCAGCGTTTGAATGATTACTTCGGTAACATCTTAACAAAATTCCACCCTTATGCTTTTTCGGAAATTCATCAGCTGTCACCCCATCCAGCCCGCAACAACAACAATATAAGTGGTTTCAAGGTTCGGGGCAATCAAAATGGCGAAGACCTGCTTCCCGACAATCCCAAAATTTGACACTTTTCTGCTGGCTTCTCCAACTTGGTATGAGTCTTCGAACGCTTTTTACCAACAGTGGCTTTGTCTGAATTTCTTGATAAGGTCGACTACTTGATGAATGACCAGTGTTAACAATCGTCATATTTTTGCGTAACATTTCCAGTTGGTGCACGGTTGTTATATCTGATACCGACAGTTGCATTCGATACTGCGGGCCTATATGTTGTTGTTCAAGTGGGAATATACCTTTAGAAAGAGCTTATTCATGCGCGTCAAGAAATTAGCTGTCGATTCATTGGGCTCTTGCATTCTTTCAAGTATTTCCACACGGACGAGGAAAGCATGATTTTTAAATAAAAAATATTAATTCAAGCTCTCGACTATTTCATCTCATGTCCTAAACTTACCACCTCGAACCATACTGGAGCTACACCTTGCAGCAATTTGAATATTACTCGTATAATTTCGGTCATAGAGACTTGATTAACTAGGGCATACAGCTCAATATTCCATAAACAAATCCACCAGATTCATCTTATTGTCCCTACTGAACCTTATATTCGCCTTATCGATATGATTCCTTTGTCGTTCGATTATTAGTGCGGGTCCTGCCGATGCCGGCTATATCTTCTGCTTACACCATCTTAGTCGTGGGCACACGACCTCTACCTCTACCTATGCCGGACAATTGGGTTGTTTGTGTCTCTATTTATTGCGATGATATTGGATACCCTAAAAAACCGAACAACACGTTAGTGGTGGAGCTTGGTTTTTATTATATTTACCTTGATTGAATCGAAATGCTATTTTCCAATTCACAAGCAGTGTACCAAGCATTCCTATGGCACTGTTGAAATCTTCTTCATCAACAATCGGCTCCCTAGGTACTTCTCTGTTTCTCTAACAACCTCTGAGCTCAACCACCTTATGTCTCTGAGTACCACATCAACTCGTATTTTCTATGCTCACTTCACAATTTAGTTCATCTATACGAGTAAACTCAATGTCTCCGGGATTAAATCAAAATCCAAGAGCTCCTCCATGTTAAAGCACAAATCATGCAAAGTAAAGTACACAAACCAACCAGCACAACTTGATATCACTTAAATGGTTTTTTTCTCTTATTATTACTATACATATTATTTTTAAAAATCAATCGCCAGATTCTACTACTTTCGTCCAATCCAGTTGCTACTACAAAGATCAACAGTCGCTATCGCAAATCATACAAAAATGAAAAACACAATGACACGAGGGAAACTACTATACACTATCTTTTCACGACCCTGATCAAATTCTTGTGGCATTCTTATGTGATTGAAACTATAAAACGAAAAGCCCGACCCTCGACGGCAACGTCGCCTCGACCCCACAGTACAAAAAATATGATACATTTTCCGTATGAACTTGTCTATATAGCCTTTTCAAATTTTTATCAGGTCTTCATATTTTACAATTATTTACGACACTAAACGTTAACAAATTTAGCAAACGACTCTAAATACCAAAAGCCGACAGCCACAAGAAACTGTATGCCTTATAGAGAAAAAACAACAAGATCGGAAAAATTTGGTAAAGAAACGAAAAAAGGTGAGCAACCAAATCATCCAAGTGACAAATAATAAGGCATTCCGATAAAAAAAACGATCGCTCGTGGAAGCCGCAACCAATTCATATTTCTATTTTTCCCGTTATACAGGATGTTTGGCAGGTGGACCGACAATATTTTTTGACAGATTGGAGGGTCATTTGGAAGCTTTCATCCCATGGCATTGATGCCTTAAGTGTTACGGTTACTGAGATATGATATTTTTAAGTTTTTTTTAATTGCCCAGAATCTCGCCTTTAAATGGTCATAACTTTTTTGTTTGTAGTCGTAAAGACACGAAATAACTTTTATTGTATTAAAAGTATAAAAAAGTCTACCTTCTAAATGCATTTAAAAAAAACTAGTGGTTGTTTTGAAATTTGTTTTAAAAATTTCTCTAGTTTATGCCCTTTTCAACGGTATGCTACATGTAATAGAAGTCATTCGTTTTATAATCAAAATAAGAGATACTATTTCGCCGCGGTCAGGTTTAAGAAAATACCTTTTAAGTTATTGATAAATTTTTAATCAACTTCATTTATTAGATTTTGTTCAAAATGACCTCCTTTACTCCATATGCATGCAAGGTACCATTTTCTTATCTCCACAGTTGTTGTGCGAAGTTGCAGTTCATTTTTAATTTTTTCAAATGCTGCGCATTTCAATTAAAATTTCTATTGGGGGTACCTTTGTTGTGTACACCAATTCCTTAGCACGTTTCCAGACATAGAAACTCACGGATGTGAGGTCTTGGATCGTGCGAGCCATGGAATAGGGCCACATCTACCAAACCATGTGTTTGGAAATGAATCACCCAATTATTCTTTTACCGTTCGTTGGTAATGCAATGTTATTTCTTCAAGACAAATCGATTATCAATGGGCAATCACTGTTGCTTTGACACACTTTCAATACACGAAGAATTCATCGCTAACCCCACGTTGGGCGCCAGCGTGTAACTTCACGTTAGACTGATGAAGGCTTTGGTAGACAACTACGACGCTATCTGGCGCGATTAATCTGGCTAAGCACTCGATGAGCAGATAAACTTACCAGGCGACCCCCTTTTGTTTTTTGTTCAAGAAAAAAACAACGGGATAAAGCAATCAACCAATAATCGACCAAACTCGATTCCTGTTTTTAATCACGCAATAATATAGGGAAAGAAGTATGTATGTCGGAAAAAATAACAAAATAACGAATGAAAGAGACTCACCTGGTCTGAATGAACTTACCGACTTTTCGTTTTCTTTTTGTTCGCCAATCTAGACTCCCCCAGAAAGAGAAACTTGACCCCAACAACCATTTTTTTTTTTAATTTTTTGTTTTTAGTCAACCAAAAAACGGTTCAGTGCCATCTTTACTCCAACATTTTAATTTATCTAAAATCTACTGTGCTCTTCCATATAAAATGTTTACTGTCTTGGACTCAGATCGAACCTTCATGTTGGTTCACAATACATGGTCTTTTTACGCCCGCTGCATACGAAAATGGTCCTCCTAGCCTGGGACATTGTGTAGTACGGTTTTGTCAAGTACATTTAGCAGCGTGAGTCAGTTGGAAATGGAATTGATGATGTGTATGGAAATCGAATGGTCGGAGAACATCAGGAAGTGGACTGGATATCATACAATACGTGCTTTAACCAGGCGACCGTCACGAGGCTACAAATTGTATTTTGAATATAATTTAGAACCGGCTTTCACCTCTAGGGAACTTTTGAAGAACATTATGGACAAAAGGTTACTCCATGGATCGGATGTTATTTTTCATGATCCATTTGAAGAAAATAGTTATACGGTTGTGCCCATGGAATTATAGTTTATAGTTTTTACCGTGGTTTTAATTTGATTTTTACTTGAGAGTAAAACCTTTGACTTTTAATTTTCATCAAATATTTATAATATACACGTATATCCTTTTTTCGGCCAGACAATTTTTTTTCATCTGGAATTTGTTAAATGTCAGGTTTGAAAAAGCCTCCTCTCTTCCTTTGTATTATTAGAATGAAGTACTATATAATTCAAAAACAACAATTCATAGTCTGGCAGATCGTTAAGTTTCTTCATCTTACACTCGTCCATCCTGACACGTAGGGTTGTCCTCAATCGTACTTATCATCGGGAAACTCAACCAGCTTCAAGTGGTTGAATGGCAATATCCCTCTGAAACGGCATCGACCATCTGTTTGCGTTAGTTCTTCGATACGATATCGGCCCTCCATACAATATATCAACGACTGTATATGGTCCTCAGCATCGTTTCATCAATTTTCGACTTTCCCCGGTTGAGACGGGCTCAGTATACACAACAACCTTATCACCAATTTTATATTTAACTGGTGTCCGGTGTTTGGCATCAAATCTTATTTTTTGTTGCTTTCGGTCTTTCTGTATTTTATTCGAAGCCTCCTTGTAGGCATAATTAACCTGCTCAAAATTAGTGGATGATTTCCTGTCTTCTATTAGAGTCAATTGCAGCTTATCACCAAACTGAGGTTTTGGAGAAAATCCAAAAAACAATTCTTGCGGCGATTTCTTAGTAACGGAGTGAGGTGAACTGGTAATTGCCCATTGAATTTTAACAAGTGCTTTATCCCAATGTACGTTATCGTTATTACACATGGTCCTTATTGAGTGTGATCTGCCACATCATCACGAGTTGAACCGAACTCTTGAACTACACCCCTTCGAAAATCCTACCAACTAAAAATATTTTGAACCACGGTCTGATACCGTAAGTGGGCATCACCCATGACTCTCTTTGATTGCCGCATATAACAATAACATATCATTCAATTGATATATTTGCTGAATTTGTTCAACCTGTTGTATCCAACGATTAGCCGAAATAGAATGTTGCTTATTGGGATCAAAAATAGGAGCATGTCTGTTGAGAAGTATTCTCCGGTTTATTTAGATGCACATTGTGTGTATTGAATACACATTGTAAACCACAATTCTTTGCATAAGCAGCGTCGTTTCCATAACTATCAGGTAATTGACCACGTTGAAAATTTTCTCCCATACTCACGGCGTTTGGTCGTAACTTATTGTTTTGGTCTAGGTGATCGTCATTTTCATGCGGGACATAATAAATACAGATCTCTTCAATCATTTTGATTGAAATGAACACTTCTATTTTCATTTGTTCACTCTGTGCGCCATTTTTATTTATTATTATTTTTTTTCAAATTGAATTGAATTTAATTTAATTAAATGTATATTGTTTTTATTCTGTATGGATACTTTATTCCACATCTGATTTGTTAAATGTCAGGATTGCACAAAATAAAGACGCTGACAACAATTTTTTTTTAATTTATGTTTTTATTAACAACAAAATGGCCTCCTCTCTTCTCTTATATTTTAAGAATGAAATATGTACTACATAATTCAAAAACAACAATTCATGGTCTGGCTAACAAAAGTATTACCAGACAACACAAAACACATTTCAGCTTTTTAAAAAATAATATTATAGATGGCAGATCGTTCTTCATCTTACAAATTAAGTCCACCGTATACAAATGTGTACGTAAAAAATTTATAATTTGATAACATATAAATTATATAACATATTAATTATTTTACTATTATTATAGTTATAGTGTTATTTTTTGGACGAAAACAATTTAAGTGGAATGCACAAATGTGTACGTTGGTCCAAAATACATATAAAAATAAATTTTTGACATGATTATTTTTCGTACACGCACAATTGTGATCGCGGGCCGGAAAAGGGATATACATGTCCACCCACTGTATTAATTTAATTGTTTTTTTTTTTACTCAGTGGACGTCGCAAATTTTTTTTTATTGATTTTGTCAATGCCAGTATATGGGTACGGCCAATTTATGAGTGTCGCGCTCGTGCGCGGTTGTTTATGAATGTCGATTATTAAATATCGCATCGTATATTAATGTCGCATGGTTGATTATTAATATATATAATTTCGGAATAATTAAGTTGATACGGAATCAATCTCAAAACCACCCAGAAAGACAATAAAGTTATAGATATAACAAAAGTTAAAGATCCGCTGTTTCTTCTGAATATATGACCTATTTCACTCTTATCTATGTACGAGTAACATCTCAAAATTTATCAAAATATATCAATACTAATATACATATTTTAGCGAATATTCAATCAGGATACCATAAATCGTACGGTACAGTATCTGTATTGTCAAATGTTACTGACATTCATAGATTTTATTTTGATTCGGGTGATCTTGCTGAGTTGGTTCTTTAGGAAAGTCCAAAAACTTTTAAATAAATTGATTTTCTTTATTATCTCCAAATAACGATTTTTCTACCAGTATTTTTTGATTTTGACGCATTCTAAATGATTAAGAATTGGAACCCCGATTTACTTTCATCCTAGTATATGGATCACATATGAAACAGAAATACAGTAAAAGGGTTACCAGCTAATAAGTTAAAATCGAGCAGACGACGGAAACGTACACCTGTTGGTCTAATTAAATTTTCCCCATATATTTTGGTTTCCTTTTTGATTCGTTTACGTGTTTTGTACACATCGTACATTAAAAACTCATTTTGTGTTGCACATTTTTTTTTTCTAATCTACCATCTAACTGCTAAATAATAAAATCAACACGGCAGACATACAATTTTATGTAGCCGTATTTGTATGTTTCTGTTGCTTGTCTAGCTGGGTTGTGTAATTTTTTGTTTTTTTTTTTCGAAAATGTGATTACCATATGTGAAATTTTTTATATATATTTTATTTGCGCCCATTACAAAATATACACATTTTTAACATTAGCATATGTGAAAATCTAAGATAATTTCTAATATATGGTTGCCTACTCGTATTTATTAGATACGCACACGTTGCAAAATATATACACATGATTGTCGTCTACTCGAGACGAGCATGTAAACGAGACGATCGTTAAGATCCTTATTCAATTTCAGTTAAACTCTCGAGATGTGCATGGCATACTCCAAACACACATACACCAAATAAACGTCTTGTGTCAATTTACATTTCTCATTTAGCTGATATGAAAAAAGACCAAATTTTATTTTTGTATATATATGTATGTATATATATATAAAATATAAACAACCCGAAAGATCAAAAATATAAGAAGAAAATATACACAAAAAAAAAGTTTTGAAAATTTACACCAACAATCCTAATAATAAACAATAAGGGCGTTGGCCTAGCTAGTTTTGGCCTTGAAAACCCGAAAAAATCTTTTTTTGTAAATTGTACATAAGAAAGATGCAAGAAGATCGCTTATTTTTGTATATATTTTTCGAGTGCATTCCCTTTTTCTTATACGAATACGAACATTATTTAATAATAATGATCGCCGTTCTCATCTCGACCTACACACGTACGTACTGATCGCGCCGAGAAAATTCTAAATGATCAATGAAACTGCAACGATCACACAGTTTTAACCCTTCCACAATCTTTGTATATTTAATTAATTAAAAATCATCTTAGAAATATCATTCCTTTTCTTACACAAAACTAATTTGTCATTCTCTCATCTTTCGATCAATACTATTCCAAAATGACAAAAAATAATACAGGTGTGGTCACCTTTTGTATTTAAATTGTCAAAACCAAAACACAAATCGAACAAAGTATGCGTTGCATCAAAACCTTCTTCTAATTCGTTGATTATACGTTTTTTTTGTTTTTTTTCATTTCTAAGTCTCTAGTTCAAGGCTAACAAGTTTTATTTTTTTGTTTTTTAAAATCATTATTTTTTATTTTCGTTTGTGTTTTACAAAAAAAAATAATTTTTTGATACGTCTTTCAGTTTTATGTTAATTTAAAAACCTAACAAAAGAATTAGAATGCATTTTGATTAGAATTTATATACATATATTTTGTATGTTTAGTCAGTGTTGCCAAACTAAAATAGATTTTTGTTTTGTTGTTTTGTTTTAATTAAAAAAATACGAAACCAAAAGAAACGATAAAATGGCGCGCGGAAAAAACAAAAATTCTAAGGTGTGCTATTTTAATTTTTAGGTTATGTATTTATTTTACATATATTGTTTAATTTTTTTAGTTTTTGGGTAATAAAAGGGAATAGTTACATACATTTTGGGCGAATACATTAGAAAAATATAAATAAAAACTGCATTTTATGTTTCCGCTTTGGTAATCATGCGAAACTATTTTTCCAGTTTTAGTGTTTTTAGCTAACTAAATAGGGGTATGTAATGTTAGTTTTGGTTAATAATTAATTTTAAACCATTTTTGCGATTTGGTATGTGAGTATAGTATTTGTCCAACTTTTTACTTTTATATTTGGGAGGAAACTGTTAATTATACGAGCGGTTACTGATTTAGTCGAATGCAATTATGTTTGAATTATTATTAGGCCACTTACCAAGGAGGGTACTCAACTATATTTGAACAATTGAATTTATTTTAAATGTTGTCTGTTTTGTATAGTTACATTTATATTTTGGTTGGTGCAAAATTCATCATTTTATACGATCTGCTCGAGGACAGTTGTATGATGTGCACAGTTAAAATGGAAGACTTCAAAGTCATCTTTACAATACTATATAGTAGTTTTTTAGTTGTATCCGGTTTAGTACCACTATCGGTTACTAGTAGAGTTTACGCCTCATCCAAACAAAGGAGTTGTCCTGGTGACCCAGACTTGATTTGGAGACACATTATTCATAATTCCCATCAATCATCATATTTGTTGACAATCAACTGACCAGCGTACGTACACAATATATGTAATTGTTGACAAACGGCAGCCTTAGTGCCCATAGTCACAATTTGCCAACAATCAACCACCTAATGTACACAACACATTTGCTGACAGTCAGTCGCCTTAACGCTAAAAGTAAAAATGTTCTAATATTAAAATCTGCAACACAACTGGGTTGTAACCGCCGCCATCAGACGACCACATTTCCAAAGTCGCTCGTCCTTAAACAAAGCAAGGGTGTGATCCATATCACTTACACCACGATGGTTGTTTCTGTAATCTAGATGCATGTGAAGATACTGCTAAAGTTTTAGTAATAAATAAATTAGCAAAAACTTCACATGTTTATATAATAGGTGAAGTTTTTACTAAATCTATACTAAATATTTATATGTGTTGGTGCATATAAAAATGATGCCTGTATTAAACGGAATTAACGTATATTTTAATTTATTAACTATAATTTGGCAATTATTTTTAAAAAACCGGAATAAATTATAATATATAGTATTTCCCATTTCATTAATCAATATTCTCTACTAAAAATATTCCAGTTAATAAAAGTTTAAAAAAAATAACTAAAACATCGGTATCCGAGGCAGATTAGTAAGAAACACTACACACTGAACTCTTGTATGGGGTGTTAGTTGAGGGTCATTTCAGTTAGAAAATAAATTAGTTGCTCCCCTTCCCGGGGCAGGGGCCAGTTAATAAAATTTAGTATTATGACCAAATATAATAAAAATTTCAGGCTAATTGAGATATCCCTAGAGATCTCAACACAACTTCAGGTATATGGGGTGTTAGTTGGGGACCATTTCAGTTAGAAAATATATTCAGATGCTACCCATCCAGCGGAAGGGCATTTAATAACGAGCCATTTTGGCAGTGACGACGAGCCATTTTGGCAGTGAACGGAACGAGCCATTTTGGCAGTGAAACATGAGCACGTAAAGTCGCTGGCCAATTGCATCTATTTAAGTCGATCAAATTCTATTACAGATCGAGATGAAGTCGTCAACAATTATCCAATTGAATACCTGAACTCGTTGGATTTGCCAGGAATTCCGTCGCACATTTTGCATCTCAAGGTCGATTCGATGATAATCATGGTGCCCAACCTGAGCCAACGAACACTATGCAATGGAACAAGACTAGCTGTTAAGCTATGATGGGAAACGCGATGGAATCAACGATAATCATAGGAAAGTACAAAGGTGAGGCTGTTCTGATTCCAAGACCACCACTGATTCCCACCGAGTTGCCGTCTCAATTTAAAAGTGTTCGATTCGCCTTTCATTCGCAATGACGATTATTAAATCATAAGTCCAACAGTATGTGGACTTAACCTTGAATTGCAGTGTTTCTTCCAGGGGCAATGGAACGTGACGTGCTCGAGAGTCGGTAAACCATCAGCTATTCATTTTCTCTCTCACATATTATAATACTTTATAAACTATCCCCTCCCCTGGATGGGGAGCAACTAAATATATTGTTTAAGTGAAATGATCTTGAACTAACATCCCATATACCTGAGGTTGTGTTTAGATCTCTAAAGATATCTCAGTTGGCCTGAGGGTTTTTATTATATTGTTCATAATACAATAATTTATTAACTTTCCCCTCTCCTAGATGGGCAACAACTGAATATATTTTCTAACTAAAATGACCCCCAACTAACACACAGTAAGCCTGAGAATTATTATATTTGGTCATAATACAACATTTTATTAACTGGCCGCTCCTCTAGATGGGGAGAAAATGAATATTTTTTCTAACTGACATGGTCCCCTCCCCAACTAACATCCCATATACCTGAGGTTGTGTTTAGATCGCTAGGGATATCTCAGTTGGCCTAAAATTTTTTATTATATTTGGGCATAATACTAAATTTTATTAACTCCCCCTCCCCTGGATGGGGAGCATCTGAATATATTTTCTAATTGATATGGTTCCCAACTAACATCCCATATACCTGAGGTTGTGTTTAGATCTCTAGGAATATGTCATCAGTAGCCTGAGAATGTTTATTATATTTGGTCATAATACTAAATTTTATTAACTGCCCCCTCCCTTGGATGGGGAGCATCTGAATATATTTTCTAATTGATATGGTTCCCAACTAACATCCCATATACCTGAGGTTGTGTTTAGATCTCTAGGGATACTTCATTTTCTAGAATTCTTAATAAATATTTTCATCTACAAATTATACAGTAAATTTGTTGTTTAGAATTATGAATACTAGTTATTCTTACTGTCTGAATATGAGCATGTTTTCCTTAGCGGTAAATGCAACAGGCTATTTTTCTGTATCAATGATCGTAAGATCCTTTTCAAATTATTTGCTTTCCATTCCCTGAATTAAGGCGAAATTGTACAATAAGTTTGATAATTAGTAGTGTAATGGTTGTTTTTTGAGAAATTTATATATAATTTTGAGTCAAACTAAACATTCATATAACTAGTCAAGATAAAGTAGTTTTATATTATTTAGTTAATTTTAATAGGATTTAATAGTTACAACCAAGAAAACTATATTTTTCGATAATTTTCCGTCTTACCCAGGTAATATCACTAATACAAACACAATTAATGAAACAAGCAAAAGTTTAGCATTTTCTTCACACTAGTGTAATTTAGGGCTCAACCCAACGACAGTCAGGAACAGAAATCATCACAAGCATTATTCCAACGTCAGATATCGAGAACATACTCCAAGCACAAGTTAAGAATATGCAAATAATTTGTCATCAGAGTCACTATCGGAAACAACCCATAGTCACAGAATATATCAGAAATGACAGTTAGAAACCATTTTGTTTTTGACAATACTCCTAAAAAAGTTCCCACGTTCGCCAATAGATGACTCTAAATTAAAAAAAAAAACATTTTGTAAACATTAACAGTTTTTAGTAGTGTAAACATAAATTCTATTCGACTTCTGTCAAATTGTTCGCGATCACTTGTCAAACAATGAGTATTGTTACTAATGAAATTGATTCGGTTAAGGCTAAAATTTAGCACGTCCACACAATATACTATATTCTTTGGCACAAAAAATATTGTCTCCACGGATTACGTGATCAGAATCTACCACACCAACAGCCCATCGTGGTTCAATTCAGCCGAGGCAAACCAATTTGAATTCGTCATAATCGCCCCTTGCAGTCAACAGTGTCGCATTCGAAGAGTCTGACGTGAGAGCCCCAAAAGTTGCGTCTCGAAGAATTCCAGGGACAAGACACATACTCATTTTGTCAACCATACGCTGAACGAAACAATGGCGATTAAGGACTGGCAAAACGATATTGGATTTGTCGATGATGTAAAGCGAATCAATGTAGCGATTTCACGTACTCAAGCATTACTTGTAATCTTCGGTAATTCCTACTTATTATGCATCAATCAAAATTGGCGGTAGTTATTGTGTTCAGAACAACACTTATGCCGGATGTAGTTTATCTGAAATTTAAAAAAATTAATTAACTCTTGATTCGGATTAATAAAATTATTCTAGTTTCTCAATTTTATCGGGTGACTATAAAAAGAAAAAATGTTTATAGGTTCCACAAATTGTTTAGTAGTACTTTCAATTATTTTCACCACTTTCTTGTGCTTTAGCTTGGGTTTCTTTCTACAGTACCAGTGAGAGCTTCCGAACAAACCGAGAGCGAATCCATTACTTATTTCAAATAGATGTTGATATGGTGACAAAGGTTGCGTTCCCATTATGACATGTCCCAATTTATGTCAATTTTAGCATCGAGTCCAGCATTATGAATTAAAGTCACAATCCAGTACTCAGCTTCCTCTGATTGCATGTTTAATTTATTATCCAACATGCTTATGGTCTGACTATGATCGGCCTAACTATTTGAAATATAATTTCGTGTGTGGTGTTAAATTGAAGGCTATTTGGAAAACAAGTTTAGTATGCTTGGCTTTATATTATGTGGCTTGGCCTTATTCACATCAATAAGCCAATTCATAACCTTATTAAACTCGTAACTAGAATATACAAATTATGAGATACAACATTCATTAGTACATATATAAAATCAGGACTTAGGCGGTCACAGATTAACAGCGTTAGTAATCCCAAATTTATGAATGGTGTTCCAGGTTTTAGTATAATTTCGATCATTTCACATGCGACAAAATAAAATCTCTGAACCCAGTGTTCATTTATAACATCAGAAATATTTAAAGCGGGTAACAGTGTATTTATCGATAGCGAACATCATCTGGCGGTACAAATATAAAGAAATTCGACTTACAACTGCCCAGTTGAAAATCAGGATGTAAATCATAAACATAGATTTTCTGTTCAGCTAATAATTCAGGTTCAATATATGAACTTGCAACACGACTCAACATTGCGATTTTCAATTCATAAATTTATAATGATTTTAGATTGTCTGGTGTTGTTTCTAGTATCTGACACAATTTATCATTAGATTTTAGGAGGCTATCTATTAAATGGGACAAATAGCCTCATTTCTAAATAAAGTGGATAAAATTACGTTATACATCCAAGAGCATATCAATACAATGCGAGAATAATACATAAATCGCGGCCACCATTACATAACATTTCACAGTTTATCGCCAGAAATTAAAAATACTTCTGAATCACAATTTTGCCATCATACGAATTACCGATTTGCCGCATATTTCCGTCGAAACGGGACACATAACTAGAAATAAAACAATATTAGAATATTTAATTCATTTGCAATAAATTAAAACTCATTTCTGTACTGGAACATCATCATAGCAAAAATCAAAGTGACATTTGTTATTGAGAGAGTCGATTGAGAGGAAATTTTATTTGTACACTGCGAAGATTTTATAATGGATTTTAATTTTTTGGAAAACTATACTAGCGCTATCTATTATCTACCATTTTACCACTCCTATTTTGATTAAAAAAATTAAATATTCGAGTCGAAACAAATTCATATAAAAATGGAGCTATGTCGCTTCTGTATATATTCTGTGCCTTAGCTCAGAAGGAATTATGCACTATTTACATTGATCGTCGAGTCAAAATTCATTCTCGACAAAATTAATGCGAAATCCCCTCGTTATAATCACCCTGGAAGAAGTAATGTCGATGGATAATACATCATATGATCTGGCTGAAACGTCTACCTAGGTTAGGTTAGGTTTCAGTGGTTGACACTTAGGCCATTTTTGGCCCATTGTGATACCACGCATTCACGCCACATCATTAACCCATTCACCTATTCACCTACTCACACAATTACAGTATACCACCTGCACATTGCAAGCTCCATGTCAACCTGTACATTGACATGGACGGTGGGTCGGCGCTGAATTCTGCACTCCATCAGAGGGTCTTAGTTGTGTTTATTAGCATCACCGATTGTAATCGATGATGAAAATTCGATTTGCATCTAGCCTCTGATGGGATTCGAACCCAGTACCTCCCGGTCCAAGTGCCGAAGCTTTAACCACTGCACCACTTGTCCGGTAACGTCTACCTAACCAGACATAGGAAATATTATCTCCAACCACGTATTCAATAAACACAACCAAACTCGCTGAGTTACCATCTAACCACCCTGAAAATCAGTTCGAATCCTCTATCTTGTTGTACTTTAACGTAATAAGATGAGATGGCACGTGGTAGGTCAACAAATATTTCTGATCGTAGACCTCGCTTTAATAGTAGATAATCTGCAAAACATTCTGCTACAAAAGGTTCAAAACAACTGTTGTGCTATTCCTACAGGCGGTTCAAGGACAACATTGGGAGTTCCACCACAATGGACCTCCTGTTCGCTTTAACGACTGCTCCCACGGTAAAAATCGGCTCATATGTGTTTGGGTCAACTGACATCCGTCAGTGTATATATTGCATCTCAGTGTGAAGCTGCGGACATGAGTCATGGAGTCCATAAGATGAACTTCCTTGGGCAGGTATGCCTAGTTCCACGTGATTTTGTAATTGAAATCCTTGCTGGTCGATTTAACGTTCGTATACAGCAGTAGAAATTATCTTATGTTTATGGCAGTGTCAGCGAAGGTTTGTTATTAACGGCGTGGTTACTTTTATTGATGTGATACATTCGTGATGTTTTTGAGCAGTATGACATTAGTGCGTTTTGATGGTTCTGCTGTTGGCAATTTTGATGTATAGTTTTCCTGGTCTGCTAGTTCCCGCTTTTTTTAGCAATTGTCATAAATGACTCTAAAATTCCAATGATGGCCTTATTGTAAAAATTGTTTAGATTATCAAATCATTAGTTGGTTGCTTTTTTTCTTTTATTTATTTTAAACTAAACCTACCAACTATCAATTATAGCAGATGGCGCTACCTCAATCGCACTTTGTTAACTAATCTAAATTGGGATTGAGCACCTCATCCTTTTCTTTAAACTAAACTTGACATTTTACTTTCCTAATCTTATTGTCTTAACTAATGACGCTGGTATATTCATAATATCGCGCATGATATAAAAGCCTTCATTTTACCATTACATCTTCTATGTAAGTGCCCGACTATACCTAGATGATCTGATGGGAAAGTGGATTATGCGTGCACTTTATTTATGGCGGCGCTTCCTATTCTGGTGCAAAATTCTCACTATAAACTTCTGATTGTAATCCACTTCCGTGTGTGCAGTTCCTTATTTTACAAAAAAAAATATCTAAAAAAAAAATAAAATTCAAAATAACTATAATCACGGTTAATTGACCCACGTCATTGGTCGACAATTACTTCTTGGGTCAAATAAGGCAATGGCAATTCTAACTTTGCGATACTAACTCGACTGATTTATGGCCAATTTGTATTCAATGCACATCATCTTGCAGACCTCTAAGTGTGACCAACCACCTCTTAAATATAAAGTTATAAATTGGAAATTCCATTTTCACAAATTTTAAAATAAATAACAAAATTTAACCTGTGGTAAATTCTAGCCACAAACTAAATTGTCAATAAACTGAGGATTATTAAGGGCTAAATTTTACAATTCCAGATGGGATGCGGAAAGACGTGTCAACTTGTCTGAGAATGAGCAGCCCTTTCTATCTTCAAAGATCGTCGCTTGGCAGGAAAGGGATATGTTCATCGCTCACCCTTGCCAGTATAGAATTGCAAAGTTGTTAGTCATACTCATACGTGTATGAGAACAGCATGCCATTAGGGAATAAACCTTTGAGAAATGGTTGGTGTTGAACTTAGCAACTACCGAAATTAAGTTTTAACAGTTTTAGAAATAAATTTTTTAAATTAGAACAGATGTTATGTTCTCTGGTTTATGACAATCATAAATAAAATTTTAAATTCCAAATGCTACAACAAATGTTGGTTTATCCCCCGAAGTGCGGGTTGGACCATGCAACAGATAAACCGGGAATTCGAAGAACAAGCACTGCAATTTAAAAGTTTTAGATTCTCTCTAATTCTGATCAGGCATGACCGCTGCCGTACTGATACCGATCAGAATCTCATATTTGTATTGACAATAAATAATTACTTTAGACCTGATCCTATTGGGCCTATTTTGGATAAGCGCCACTTGAAAAGTGCAGCTCATAGATAAATAAATTATTTAATTAAATTTGGAACTGATCGTATATCCCTATTTGGGCGCCATAAGCAATGGCTGACCCAGTTTCATAGAAATTACACCTACCCATTACACCCCTTGCGGCATTTATTGCCGCCATTGGCCTAGGACTCATAAATGTGGTTAGTAAGTTAGGTTTGGGTCTCAGAATAGTTCTGGCAGAAGGAAAGGAGGGCCGAAGCAACAACAATCCCCCCGAGACAGCCAAAAGAACACCCTGTTACCTCTGGGCCGGTTAACGTTAGTACATTGAATTATACTTACCAATATTTTTTGTTTTACGGATTCCTCGCCTTGTTCAGAACAAAAAATTAAATTTACTTGTAACAACGGCAAAAAAACCAATACTAATTTTAAATAAATTAAACTTAATCCGCCGAGGTAAGCTACTACATGGATCATCAACAAAGAGCTAACTGCCCTATTTCAATGAATCTTACCAGTCTTTATACCAAATTAATTCACTAGGTGAGAGGAAACCGGAGACAAAAAATAATTTAAAAAATTAAATTCAAATCTTCTCACAGTCAACTAACCATGTTCTTTGGGTGTCAGGAAAAATACCACTCAACCGGATTAGCATAAAGCTTAATTTACACACAGAATCTGGTGCAACCATTTCACATATGGCACGGACGAAAAACGAGTAGTGGTTTGGGCCAAATATGGAAATTAATGAAGATGATATCCTCAAGATTTATGGAATTAATACAGTAGACTTATGCTTGTTCAAATGTAGTTTACTATTAATAATTCTACATAGAAGTAAATAATTGAAATTTAATCTGTACAACACAATGGAAATGTGGGACATAGACATGACGTTTACTTTATTTAAATATAGGTGAAGATTTATCATCATGGTCATGCTGATAATATTCTTTAAAGAATTTATCTATTTATTGGGATGGGTTAGTAATGGAGTTTGATGGAATTCTGTTACAACTGTTTAATCGAAACCATCATTATCACTATGAACATGAACATTTTTTCCTAACCACAATTTTCCCGATTGTAGATCAACCACTTTAATAGATACTATCCCTCCTTTTTTCTAGCATTCAGTGCCATTTTATTCCGTTTACTTTGCTTCTATAATACATACTAACATGTATTATTAGTTAGCCATAAATTCCAAAATTCTTTTACAAAAGTCAAATCGTGCTAATTCGGCTTCGGATGACAAGTCGCTCACTACAACTAAAGGATGTGCGTTTATTGCGAAAGATACGAATCTTGGTAAATTTTATTTATGTATTGTTTACTATCCCGTCTGGCGAATAGCACAGCTGGAAGGGCCTAGCATATAATTCACTCTTGAATGGGTCTGATTGGGGTGGTTGTTATTGTTGGAGATTACCTATCGTTTGATTCAGCGTCAGAGCATGCTGTTTGTACCAAACTACACATTTAGAGAGAGAGATTAAAATTAGAGAGAGAATTTAGAGAGATTTAATTCCATACAAGGTCACTTTATGTGTTCAGTGCATCACCAGTATTGCAAAATGACTCTTATAGGAAGTTTTGTTGGATGTTGAATGTCGAATCTGTAGCAATCATGTTCACCTAGCTGGCATAACGACGTTCCTGAATACACATTCTCAGAATCATGTTCCATAATACATTTTCCTACAGTGTTGAAATCACCAAAAACCTGAGGCGAAATTATTTTCTAATGTACTTTATCGGATAGAAAAAAGGTTCCTTTAAATTAAAAAAATATGATGAAAAATTAACAGAAATTGCGAAATGGTTATTACTATAAAAACATCTTTGAATAAAAAAACAGAACTTAGAAACCAATTAACCCTATCCCTTCTCGGTTTCTTAGGTATTTGTTTAGAATTAGTGAACTAGCTCCGAGCCACGATAGGCGCACTAATCCCTTAACAAACATTTTCTCTTCGAACAAAAAAACAAACAGCCGCCAAATAAATTTCAACGACAAACACCAACCGGCCTTGTAAGTACCGAACCCATCGAAAACAACGCTACACAACAACCAGTAAAGTTTCGTTTCCATCAAAAGTCAAGCGCTACTGAACAACCAGCAAAACCCAATATCAACAGTCATCAGTCACAAAACAACCGGCCATAAAGGATGACCTACTTGATCAGAAAGTCATAATTAAAGGAAAAATAGCTCAATTCGAGAGCAATTACAACAAAGATGGACCAAACCAAACAACTGAACAACTGAAAGCTCTATACACAGAATTCATAAAAGTTTTTCAAACAACCACACAGAGGTATCTCGTGCGATACACATTCAACTAAAAGTCAGAGGTCCATTCCATTCTGGAGATAGTGTACAGAAAATACAATTTTTATTCAAATTAATGTTAACATTGACCAGAAGAGGCGGAAGGACGACCGGATATCCCCCACCCCAAAAAATGAACCTAAATGTACAGCCAAATTGGAAACCAAAAAACTTCAGGTATGATAAAAAATCAACATCGAATTTTCGCACGATTACAATACTTTACTTTCTTTGTAAATGTAAAGTAAAATTGTTTAAATATTAATTAACTAAAGGTTAAATCTTTTTAAATTGTTAATTAATTAGCAGACGTAAAAAATTCAATATGAAGATTAAATGCGTGAGCTTCTTAAATACAAAAGATTGAATTGAGAAGCAAGCCAAAGGCATTTTAAAAGTTGCGGTACCTCTCACTTTACCGTACCATTAATTTCTTTTTGCAATTAACAATCCATCATCCAACCATCAACCTGTCAAATGTAATTGTTTAAGCACAAGTGAAAGAGTTTAGTGAATGTTATGATGCCACTCTAAATACAATTAACCATTAAACTAAATCGAAAAAATGTTACTCATTTCCTTTTATAGTTATGTTAAGCAAACTAAAAACGAAATTCAAATTAATTTGGAAAAACATAAAACAAACGACAGAATTGTCATCACACCATTTAAAATTTTATAAAGCAACAAACTTTTATGTAGTCGCATGCAATTTTCCAATTAACAAGTTCAAAGCAATCGAAAAATCATTTAAAAGTTTTCGTTTTGTTGTTAAATGTGCAAAATGTAGGGTTAACATTTTAAATTGCCTCCCACACAAGCACCTCGACCCGTGTTCACTTGTAGTCCCACTATAGACCAGACCAATGTTGAGGTTAAATTCTATTTTCATCGAAATCGTTTGGTAGAGAGCGCGGCGCGAGAGTAGGATTCGTTTGTACGTATGTACATCATAAAAAGGAAAAACCAAATTGGGAAACCACAATAAATAAATGAAAAACATTTTCATTTTCGTTATTCTTTTGTTGATCGAATTATGTCAAAACATGCAAAAAATAACCAAGTTTATTGTTGGATTTAGTTTATTGTTTGGAATCATTCTCATAATTGTTGTAAATTTTTGTTTTGTTTTATATTTTGTTGGTGTTGTGTGTTTATTAGATGGCGTGTGATATGACGATCGTATACGTATATAAATGGCAGCAGCAGCAGCTACGATGTGTATAAAGCTCAAAGCTAAATGTTAAAAGCTAGTGGCACATAGTATTTCATTTTTATGACTTAATCAGAAAATGATTTATGATTTCGGTAATAAAAGAATTGGCAACAATTCTTTTTAGTTTTTAATATTTTCTTATGTGTATAAATATGATAAAAATAACTTAATGCTAACCTAATTTAATATAATAATTTTGTAAATTTTGTTTTCTGTTAAAAAAAAAAGTTATGAACTACAGAAATATGATGTCATAATTCGGAAAATATTGTTTGCTAGATTGCCTAAAAGTGAAGTAAATTTGGTTAAACTCTGAACAAGCAGTATACGAGCGAGGGCTTACTTGAGCTAATAAAAAATGTAAGGTAGCAGCACGGTTGTTAGAGCAATAATAATCAATTTGAGTTGGGCTGCTGGAAGTTCAGTTTACATATGCTGACCGATTATGGTCTGTTGTAAATGAGTGAGATATCACATACAAACTAGGTTTCCTTCACGTTAGTATGTTCATCGAAGTCTTATTAACATCACATCCATCCGCTTCGATAGTGATCATCGAATCGAAAAAGTGATAGTCGGTATGTTATAATTTTTTCGTTCGAACTTTAAAATTTCAATATGATACCATTTTTTTTTAATTTTTTTTTTTTTTTTTTTTTATTTAAATTATTACAACTGAATACAATTCATATAGTAATTTTGCTTTCTTAATTTAGTCACTTGTAAATGAGAAGAGGCCCATTGAAGAGGCTCCATTTATAGGTTATTTACTGAAGTAGTCTTTGCTCTGGTGTCCTTAATCCATTAAATCAATTGGTTTCGTTCTCTGCAATCGTCTTACTGCATGTGAAGTGTCCAACATACCTCGAAGCTCTTTATTTACGTGTTGGTAGATACGATGTCCATGAATTACTGCAAATTTTTTTATTTCTTCTTGAACCGTCAGGATATTTAGGTCCCTATGAAGGTCATCATTCCTAATGTACCACGGAGCGCTAACTATACCACGTAGCACTTTGTTTTGAAAGTTTATATTATTTTGGTGTTGGTTTTCTTTGTACAGCCCCAGAGCTGTATTCCGTAAGTCCATACAGGCTTCAGCACCTGTTGATACAATAGCAATTTATTTTCGGTTGACAATTCCGAATTTTTCCCGAGAAGCCAATACATTTTGCGATATTTGATATTAAGCTCATCTTTCTTCTTTTTAACGTGCTCTTTCCATCTGAGCCTGGTATCTAAGGTCATCCCTAGATATTAAGTATTATTTGCATACGGAATCTGCTGACCGTTACGTTAATGATTACAGGTTTATAGTTGACTTTTAGATTGGTGAAATTCATATGCGTGGATTTCGATTCATTGAGCCCGATACGCCACATTTTTGTCCATTTTATGATTTTGTCACATGCTTCTTGGAGTTTCGTTGTCGATTCCTCGATACTGTCTCCTACTGAGAGAGCTGCAGTGTCATCAGCAAATGTTGCAATGGTAACATCGTTTAATTGAGGTAAATCTCTGGTGTAGAGCAGGTAAAGAATAGGTCCCAAAACACTACCCTGCGGGACTCCTGCCGAAATCTTTTTTAGCTCGGAATATTCATCTTCATATTTCACCCTAAAGTGGCGATTCTCTATGTAAGATTTTAAAATCATATAATATTGTTTTGGTAAATCTCTATGTAGTTTGAAGAATAAACGTCTGTGCCACACGTTATCGAAGGCCTGCGCCGCATCTAAGAAGATACTAGAAAAAAACCTTTTTCCTTTCTAATGTATTCTCAATGACATCTGTAAGCCTATGAACCTGCTCAATAGTTGAGTGTTTCTCTCTGAAACCAAACTGATATTCTGGGATAAGGTTCCTTTAATCTATGGTTTTTTCAATATTTTGAGCAACAGTCTCTCAAACAATTTCGCTAGTGTTGGTAGAAGTGAAATTGGCCGGTAGGATTTTCTATCATTCGGTGGCTTGCCCGGTTTCGGAATCATTATTACTTCTGATACTTTCCACTGCATTGGCACATGCTTTTTCCTGAGAATCGCATTGATTATGTGCAGTAATTTACGGGTACATTTTTCACACAGCTCCTTTATTATTTGCCCTGTTATCAGATCATAACCAGGAGCTTTCTTTACTTTTATGTTCTTAATTTCAGCTTTTAGTTCTTTTAAAGTTACAGGCCTGATCTCTTCGGAATCAGATCTTCTGGGCGTATCAGCAGTGTTTTCGTCATTGGTCTGCTGACCTATAGGTTGAAATGTTTCTTCAAGATGCTCAGCAAACAGGTCAGCTTTATCTTTCGCACTTCTAGCCCATTTCCCATCGTGTGTTTTGATTGGGGGGATCTGCGTTTTTTGTCGTTTTGACCCTTTTGTTGCTTTCCAGAGGGAATAGTCGGTATCTTTAGTTGGAGCTAGGGAACAAAGGTATTTTCCAATTGTTTCACTTTTTCACTTTTTTTATGAGTACCTTAAGTTTGATGCACGAGTTGTTTAAGGTGGTTCTATCTTGCGGCGCACGCGTAGTCTGCCATTTCTTTGGGGCTTTTCATTTTTCCTGCACTAGTTCTCTTACTTTTATTGGGTAAATAACCGAGTTTTCTTTCCTGGATGATAATTTGGGGGTGCATTCCCAAGCCGACCATTGTATGACATCAAGGAGCTTGTCTAGTTCTTCTTCTATTTCATTTTCACTTTTGATTGACACTTGAAGTTCTATTTTTCCTCCTCTACCAACTGCCTAAACAGTTCCCAATTTGTTTTGTTGTTTGTGAGCTGTGGTGAATTGGTTTTTTCTATTACATTTTCACTAACCGTCATAATAACAGGAGAATGATCAGATGTTAGACTTTCATCATTTTCTAAGAAGATGTAGCGTTCCGATATGCCTTTAGTGATGTAGAAATCTATTAGATCTGGGATTTTGTTAGGATCAGTTGGCCAGTACGTTGGTTTCCCTCTTGAGTAAAATTCACAGTTTGAGTATTGGCCAGCTGCAAGTAACTCTTTGACTTTTGGAGAGGTTAATCTTGAACCCCAGAAGGTATTTTTTGCATTAAAGTCACCTCCAATATTGAAGTTACTTCCTAATTTCTGGAACAAGTTAATGTAGTCTTCTTTCTTTAGGTTATACCGTGGAGGGCAATATATCGCAGATACATTACAGGTGTTGTGATAACCAAATTTAACCGTTACGGTGGTTACTTGCATGGATTCTTTTTCTATTTTTAATTCTTCATGATGTTTGATATTGTCCCTAATAAATATAGCTGACCCTCCTCTTGCTCGTTCTGCGGGGTGGGTGGTATGGTAACAAGTATATCTCCCGATTGATACGTAGGAGCTGCTGAGGAGCTGTAAGATGTGTTTCTGATATTAAGCATTTATCAATTTTCTCGGTTTTTAAAAATAGTTCGAATTCTTCTAGGTGTTGTGTTAATCCGTTTGCATTCCATATGGCTATTCTAAATGAGTAGTTTTGATGTCTGGTTGCTGCTCCGGAATTATGAATTGAACTATTTATTGCATACATTATTTATGTTTAACTATTTTGGAGCTTGGTGTTTCCAGCAGATTAAGTCGATCCAGAATTAACTTATTTAGCTTATTCTGTTCCTCAAGGCTCTTTAAAATTGCTTGGACAGTGTTTTTGAAATTTTCAGTACCGTTGGTCTCATTTTCTTTCGAATTTGAAGCGGCCTGAGCATATGTGTAATTCTCCCTACGCACAGATGCTTCATTTCTTGCTCGATCCTTGTTTGAATGACTTAGAGGGCGTTTGCGTGCCTGATCGCTCATTTTCTGTAGCTGCTTAGCAACCTCACATCCTCGGTAGCTTGCTGGATGTTGCCCATAACAATTTATACATTTTGCTGGTTCTTCTTTAGATAGTTTGCAAGTTTGTGTTGGGTGCTTTTCAGCACATTTCACACATCTTGGATCGCGCGCGCAATATCGTTGCGTATGGTTATAGCATTAGGCATTTTTTACATTGTACTATTCTTGTACTGCCTCTTTTAACAGCGTCGATCTTTACTCGCATGTTGAGTATGCCAGTTATATTGTAAATTTTTTCTATTTGCTCGGATTTATCAAAGGTTAGCATGAACAGGAGAAGCCCTCTTTATGAAACGGGTTCTAGTCGGTTCTCCCCGCTACGTCTCTCTTTTTTAATAATGTTCACGGTATCAAGGATTTTAAATCCTTTATTTTCTAGGTCCTCCATTATTGAATTAACTTCACAGGTTGGATGTAGTCCTCTTGCCATGACCTTGATGGGACGATCGTTTTTATTTTCGTACGTGTACCACTGATATTTTTCCATATTCAGCTTCATTGACAAGTTTCTGTATGCGTTTGGATTTGAAGTGTTAATCTTCCATACATTATTGTTCAGAGCAGTAATTTTATACTCTTGTTCCGTAACATTACTCATTACACTTTGGATTTCTGAATAGTTGGTTACTCCTACTATAAAAATCGGTGGTGGGGCTTTTACCTTTGGCTGTGCTTTATTTTGTTGAGCTGGTTGCAGTTTGAGTGATTTTTCTACTTCTGATGTGGACTCAGCGTCATTTATTGGTGGAGGTGGTTTTTCTTTTGGTTTAGCTGCTTGTTGTTGTTGTTCTAGAGCTAGTTGTTTATTGATGATTAATTGTTTTCTAGAAACCTCTTTTGAAGTTGATGGTAAAGTTTCTGCCATTTCTGGTGAGTGTTGCGTTTTCCTTTTGTTACTTGGTCTTTTACTCCGTTTCAACATCCAATTTGTTTCTCTTTCTAATTCTTCTTCATCCGTATGGAATGGATTACTGTCATCATCGATTGTAGGGCTGGGTGTCTTCCCAAGTTCTGCACGTATTTCAACTGCTTTTTTGAGTTCTTCATTCTTTAAAATTGTGAATTCTTTTTTCAATTTAGTTGTAAATTCCTTTATTTCTCTTAGTTGTTCACGGAGTTTGGCATTTTCCTTCTCGTACTGAAATATATTTTCAGTTGAAGATCTTGGTAAATTGGTACTTCGTCCAAATGGGTTAAACAATGATTTAAAGGAATTAAAAGTGATGATTTGTTAAACGTTAAGTTTTAACTGATCATTTTTCTTTGAAAACTATAATTTAATAAAAAAATTTAATAATAGTTAGTGATTATGTATGTAGGATTTGTGGCTGCATTCACTGGATCTCATGGAAGAACTTGCTATGACATCATGGATATGGATGATAAAAAGTAAGATTTTGTTAATTAAATTTCATTATAAATTGTATAATTTTAATTACTTTCTAGATTTATTGATCATTTATTTTATTTATTTATTTAATCAATGAAATTAAACAAAAAATATTTGTGGGTGAATGGGTTACTAAAATACCGATACAGAATTCGTTATATGTATACATTTTATATAATTTCCCAACGACGGGAACAAGCAGTTATATAAACAAACTTTTTTAATAAATCATCTCATCCCGATCGTTAGCTCCCCAATTAGATGAGCACATTTTTGTAAGCAGAAAAGGCAATCATTCCTTAAATGTTCAGTTGGTAATGAAATTAATATTTTTGGTTAGTTTATAAATTTAATACACTTATTTCACATTTTTTAGATTCGTAATTACGACCTGCTTATTGTGTTCGTTTGCGCTACTTACCCGTGATCATCCCATGATTCGGGCATGGACGTTAACTCAAGATCGCGAAAATTTAAAAATGAGTTACGAAAATGGGGAGTGAAATACCTGGCTCTTAGATGATACATTATATCCCTTAGAGCCATGGCTCATAACTGCCTTTAGGAATCCAAACGAACGAGAACGGAAGTATAATTATTTACATGTCCAAGTTACATGCAAGTCTTCTTGGGGAGCGAGTATTAAGGTACGAGCTTTTAAAGGTCAAAAAATTGTTATTGGATGGCTACTGCCAACCTGCAGATATCACTAAGCGCATGCAGAGGCCTCCACGGTGATTTTTTGCCGGCTACGTTCTCAGGGAGAAGTGCGAAGGGTCGTGCGGTTTGAGGCTTGCATGTACTTCTGGCTTACACCGTGATTAACAGATAATTAAATAAAAATAAAACGCAAATAATAAAATAACCCGGATGTTCCGCTGAAATTCGTCGGCCGGAACTTGAGGAACGAACAACGAAATAATCATAAGAGAGAAAGAGAGGTGCATTGGTGCGCGCATCCATTCGAAGTCAAACAGGGGCAAGCCCTGGTTACGAAATTGGATGCGGGCACCAAGGGACCGCAATCAACATGCCGACACAGAGGGAGTCTCCGCTCCCATCACACCATACCGAAAAAATTAATAATTCATTTTACAAAGAATATCAACTACAAAAATAGAAATAATACAACAAAAATAATTGCCGAAAGAAAACAACTGGAGAAGAGAAGCGCGAGACGAAACGAGACGCGAGAAGCGAGAACAATATGCATCGAGCGTGCACCCGCTGTGCGGCGCTCGATTACAAAAATTTTCAAAATTATAACCACAAAAAAAATTCTTAAATATATATAAAAATAAAATCAAAAAATTTAAAATATATATAAAAATAAAATCAAAAAAAAAAATTTAAATAAAAATAGGAAAAATTGTACCTTACTTAAATAAAAAAAAAATGTTGCGGCCTTGCGCAGCCGTCATGCCACAGACGACCTTGCCCCATCCGGACCGTTGCGGCTTTGGTGCCGTTAAATACTTCGGCCTCGACTGGCCGCCAAACAAAAAATACTGGGCGTTGTCCGCCTTAACCGTAAATAATAAGAGTGGCCTCAACTTGCCACCCGTTAACCGTCCAACGATGCGGCACTTCCGCCGGTATATATAATAGCAAATCAGCGGGCACCCGTTTCTCAGCTGCCCGTATATAACTTGGCAGAATGTCCTCGATAATTAGAATCAACCGAAAATTTTCTTTATTTCAAGGATACTACTGTATTTTAAAGGTTTTCTTGTATATTGATATAACAACCAGCAATGTTTTCCACAACTAAACTGTGCACATAATTTTGATTATTTAATTTATATGGCGAACCATAATTTGCCACCCCACTCACTTTCGACACCAAAACTTCTTTTTATTAACAATTTGTATTTTATTTATTAATTAAATAATTATATTTAAGCAACCACATAAATAAATCATATACAATTTTCACTATAACTAGTCTTAAATTATCAAATTAGTTTTAATTTATAGATGGATTAACAACGCAAAAACTTGATTGCATAAAAAAAAATCGAAACTCGAGCACAAAATTATTACTCGATTTTTGTACACATTCCAAAAACAAAAAAATTGTTTTCCATCCAAACTCAAAGAAAATCACTACTCGAATCCATATCAAAAAAAAACTCTCACGCCGCACAGCTCTCAAAACGTTCTAGAAGAAATTAATCTCTCTTCTCTGTCTCTCCTTTATATCAAATTTTCGTTGATATAAAAGAGAGAGACATATAAGAAAAACATTTTTTCCAAAACGTTTTACTTTGCACACACTCGATGCGCATTGCTCTCGCTCTCTCGTCATTCTTCTCACCTCTGCGCCACCACACGATGAGGTACAAAACAAAAACGTCGCGAGTGCGTTCAGCGCACATTTGACAGACAACTACGAAAGCGAAGACAACAACCGAGGTGAATAAAATAACACAAAAATCGTAGTTGCGACCACACAGTCGTAACAAAATAATAAACGTGTGCTGTGCATTCAACATATGCATAATACACAAAATTAAGTTGACCGAACCACCAACCACATTTAATTAAATATTGGAGAATGGACTTGAGTCTGCCAGACAGAATCGAAATGGATTACTAATTTGTTTTTAAATTAAATTTTTTTCATTAAATTATTAAATAAAAGTCTGAATAAATTAAATTAGTACAAATTACCAGATATTAATTCAATATATAAAAAAATCTGGTTTCATTTCATTTATATTTTAATCACATTTTGGTTTCTTCATTTTTTAAGAGATAGCATTTTCTGTTCGACAGCCGATGTTTTGGCATTGATGGAATTCGACTCTTTGAGTTATTCCAACACCTTATTATGGAAATTTTCGTTTTCTTTCCATTAAAGCTTCAATTCTTCAAGCATATTGGTTTGAATGGGACACGTTTCTTTGGGGCTTGAGGTTGTGGTGTAGGTGAGATTTGTGTCAGCTTGAAGCTGTTGTGTAGGTAACAGTAGTGTGGTATTTATATGTGGTCCGAGATGCGGTGTAAGCTGGAGCTGTATTGTACGTGGTTGAAGCTGCGGTGTTGACCTGATTTTTCTTCTAAAACTGTAATTTCCTGAACACCAGAAATTATGGCGTAGCTAAATTTTGAACCTTCCAGGCCAAAAATATTCTTGTCTAATTTGGTGATCTCCTCGAAAAGGGATAACACCACAGTTCGGGAACCACCACCAGTTTAACGAAGATCCGTGTCCTCATTGCGCAATTTTTTTTATCTTGTTTTCAAGATCCACCCAAACCTATAAAAATTTAACACTTAATATTTTTTACAAAAATATTATTAATTATAAGCCTACCTTTTTCCACCCATCTTCATCATGAATTTAAAATTCATGCAAGCCGGTTCTACCATTCACGCTCATAATGCTCCTGTAGCCATTTCTTGATGATTTTCAATACATTCCAGCTTTTATGTTTTATCCCTAAGATAAAAGTTTTATTTTATGGCTCCCTTATAATATTATTTACAATATAAATTATTTTATATATTTAATATAAATATAATATAATAATACATGTGAAATATTGCATACTTACATCATAAAAAAAAATTTTCTTATATTTACAAAAGAAATAAATAAAAAATTGTTTTACATCAACAACATATTTTGGTTTTGACATAAACTTCTAGTTTGTAAGGTTATGTTGTATGTATCACTGTGTATCACTCAAAACAATTTTTGTGATAGTCGCAAAAAATGATGGTCGAAAATGGTACAACATGGACATTTTATTGAAATCTTCAATATTTCATCGAATATCGGAAATTCCGAAATTACAACATCTCAGCACAGAACATGCATATTATGATCTCTATTCCCTTAAGGTTCAATTTCAATGACACCGCACCGCGCCGATCCGTTAAAATGTCAAAATAGAAAATGTCATATTATATATAATTTATATGAGAAAACGGAAAAGCAATCACAATGAACGGAGCGACGCCGTGTGTTCGGATAATAGTTTTCGGATAACATAACCTCAGAATTCATTTGACAACTATAGAAAGTGTATATCGTTTTCAAAATATTAAAAAATAAAAAAAATTAAGAAATGGACTTCAACTTTGAAGAATTTATTGAAAAAATAAAATTTCATCCCAATAAGGCGAATAAAAATTATTTGGAGTTAAAAAGAAAGAAAAGATTATGGACCGAAATCTCCAATGAATTTAATGTGAACGGTTAATATATTTATCTAAACACAAACAGTTGAAATTAATTAATTACCATGTTAAAACTATTATATATATTAAACTAGCTGACCCGGCGAACTTCGTACCGCCTCAAAATCAATAAATGTTTTTTAAAGTTATTAGCTTAATAAAATTGAGTTTTTTATTAAGATTAAATAAATTAAATGAATACTCCAAATTAATTAAATTCAATGAAATTACAAAAATCAAAATGAAATATATTTTAATTACATTGAAATGAATGTAATTCACGTGGCAGCAAGGCTTTCGTTTTATTGAATTGAATAGAAATGGTTCGCGTAGCATTATTGCACTACTTTCTTTTAAACTATTTGCTGGGTGAGTTGCAATGGAGTCGAGTCCCTTCATTGTAGCACCTTGTGATATACGACATTTTTTGTTTTATTGTTAGGTGCGAGAACGAATAAAGCGGATGGTTTACCGACACGTGAACATGCTACGTACAATTGGCCGTGAGAGAAACATTCATTTTCTAGATTCAGGCCACAAACACTCAAGGATTGGCCTTGTGATTTGTTGATCGTCATGGCGAATGCAAGACGAATCGGAAATTGAATTCGTTTAAACTCGAATGAGAACTTCCTCACCTTTGAACTTCCCTTGAAGTATCGTCGCGTGAATTACATTGCCCATGAGTTTTCTCACCACCAAACGCGTTCCGTTACATAGTTTTGGTTGATTCAGGTTTCGTAGCATGATGATTATCGAGCCAACTTTTAGTTGTAAATTGTGCGGTGGCAAGCCAGGTAGATCCAATGAGTTTAAAAATTCAGTTGGATAGTTGGTTGCTTCGTCTTCGTTTGTCACACAGTCAATAGATTTGAAAAAATGAAGTGGACCGACGATTAGATTTTGAATTGTAAAATTTAAGTGATCCACATCTTTGTTCTTTGCCGCAAGAATTACTCGTTCACTCACCCAATTGTGATTTTTGTGGTTAGTAATGATGTTCGGGAACACTTTGTTGATGAGCTCGTCCTTCGTTGAGACAAAAATGCAAAAGTTCTGAGGAAACGAAATCAATCCGTTCGATTTGTCGACCGGAACACAGCCATTACCGATAGTCAGCAATTGCTTGGAGAATTCTTCGGCAGATGGATCGTTTAACAATGCAACTCGCATGTTTGTCGTCAGCTGAAGTTTCTTCACATAACACCACAGAGTCGATGATTTGAGGTAAGCGTTTATTTCATCAGCAGCGGTCAATCTTGGAATAACTGGTATTGTTTGACGGAAATCGCCAGAAAGTAGAATCATTGCGCCTCCAAAACATCTTGAGTCATTGCGTAGATCTTTCATAGTTCTATCGAGTGCTTCCAATGCGCGTTTGTGCGCCATTGTACATTCATCCCAGATGATGATTTTACTTGCTACCAAAACTTTCGCCATTGCTGAGTGTTTTGCAATGTTGCATGTCGGGTTTTCAGCCGATTGAAGGTTTAACGGTAATTTCAACGCTGAATGAGCTGTTCGGCATCCTTCTAGCAATGTGGCCGCTATCCCAGAAGAAGCAACTGCTACAGCAATATCGGATCTCGCACGAACAGTGGCCAAAATCAATGACATGAGGAATGTCTTCCCAGTTCCACCGGGCGCATCGAGGAAAAATAATCCACCATTTCCATCATGAATTGCCTTCATTAACGTATCGTACACTCCTTTCTGTTGGAGGTTCAACAGTGGTACATTGGTTCGAACTGATTGGTTCAATGCATCTCGATCATATTCATGTTCACGTTCCAATTCTCGATTGAAAGCGTCGTTCATTCCACGACATGGCGTTGGCATTCCTAATTTGACTAACAAACTGCCGCACATGCGAAAACACATGTCTTCGATCAAAAGCAAAGCCTGGTTATGTATCTCCTCATTCACCTCGAGATCGGGATTTCCGAAACTGACACGAATTCGATGTAGAATGTCTTCTGACATGTCATTCTTGTACTTGCTCCATAGTTCACGTGGATTTGATGGGAAGCATGTCGAAATAATGATAGCAAATAATGTGCGTATCTGGTTTGGAGTTGCAGAAATAATTGATTCAGCGATTGTCATGTCCCAATGAGTATCGTTTTCAAGCAAGTTGAGCTGTTGACATGCAGCACGAAATGTTGGGCACACTACACCATTGACAGTTTGAAGTGATTCAAATGATGTCGGCCCACGAATATTCACCAGCAACAACCGCAAGTAGAAGCATTCGTCATTCTTCGGATGAACTGTGTAAATGCGACCAAGAGCATCAGTAGAACGCACATTTGGATGATCAGGAACCTCATCGCCTTGCTTCCGACGTTGAAATTTTTTTGATGAGGCGTTCCAAGTGTAATAACGTGGCATCTCAGAGTAGAGCAATGTTCGTGCAAACGGATCACTTTGACAAATCGAAAAGAAACTGGTCAATGTTGTTGCTGGAGGTGTCTCAGCACGTTGAGCAACATTCGATGAGTTGAAATAAACTCGTTGACCATTCTCCAGATGCACCGCTAAATGTACAACAGTGGGATGACGTTCATGAATAGGGAATGAGAATATACGCCAAATCGCCTCATTGCAGCTCACATATCGACCAACTTGATAATGCGTGATTTCATCGTTTGTATTGGGATTTTGAACACCAAAAACTGCCATATCGCTACCTTTCGTGACATATTTACAAATGTATTTTATGGACTTCACTGAATTGCAGTACTCCACGTTGCAATGCGCCTTGAATGTTTTGGAAAGAAGTGGCGAATATGGAACAATCCAAGTGTTGTCGACCACGAACTCATTTCCTCTCACTATCGTTGTGATAGTTCTACCGTTATCATCGGCTGATCGACGCCGGTACAGTGGATAACCATCATTGCCAGTGATAGTCTCTGCGGTTAAATTTCGTGGATAACGCTTGGAACACTTGTTGTCGACCATGCACAGTGATTGGGGATTGATGGAGCCACACGGACCGTGAACCATGTTCGTAATTACAACATCATGCAGGTCTGGATCGGTTTCGGGATCAGGAATCTCGGCACATATGATGTCATCTATTTGGTCTGGTCGAATTTTTTCGGCTAACCAAATAAGAATGTGAGCATGCGGCAAGCCTCGTTTCTGCCATTCAATTGAATACATCCAACATCGAGTATCCCCAAAGACGCAATGCCTAACAATGTAGTTCATCAGCGACCGGATTTTTTGTTTGAAGACACGTGCGATGATGTCGTGCCGATCACTTGTTATTTGCCCGGGTAGCAACAGTTGAACAATCTCTATCCATTTCGGATTGCAAGTAAAAGTGATGAATAAATCTGGACAACCGTAATGACGAACATATGTCATTGCATCTTGCGCATATTCATGCATATGACGCGGGCTGCCAATGTACGTCGCCGGTAGAATAGTCAATCGACCAACATTAGCTGCATCTCCTTCGGTGCTGATTGCATCGCGTAAATGGAATTATTCCTCCGAACGCAGTTTAGCTTGGTTCAACCGAATGAAAATGAGGCGCTCTGTTTCGATTTTGACGTACATGCCGACGATATATTGCTGAAGCAAACGACGAAATCGCAGCAAATAGTTGTCAGCATTTTGACGAATCATCAAACGATATGCATAATAATTCATCGAGCTAACCTTCTTGTTAGTTTCCTCACCTGAAATGAAATCAGTAAAATTAGTGTCATAATCTAAATTATGATATCAGTACTCACCGCTCAATTGATTTATCATGTTGATATTGAAGTGATATCCATCGTCTCCTTGCCAAAACATCAGCGGGTATTGCAATGTATCGTATGAACGGTGTGTTTCATTTATTCGTTGCAGTTGTCCGAAGATCCGATTGATTCGCAATAGTCCGAAGTCTAATTGCATTACGGCTTCGTGGTGAAAGATTAGATCTTCTGGCTCGCGGCATTGTAAATAATACTGGAAAATTAATCACACAATCCAAAATTACATAATCAATTATCGATGTGCGCACAATCACAAATGTGATAACCTCACAAAGTGAACATCTTCGAAGAGAACTTTCCGTTTAAAAATCCCGATCGAAAATAGAATTCCGCAGAATAAAAAAAAAATTAAAAAAACCAAAAAAAAAAACTGGTGTCCGGTGTTGGGACACTCTGTACCACTAAAAAAATTACGTACTATTGTACGCAAAAAAGTACTGTTTTCTTATTGTTATTGGCATACACCACACAACCTCTTATTTCACTAAATTCCACCACTTATTTTAATATTATATGCTAAACCACAAACCACTTAACTAATATGAAATAACCAAAACCAAAAATAAATTAAATTTAATATTAAAATCGCAAAGGAAAAAAACTTTTTTTGGAGCTGTCAAAATCTACTATTCGCACTGAAATCGTAACTCGGACGAAGATTTTATCTATATAAATAGATAAGTAGATGAAATAAAAAAAAAATTGGATAAAAAATAAAATGGTAAATGTGCATGCAGCCTCCAGTCGGATTCGTATCCAGTACCTTGCAGTCCAAGCGCCGAAGCTTTAACCACTGCACCACTCGTCACATACAAACTACACCTACAAAATTCATATAAAAAAAGGTTTTTTTTATTAGATTTTTGGGGCTTCCCTTTTGAGTTTTTCCGACTTTTCTTTTTTCCTAAATCACCACTGTATTGAGACGAACAAAATAAAAAAAACAAAATGTACTAAATATATGAGAAAATGAATTTTCTTGATAACTTTTTTGTTGGTGAATTTTTCCAATGTTTTAATAGTTATTATGCTATTCGGAACGGAGTCAAACTCAACAAAAGAAAGATCATAAAAATCGGTCCAGCCGTTCTTCAGTTATAAATGGTGTAACTAACCCGACTTTGTTTTATATATATAGATGTATATGTTATATACAATCGATATATGTACAATGTACATATATAAATGTTTATATAATGTTTTTATTCCAGCAAAAAAAAAGTGGAGTGGAATCCGGGATCGTTGTGTAAACGAAAAGAAGAAATTTTCACAGTCATCTGGGCCGGGGGCACATAATCTTCCGACGTGGGAACTATTTCCTTTGCTACAATTCCTCGACGATTGTATTAAACGTCGTAGATAATTCTCAATACTGTTATTATTTGACTAAATAACATTTTTTTAATAAAACACTTGGTTACTGTTTCGCAAAAAAAATTTCATTTTAATTATTTTTATCTTAAACTTTCACAACTTATTTTAGAATGATAGAAAATACATAATTCGACGACATTGAGGATAGCTGTAGCAGTTTACAGTTTGATAATGATATTGATTGGGAAAGTACGGGAAATGCTAGTTCATCATCTACACCACACGACCACACCCATCAACACCAAAGCCACCAACGCCAAAGCCACCAACACCACAGCCAACAACAAAAAGACAAAGAGTAGCAAACGTTGATGAAGTGGAGAAAGCAATTTTGGCGAGTTTAAATAATTTAAACAATAAATTAAACGTGATTGAAAAAGAGGAAACAGAGGACGGCTGTTTTCTTAAATCAATAGGGTTTTCGATGAAAAAAATGTCAGACGAGGAGAAAACCAATTACAAAACTTTAATGCTCCAAAAAAGCTAATGAAACAATATATAACTCGCACAACGTTTGGGAATAAAATTTTTATTTTAAATTATAATTATGTATTTTAACTCACCATTTTGTACTGAAATGGAACCGCGCCCTCTCCACAGAAATATTTAGCCAGTTGATTTCTCATAGTCATTGCTGCGCGAGTTGAATTGTTTGATCCAAAACGAGTTGATCTTAATGGTGTTATTTCATTTCGCCATTTCCAGATTCCACATTTCTTCAAATTCTTTGGCAATTTGTAAGTAGTTAGAAGGACCCGGAGTTCCGACATAAGATGGAAATGGAACTTTCCATATTATATCGCATGTATCCAAAATAATAGTTCTCACAGCCGTTTTGCCCATTTTATAGTTCCAGACAAGAAACTGGGGAGACACTCCTTGCGACAAATATCTGAATTGAAGAAAATTCATTTGTTTTCAAATTATTATCTTCAAACTTTGTTATATACTTACGAAAGCGTAACTACCAATCTGCATTCAAAATTTATAGGACGTCTAATTGACAGTTTTGTAAGATCGTTTTCAAATAAATTCAACAGCACATTATAGACCGATCATTCGTGATGCTGTATAAGATAGCGGAATTTTGACAGCGGAAAATAAGATATTGCGCTACTCGCCGCAAGTGGCAGCACTATCACTAAAGAGAAATAATTTTGTTATGTAATTACCAGCGGAAATTTTTCATTCATTATGTACCACTTTTTTCACTAAATAAAATATCCCAGCGGAATAAAATATTAAAAGTGAACCTTAAAATGGCAAATTAATTGATCTCCGAGAAGAAACTCGGTATATGAAATCTTGAAATTTAACAACAATCCGTCTATCCACCAATTCTTCCAATAGTAACCAATACTTTCGGTTGTTTTTCTAGTAGCCTAGGTCATACTGAGGCTATATGGAAAATTTGGGGAAAATTCATAGACCAGAATTTTCACTAGAATTTTTTGATTTACTGCGGCCATATGTGATTTTCAGTTTTTGACGAATATCTCAAAAACTTCCACTAGTAACCAATACTTTCGGTTGTTTTTCTAGTAGCTTAGGTCATACTGAGACTATATGGAAAATTTGGTGAAAATTCATAGACTAGAATTTTCAGTAGAATTTTTTGATTTTCTGCGGCCAAATAAGAGATTTTCAGTTTTTGACCAATATCGCAAAAACTTCCACTAGTAACCAATACTTTCGGTTGTTTTTCTAGTAGCCTCAGTATGACCTAGGCCACAATTTTCACTAGAATTTTTTGATTTAGATACATTAGTAGAAGTTTTTGAGATATTGGTCAAAAACTGAAAATAACATATGGCCGCAGAAAATCAAAAAATTCTACTGAAAATTCACCTCTGTGAAGATAGCCCAAATTTCTATCCCCGAAAATCGAAAAAGTTGCTTATGGCAATACTATACATTTTTATGTATACTATTGCGACATTTAATTATTAATTATAGCAATAAATCTATATTTGGCAATTATTCCAGAAAATTTTTGAAATGTTTTAATTTTTTTTTTTACTTAGTTTGACACTTGAAGACTTATATAAATTGAGAAAAAGCGGGGGTTTCCCCATCTTCTAAGGTATACAACGTATTAAAATTACATTAAAATATATTTTATATATTGTGATAGTTGATTTTTTAACATTTGTGGCACTATCAGAAGAAGCGATAAGAGCGATAAAAACTCTTTGATCTGTGTCTGCAAGGTTGACGAAGCAATTAATATTATTTAAAATAATATTAATTGCTTCGTCAACAATATTTAAAAAAATATTGGAAAAATAAAAGAGTTAAAAATTTTCCCCAGAAAAATGTTTGTGTCATGATAGTTTTAGCTATCATGACAATAAATTTTCGGGGCTGACAGTAAAAATATCGTGATTTTTTGGGCTGAGAGTAAACAAAATGTCATGATAGCAATAATTAGTATTGCCATCGCATTTTTCGGGGATGGAATTTGGGCTATCTTCACATACATTGAAAATTCTGGTCTATGAATTTTCCCCAAATTTTCCATATAGTCTCAGTATGACGTAGGCTACTAGAAAAACAACCGAAAGTATTGGTTACTAGTGGAAGTTTTTGAGATATTGGTCAAAAACTGAAAATCACATATGGCCGCAGAAAATCAAAAAATTCTAGTGAAAATTCTGGTTTATGAATTTTCCCCAAATTTTCCATATAGTCTCAGTATGACCTAAGCTACTAGAAACACAACCGAAAGTGTTGGTTACTAGTGGAAGTTTTTTGAGATATTGGTCAAAAACTGAAAATCTCTTATTTGGCCGCAGAAAATCAAAAAATTCTACTGAAAATTCTGGTCTATGAATTTTCCCCAAATTTTCCATATAGTCTCAGTATGACCTAAGCTACTAGAAAAACAACCGAAAGTGTTGGTTACTAGTGGAAGTTTTTTGAGATATTGGTCAAAAACTGAAAATCTCTTATTGGGCCGCAGAAAATCAAAAAATTCTTCTGAAAATTCTGGTCTATGAATTTTCCCCAAATTTTCCATATAGTCTCAGTATGACCTAAGCTACTAGAAAAACAACCGAAAGTGTTGGTTACTAGTAGAAGTTTTTGAGATATTCGTCAAAAACTGAAAATCTCTTATTTGGCCGCAGAAAATCAAAAAATTCTTCTGAAAATTCTGGTCTATGAATTTTCCCCAAATTTTCCATATAGTCTCAGTATGACCTAGGCTATTAGAAAAACAACCGAAAGTATTGGTTACTAGTGGAAGAAATGGCGGATAGACGGATTGTTGTTAAATTTCAAGATTTCATATACCGAGTTTCTTTACTTCGGAGATCAATTAATTTGCCATTTTAAGGTTCACTTTTAATATTTTATTCCGCTGGGATATTTTATTTAGTGAAAAAAGTGGTACATAATGAATGAAAAATTTCCGCTGGTAATTACATAACAAAATTATTTCTCTTTAGTGATAGTGCTGCCACTTGCGGCGAGTAGCGCAATATCTTATTTTCCGCTGTCAAAATTCCGCTATCTTATACAGCATTCATTCGTGTATGTAATAAAAATTCTTCACTGTCCATTTCTTTCATTTTTTTGTATGTTGAAACGAAATAGCAGCCATCAACATTTCGACTACGATTTAGCGGTCTTACCCAGCACCTTTTTTTAGAGTATTTATACCTTTTGTATCTCTTATATATCATATGTAGCGTAAACAAATTATATACCCCCCTATTATACCTTTCGTTTTCATTTTATTAAAATTCTGAAATTGTTCTTGAAAATATTTAAATTTTGAAAACTGTCACTTTTCTGGAATGGCGCGGCACACTGTGTTTTACAATCCGTAATGACGGACAGATGCGGTATGATTCGACGCGGTGCGGTGTCATTGAAATTGAACCTTAACATGGATTCTCCACCTCCTATTGCTATCTAGTTATGGTAGAAAATTTCGATCAAATGGCAAGTGGAGACTCGCAGTAATATGTATATGCTATCTGTATGCTATGAGACATGCTATGTCGGCAGAACTTGATAGCAGGTATATAGCAGGCATATTTTGACGTTTCTTCTATTTCAATATGGCGTCTACTGACATTTTAAGTATTTATTCAAATGACTAGTAGTCTAGACTATCGACAAAAGAATGATTTCAAAAAGTCAAATTATAGCAAGTTTACCACAACGCAAGTGTCAGCCCAGAAATGTTTAAAAAGACACAATTTTCTATATATAAACCCAAAAATTATTCTGTCAACGAAGGGAAGTCTGCCATGTTTTAGTGTCAGCCCAAAAATAAATCTGTCGCGATACTATCATGACAGAAAAATATTACTGTCAACCAAAAAAAAAAAAATTATAAAACGAAATACGACATTGTTCATGTTTGCGGGAGTTGATTTTTTTCATATGAAAAAAATAACCAATTGGGAATTCCCGAATCATGCGAGAGTGTACAACATTAGTTCACGTTATCGAGCTTTCTATAATTGTTTACGTTATCGAGTAGTACATGTACGGACAGCCCTTAAGCCCCCGATTCCATTGCCTCCTTTGATATAACTGTTTATCGAAATAATCAGGGGCCATACTCAAAATATTCCGATATGGAATTAAAATTAACTATTTATTTCGTTGGATTTTTGATTTGAGAGTAGTGTGTTATCTATCATGCGGTTTGATAGTCTCACGACAGATTTATTTTTGGGCTAACTTTAAAATATAGCCGTTTTGCTGTGATAACAGAATAGAATTTACAACTTTAAATACATAAGGAACCACAACTTTATTACAGTATTTCATATTTTTTTTAACTGTAACATTTGCAAGCTTGTTTCCTACTATTTTCTATCACGATAGTTTAATTTGTTCACGATTCTTGCATTAGCGTTGCCAGCTTTTTAATTCGCCATTTTTTGCACTAAAATCTTGGGCCAACTTCATAAAGGTCTATGGCACAAGTAGCACAATGTATCATAATTCTTCATTGTGCAATATCTAATTTTTCAGACGGAATCAGTTTTATCAGCCGGAATCATTAGGAGAAAATCGGATCCAAAACTCAGCCGGAACCACTACAATAGGAGCCGGAACCATATAAATGCAGCCGGAACCAGAGAATAGCTAGAGGGAACTATATAGTGGGTGCATGGTTCCGACTGGTTTTATAAGGCTTCTTAATGTTCGTGATACAAATTTTTGTCGTCTTATTTATCTCTGCCATTCTGTCCAAATAAGGTGTGTAAACTGTCTTAGCACTTTAGCCTAAAGTTTAAAATTAAAAAGAGCGATCTTCTCACGTATAACATGCATGTATAATTATAACGTCTACAGTTAAGAGATTAAGAGCTTTCAAATCAAATATAGCATTAAACAGAAAACAGGCATTACCTAAAATGTCAAACTGCATATAATCGCTCCTCTATCGCAAAGTATTGCCCAATGTAATTATATGACCTTTAATATAAAAATTCCGTCAATGATAAATTAAAACACAATTTTTTGCCCTTTTTGGCCATAAATTCGTTTATTTTGTACTTACACGACTCCAAAATAGTGTGTTGGTCGAGTTCAATTCGTATTTCACCACCACCCACAACACCTCGGAATACGCGACGGTACAAACTAAATTATTTCACCAAATACAAACAGTACACAAAATACAATTTTTACATTGTGTACGGGGAGGGGGGGGGGGGGGGGGGGAGGGGGGGAAACATGGGGTTGGGAAACTCGTTGAAATTTATAATGAATTTTTATTTTGGCAAAAAGAAAAAGAAACTGAAAATTACGAGTACACACAATGAAAATGACAATATGACACGCGATTTTCTGTTTTTGGTCGGTTTTCAGTTTTGATAAAGTAGTGTTTTCAGATACACGCCCCTCATTTTCATTTTTCGTTTTGTAAAAAATGAGGGATGAAAATATACTCGTATATTATTTTGCTACCCTCCGGCATACACAATATAATACTTAAAAACAAGTAAAATATAAAAAAAAAAAAATTCACTGTGCAAAATTTGGGTTGAACACCATTCAAAATTGGTGTACGTACGAATACCTTGCGACAAGAAAATGGTGAAAATTTTACGAGCTTGGCTGGTGTACATAAAACTATTTAACTAGCTTGCGGGATTATTATAGTTTGTGTATGTGGGCGGAGGTGGATAATGAATGATAAATAAGCAAGCCAAAAATATGTGCAATTTGGAGTTGGGCGTAGGGGTGGTGATTGGTGTTATTAATTCTATAACATGACAGTCAAATTAGAGGGTAATTTTTTGATAATATTTTTATTTTGATTGTTTTATTATTACTTGTATTACTATTATTTTTCTATTACCACCAACAACTATTTATTATATACCTACATACCTACATTAGTTATTTGTTAGTTTAGTGTTTTTGGGCGATGTAGATATTTTTATTGGAAAATAATATTGACAATTTTCGCGCTGTGCAAACAAGCGGGGTTGATTTGGTGTCACCATTACCGACTTTTCAATTTTTTTGTTTTAATGGGAATTTTTTTTGGTTCGTTGTGTTGTGTGTTGGGCGCGATAGTAAAATTAGATAAGACTGGTTCAAGTTTATGTTAGACGTTGGCATTCAATTTTGTCGTTTTGTTAAATTGACGGGAAATATTAATTAGGGTTTGTTTACTGTGCGGTCATTTGGATTATCTTTTGCATACAATTACTGACTCTGATGCAGGTTATAGTAATCTTATACTATTTTGAGGTTTACTGATAAGTTTAATTTGTTGCAGTTGAAATGTTCATTTTGACTTATTCTACTTCTCACCAAATTGGTTTTTTGGCAGCTACGGAAGAGGTTTAGATTTTCATCAAATAATTGATCGGTGCACTTTGCTTTGTAGATTTTAATTAAGAAAATCTCTGATGACTGCTTTCAGCACAAACTAATCTTATATTAAATCAATATCTTCACTCGATGGAATAAAATCTTAAACAAACGCTGTTAAAATTACAGAAAAATAAATGAAGTGTGTTCTTGTTCAAGATTTTGATACTATATCACCCTTAATTCTCGAACAACCCTAATCATGTTATCTTGATGAATTAACAGTTTTGAATAGTGTTGATACCCACGTGGCATCATATATAGAACTTCTATGGAACAAAAACTGATTTAAAGGTGGGCTAAACCTTGTTTGGCAAAATATCCTTCACTTATTTACTATATCAACTAGGTGCGTATACAAAACAAAAATGACCATTCGACATTCAATCGATGAATTTTGAAGCATTTTTAAGAGTAGAGCAATTGTATATCAAACTTAGACAATTATACTTCAAGAATGTGTTTATTCACTTGCTAAAAAAATGAATAGTGCCACAGTCCCAAAATTTTCTTCTATGGTTACGTCCCTGAAGCTAGCTGAACCCAAACAGCGGAACACAGAATGTATGGATAATTATCAAAACCCAAACAAATTGAAAATTAAAGGTAAATTATAAGCGAATTAAATGCCCTATTATTTTTTTTTTATTTTGCTCGTTCGGATGACGATTACTCGCTAAAAAATCCAAAATGCATGTACCGCCTATCAAAAACTATGACGTATCCTGGGCTAAGAGTGACAAACAGAAAGTCTTTCTATTTGCTGCTTATTAAGAAGAGACTTTTCAACCGTTGCCTAGAGAATCAGCAAATGAAAATACAACAGTCGTAAACAAAGTCTATAGATGATCTTAACATAAGGCATGTGACCTTATTGGACCTTTAAACTGAAGTCAATAATAACTTAAGTATCATAAAAGCTCCAGGTTATGACTTAATTTCTGGACAAATTGTGAAAAGGTTTGATTGAAGGAAAGATGTGATTGAAATAGATTTAAATATGTTTCACAGCAATGGGAGGTGGCCGAAGTAATAATGATTCCTAAACCAGGTAAATCAGGAAACGATAAAAAATCTTATAGACCGATATCACTACTTCCAGTCATATCAAAAATATTGGAAAAACTGTTGCTTAAGAGACTCAAACCTATAATAGAAGAGATATGCTTAATTCCACCACACTATTTTGGGTTTAGAGAAAATCACTCTACAGTTGAACAAGTTCACAGAATAACGTATGTCATTGAGGATGGTTGCTTTTGAGAATAAGAAAATATGCTCCAGTATTTTCTTAGATGTAGTTCAAGCTTTTGACAAAGTTTGGCACCAAAGGCTTGAATTTAAACAGCATCGAACAGCATAAATTCTTAAATCCTACATAACTGATCGACACTTTAGAGTCAAATTTGAAAATGAGTACTCTGAAATAAAACGAATTTCAGCAGGTATACCACAAGGTAGCCTACTTGGACCTATTCTGTTTATTCTTTATACAAGAGACTTACCGAATATTGACGGTACTACAGTAGCAACATTTGCAGACGATGCAGCTATTCTAGCAGTTGGAAAATATATTTCGGAAGCAACAAGCAAACTTCGAAATGCAGTTAACGCAGTGAGCAACTTTACTTCAGAAATTCTGAGCTCTCAATACACAACAAATTGCTTCTATACAGGCAAATGCTAAAACCAGTATGGACCTATGGTATCCAATTTTGGGGTTGTGCCAACAAGACAAACACGTCCGTGTGCAAAACATGGTGTGTCCAAATCTAAGCCGCAAACAGACATCGTTTGGCCTTGCGACTTATTGATTGTCATTGCGAATGCCAATCTAATAGGAAATTGAACGCGTTTGAATTCAATTTCTGTGAGAATCATTGGAATTCGTGGCAGCAAAACTTTTTCGGCTCGGAATTTGCCATTCAAAATGGTGGCTTCGATAATGTTTTTCATCAATTTTTTAATGACCAATCGCGTGCAATTGCACAGCCGTGGTGGGTTCAAATTCGAAAATAAAATAACCGTAGCTATAACTTTCAGTCGTAGAAGATGTGGTGGCATGCCTGACAAATCCAGTGAGTTTAAAAACTCTGTTAGATAATTTACAGCTTCGTTGGCAACGCAAACTGTATCGATCGATTTGTATGATACCAAGTCGCCTGGCAATGACTGCTGTATCTTGAAGTTTAAAACGTCGACGTCCCCAATTTTTGCTGCCAAAATGGCTCTTCCTTCAGCAACTTTTCCATCGCCGATATCTTACAATTAGTTCTAGAATGTATGTCAGCGGATGGATCTTGTCGCATTTGGACGCGCATATGTTTATTTTTAGCTGGACCTTTTCAACATTACGCCACGGTGGCGATTGATCTCATCAGCGTATACGTTGAACGTGAAATGACGGGAAGCGCTTGTCTGAATTCACCTGAAAGGAGTAACAGGGTGCTGCCGAATAGTTTGTCGTTGTTTTTTATATCTTGGAGTGTTCTGTTCAAGGCCTCAAGAGAATGTTTGTGTGCTATATTACTTTCATCCCAGATGATAATTTTGCATTCTTTCTGCACTGTGGCCATGGACGGTGGTTTTTTTAAGTTGCACACTGCCTCTGGGTTGAATGAGCTATTCTGCCTCCAACCAATAAAGTTGCTGCAATGCCAGATGATGCAACGGCCAATGTGATGTCATTGTTTGATCGTATTTCGTCGAAAATTAGCGAAATGAGAAATGTTTTGTCAGTTCCATCGGGTGCATCAAAAAAAAGAAACCACCTTGTCCCGCTGAAACTGTCAGCATAATGCGGTCGTATAAATGATTTTTTGTTCATGAGTCAGTAGTGGGGCATTGCGAGTACCAATCGCTTCCATTTCTGCAGTATCGTACTGCAGTTCACGATTCATTTCGGTGTCCATTAAATCAGATGCACTTCAATTTGGCGAACTCATACCGAAATGATTGAGTGGTAAATTGGCAATGACAACACACAGATCCTCGATAGCAATCAAGGCTTCATTTACATATATAGCGTTGCTGAATGTAATCGTAAGATCGTTGCACCGTGTACGAATTCGATGCAATACGTGAGTCTTTGAATCTTTGTGCTTATCTCACAACGTGTCTGCTCGTCCCAAGGAACATGTAGTCAAAATAGGGAATAGTGTTGCTTCAGCAAGCATATCGTCCCAATGATTGTCGTCTTCGAGCAAGCCGAGTGCAAGGCATGCATCTTTATATGTTGGATACTGTTGTCCATTCACTTTGCGTATATCTTGAAATGACAATGGGCTGGTGACATTAACAATAATAGTCGCAAATAGAAGCACTCAATCTGCCTTGTAGTATCCGGCACCAAGTGTTTGATTTGAATAGGTCGTGGCATGCAGCAATTAGTGTGCCTTGCTTGCGGGGTATCCACTTTTTGTTTGACTCCATCTGAAATAGTGTGGTATTTCGGAATAAAGTAATGTTCGTGCAAAGACACCGAAAGCATCTGCACTATTACACAATTCAAAAAAATCGGTGAGTGTAATTGTTGGTGGATTTATGACACACTCAATTGCTGCTTCGTTTGTGAAAAATACGCGTTGGCCGTTTTTAAAATGGACGGCTAAATGTATAACTGCTCGGTCCCGTCTATGAACTGGGAAACCAATAATACGCCAGACAGCTTCATTGGAGCTGATGTACATTGGAGCTGATGAGCATTCACATCGGTATTTTGAATTTGAATCACAGTCATATCGCTGCCTTAATTCACAACTCAACATTAATATGAGCATTGAATGTTTTGCTCAGCAGAGGCGAATATGGTACCACACAACGATTGTCAATGTCAATGTCCGTCGACATTTGTGATCGTGTCGTTAGTGAACTCTTTAGGAAAGCGCTTTGCACATTTTCCATCTGCCATGCAAGGCGATAAACGATTCAGATCATCGCATGGGCCATGAATCATGTTTGTGGTAACAATATCGAACAGTAGTTGATCAATAGACGGATCTGGAATTTCCGCGGAAATTACACTATCGATTTCCTCAGGGCGTATTTTGTCGACTAACCAAATCCAAATGTGTGCGTGAGGTAATCCTCGCTCTTGCCATTCAACGGAATACGTCCAGCAACGTGTGGGTCCGAATACGTGTAATTTTGTAATGAAGCTCATTATTGACTTCATTTTTTGTTGAACCCCTGAGCCTGAAAATATATTGTACAAAATTTTGTACGCACTGCGTTGTAAAATTCTAAAATAGCGGTTACAAAATTTGAGGGTGGAGGTAGAAGGAAACAATTTTTTTGGATAGGGACACCCTAATCCCCTAGCAGTATGAATAACACTTTACGTCCTATTGTCATACCTACTAAATATAAATAAAAAATTTCATAAAAAACGGTCGAGCCGTTTCAGAGGAGTGCGACCACAAACACCGTGACACGAAAAAAAAAATTCTGCTCGTTCTAGCAAAACCATTAAGCTTTATCACATCAAAGCTAGCACAACCCAAATCAAAAATCGGACTGAAATTAGAACGCAAACCAAGATCCATTAACATACCAATGATTTTAGACTTATTATGGCTTATTTAATTTCTTCGGTAAAAAAATGTTGGACTAAACTCGTTCTTGAACAAATTTCAGGTCATTTAATTGAAAACTAGAAGAACCCAAATCGAAAATCGGATCAAAACTGAAATACGAATGCGTTCAAGATGAATCGATATACAAATAATTTTAGGCTCATGATGGCGTAATTAAATGCCTGATTAAAAAATTTTGTGATCCACCTCCTTCTTAACCAAACCTCAGGTGATTTAATTTAAAGCAAACAGAATTCGACAATCGAAAATCAAACCATAACCGAAATCAGAACCTCAAATTTGCACAAGAAAAAGTGAAGCCCAAAATTATTTAATGAGGCATTTGATGAGGACATAATGAGCCTGTAATTATTTGTATGCCGATTGATCTAGTTTTGCTTTCTAAATTCGGTTTTGGTTCGATTTTCGAACAGACCTGTAATTTGCCCAGGAACGAGTGTAACCCAAAATTGTTTAATGGAACATTTAATTAGACCATCATGAGCCTAAATTATTTGTATATCAATCGATCAAGTTTTGTGTTTCGATTAAGGCTAACATTTCCTAATTGTGCATTTTGTTGGTCCATCGCATGAGCCTAAAATCAATTGATCTTGTTGCATGTTATAATTTCGGTTTTGTTCCGATTTTTGGTTTGGGATCTGCTATGCTAGCTTTAAATTAAATGACTATGAAATTAAATCAGCCATAATAAGCCTAAAATCATTGGTATGTTAATGGATCTTGTTTTGCGTTCTTATTGTAGATTTCATATTAGTGTTTCATTAATTATATCGCCGACAATATTTTCGGCTAGAGGAATGATTTGGGCAAGTACAAAATTAGCAACCACTTTGTAGGCGGTGTTTAACAGAGCTTCACCATGGTAATTTTCACAGTCACCTTTCCTGGTAGCTCACCTGGTTCCAGATCATCACACTGAGATCAAAAAGATAAGGTAAAAGAGTAGTTCCTCCTTATGTTATTAGTTCTGCCGGGATTCCGACGAACAGAAATCACTTTATGTCAGATCGATTTAATAGATTTTGAAAGTAGGCTTGCCATACTGGAAGAACATCAGCCACATTTGTTCTCAGTTCTTCATCCACGTTTTTGATGAGAATGGATCTTGGATGAAAGTCTTGTCTAGGGAATTTGAATGTGGTTTTCCTGGTGCAGAGCTATTTTGTCTTAGAGCTCCTAGTGTTGTGAGCTGTTATTTTTCACGAAGCTCTCGTTTATTTTCGGTTAGTTGACGGCACTGATGGTCGAAGTGCCGAACCAATCATTAATCTCGTGGTTTTTATTGTGTCGGTCTAAACTTTTAGTGACAGTTAGAGCTCTGCACGATGTCCTCATTTGTTAGTGATATTCCAGCACATGGTCTTCAACAGATTTTTTGCATTAAAGTCACCAACAATGATTTTGATGTCATAAAATTTGATGTTTCTGATGAATTGAATCACTTAGTTAATTGATCGTGTTTCACTGTTGAGACATCAAACTCAAATGTATATTCAGAAGGATAATACAAGATTCCCACGGTTTCCACGCTATATCATTTAATTTAATTTTCACGTTGCCTGTATGATATAATTCGCTTGGGATATGTTTCAAAACTTCCCCGAAATTAGAAGACCATTTTCAGAAGTTCAAACCGCCATTCTCCGTGATGGTTTCATAAGTAACTGTACTCAATCTGTAGGTAGCTTTAGATTTGGTGGGAACATGCCTCTACAATATTCTTTGGTAATCTTGATCTTCCTCAAAAATTCATACTTGTTTGTACATTTTCTCGTTATTGGCAATCTAGATAAATTTGTGCCGTCTTCATTGGCGAAAAATGTTCGCAACGTCATCATTAAGTCATTTAGCGAAACTCCCGTGCGGAGTTGTTGCTGAAACATCAAACACGCCACGTGGTATAAAATAGCTTTGATTTTCTTCGATTTGTTCATGCTCTGCTCGGACTAACCCCATAATGTGCTTCAAATCCATGTATTTTTGAATGAGCTGGTGATACATCCGCTTGAATGATGGTTCAGTCATTTTTCTTGGTTCATCATGAGTATTATGGCTCGTATTAAAATGAATTCTCATACCGTGTGCCTGCCACCTGTACTATGAGATAGCGCGACTCTGGTACAGCGATTTAAATTGCTTATGCGAGTTTCCAAATGAGTTTTTGTTTTGAGTGCTTCACCGGTTTTGTTGTAACTATTTTGGAAGATGGTTATTTTAACAGTATTTTCTTGCTGAATACGTCAGCTCCATACCAAATACCACCATATTGAGAACGAGTATAACCTGAATATCAAGCGAGCACTTAATTGTGGCATACACCCCACCAATTACCCAAGGAACTCTGCTCGATTTATGAATGATAATAGCAAGATCGTTTGGCAAATACGATCAAAACATAATCCATAAACTATTAAGACAACAAACAGTTTTAAACAATTACTGTTATTTGTTACATTAACCACAATTACATAAATAACCAATAATAGTTTTTGTATAGCAAAAAACATCCAATTGTCAATGTGACACATAAAAGTACAGTACAACACAGTTCATCATTATTTATAAGGCGATCACATGAAAAGGCAAATTCTTTGTGTACGAAAAATAATCATCCAGACGACCTCCTGTCGAGGTGATCTGTTACTTTTTTGCTTTTATTGTTTTCTTAACTCGCCTTTCGATTTTCCATCTCACTCTTTCGTCTGCGCACAATTCCTTATTGTTGCATCAAATTTCGTAGATTTTTTTATTACACTGTGCCTTTTACAAAAATTAAGGGATTAGAATTTTTATAACAAAAATATTCTTTTGTGTCTCATTCGGTGTTCCTCGTCTGCGAGTGTTGAGGTATACAAAAGATGATATGCGGGACAATAGCACCGTCTTAAATCGGAATAATCGGGGTGACTTATAAATAATAATATTTTTATTAGAGATTTTGTTAGAAAATGTTCATTTGTTTTCGTTTTATTTTTTTGTTGCTTTTTGCCTAAACCTAAATTGGATGATAATTTGTCAGGTGTGTGATTATCACTTGGTGTTAGAATTTATTTTTTTTACCTTTCGTTGCTAAGATTTTATGAGAATTTTTTTATAGATATTGATGATGTTGTAAAATGGGATTTTTTTGTTTAAATCCTTTTATTTTGAAAGTATATGGACATTGATCCTTTCTTGTATATGATGATGTGCTTTACTTTACAGGGGAATCGTAAAAATTGTCAAAATATTTAATTCGAATAAAATGATGTGTTTATGACAGGTTCGTCTATTGTCATAAATTTATGGGTTATTTAAATTGTAAGAGGCTGTCCTTTTTAAATGTAACTTGCATTAGTTAAGGCTAAGGAAGCCTCCCCCCCCTTCCCAAGGCTAGTTTTTGTGTCATTGTTTTGAAAAATTATTACTTGTTGAACTAACCGCCTTTTTGTGTAAATGCAAGCTTCGTTTCTGGGCTTTTTAAATGTATTTTGACATCTTAGAGCATTACCGTTCGGAAAATGGGCAAGCGTTAATTCGTCCACCTCGACGTTATAAGAGGAGCCACGACACAAGGTTTCGGATTTCAGTATTCCTTCAGAAATTACGTTTCATTCTAGAAAGGTCGTTGCATGTGTCGAAGTAACTGCCATATGGCTATTGGTGAGATTTGAATTCTTTATGGCTTGAAATGATGCATTAATCGTCTAAGAATGGATATAAGCTTGTTAGGTTGACCATTCTGATCCACTTCACAATGTAATTCTATGTGATGAATGTATTTCCTGATCCTGATCATCTTCGTTTCAGTCTCCTCTCTGTTTGTTTCATCCACTTTTTCATTTTATAGCTCTTTAGTGATTAAGATTCACGAGTGCTAAGATCGTTTACATTTTGTCAAAAATGAACCGTCTGCTAACAAAATTATAATAAAACGTATTGGTTGAGATTACAAATGAGTCAAAGCTTCCACAACATTTTGCTGTTGAGCAAGGTCAGCGGGATTATTTTTGAATGTCACGTGCCACAAATGATGTGGCTTAATCGTTTGTATCCAAATACTCTAGCACTTTGATTTAGGAGCCATTGCGAAACCATCTGCGATCTATTAGTTCGAGCTTTGGTATAGACTTAGTTGCTTGTATTTAACCAATTTGGTGTTTTAATACGGGATGAATCAAGCAAATTTTGCCTTATTTCTAACCATGCTCTTTCAGTGCTTGGTGGTGGAGCATTATCTCAACTAAAATTCTGCATTCAAAGTACAAGGAATAAATTAATATATAATATAATTTTTAGCAGATTGCGCAGTCTCAAACTATGATTATCTAAGGCTTACACCGGAGGACGAAAACCCTTCTTCATCAATTTTTATTAAAAATAGTGCAGCCGAAAAAAATTTAAATAATCGAACCCTCCCTCCTATCGAATGACCCCGAAATGAATTATCCTGAAATCAGCACCACCATCATCCATTGTATACCAATATTGTTACGCAAAATGCTGGAAACAAATGTGCGGAATTTAAACATGCAAAAACGCAAGTTAACTATATGAGCTTTCAATACACAATATACAATTTGTTTTTGACAATGAATTTTTTGAAAAATACGCGATTAATGCAACCATAGTACATGCCACCGTAACGCAAGCAAAAATAATGGTGGAACATAACGCCATCTAAAACACAAGACCAAACATGACACAAAATCTTGTAAGATGGTGTAACATCTAGCAACATCAGCATTTTACAACATAAAGCAACATAGTATAACTTTTTACAACATTTTTCTAGAACATTGTACAATAGGACGCAACATGATGCAGCACTCCACAACGCAAAGAAGATTAACCGAATTTCTATGTACAATGGTAGTTGATTTGAACGAGCCTCAAAGAGGCTAGGCGGGAGTAATTTGTAACCTTCTCGGATGTGTAATGGAATGTTGGATAGCTGCATATGCCAAATCAACTGGGTGTAATTTACCGCTTGTTTCTTGCTCGACCTTGTTTCTTATTCGCACTACCAATAATCATTTTGAACCGGAAAATCAACAATAAAATGTTTTCAGTTTTTTGCGAAAATCCCTGATGGTTAGCCTTACTTTTTTTTATCATATCCACATAAATCCATTATTTTAAAATCATATCCACATAAAATATTTTAAGAAGGCCCAAGCCCCACCCAAAACCCCCATGAACAAGTACCCATCGGAATCGATTCCTGGCATAGCAAATCCTTAATCGCTGCAATTTTTATCAAAATCGTCACCAGATGACGCACTAAACTAATTTTCCTGGCCCTCACCGGATGCTTTTAATTGAATCTAACCGAAATCAGGACCCATCGCAATCGGTTTCTGCCCCCCAAAAAAAAAGTAAAGTAAAGGACCCGGTCACCAGGGTCAACACATTAATAGATAACGAATGCTACAAATCAATATTCCCAAGTATCGCTACTTCCAACTTATTCTGATTTCTGTGGAACAATTGTTGGAACTAGGTTTCACTTTCAAGATCCATTTTATTACAAGTTTTACTATGAACTGTGGAACAAAAACCCATAACTCAAGGAACTGGATATTTTTGTAAAATGCCTCAATATGTTGGGACATAACGCTAAGTACCTAATCAACGCATCATGGTGCAATATAACGAAAACTTTAACAACATTAAGGAACATGGCGTAATATGAAGGCCCATCCGGAGGGCTACTAAATGATTTTTTCAGAAATCACAACACCTTTTAATCGTTTACATGCATTTGAAAATCCCAACCCGCTAAATTTTTACAAAATCGATCAAGCCAAATAAAATGTTAGAGAAGGACCCCTACCCCACCAAATATCCTTATTAAAAAAGAGGCATCGGAAACGTTTTCTTTCAAACCAAAAATGGTTTCAAAAAAATGTGATCCGGGTCCCACGAGATGACGTTTTAAATGCATTAGGACTCATCACAATTAATTCCTTCAATTGACCGAACAAAAAAATAGGAAATCAGATCCAATAAGAAAAGAATCCTGCACCAAAATTAAATAATCGAACTCTGCCTCCCTCCGGATGACCCCTAAATGAATTAGGAACTGAAATTAGGACTCATTGGTTACCAATTGCTACAAATCAATATTATTACGCATAACAACGATTTTTTTCACAAAGACGCGATTAATGCAGCCATACTACATGTCACCGTAACACACAGCCATTCTACATGTCAACGCAACTTGGTGCAATATCACGGAACTTGGTGCAACATCGACCTTTTGCAACATGAAGCAACATAGTGAAACATCATACAACATCTTTCTAAAACATTGTGCAATATGATGTATCATGATGCAACATTCCACAACGCAAATAAGGTTAGTTGATTTGAATGAGCCACAAAGAGGACTAGCCGTGGGTATATCGTCCGCGAAAACATTTAAGGGTTGTCTTAAGCTCTATTCAGAACCCCCATACAGAAGGACACATCAGAATCGATTCCTGGCATTCGAAAACCACGCCTCATCAATTTTTATCAAAACCGTTTGAGCCAAACGCAATTCAAAAAAGGGAAACAACCCTGTCGCATGATTCACTAATCTAATTTTCCAGAAGTTAACTCGCATCGAAATCGATTCCCTTGGCATTTAAAATCTTGCATTCATCATTTTACACCTTCCATGCACCAAAAAAAAAAAAATAATAATAAAACTCAGACGCCACCGGACGCCTCTAAATGAATTTTATATAAATCAAAACCCATCGCAATCGGAGTTTAGTACCCCTCTGACCAATTTTAAAAAAAATCGTACAACCCAAAAATAAATTAATGAAAGGAACCCAGTCCCCAAGGTCAAAACATTAATAGATACGCAAACCACAAGACCTAACACGGATTAAAATCCCTCAACAAGGTGCAACATCTAGCACCATAGTGCAATATAACGCAAAATTTTACATTTGGAGGACTCCTAAATGGCCTTTATAAACAAAAATCCATCGGAAACGTGAAAACCTCCTCCCCAATTTTTATCAAAATCGATCAAACCAAAAATGTTTTCAAAAAAAATATCTACGGAAGCGCCTCCTAAATGCATTAGGACTAATCAGAATTCCTGCAATCAATCAAACAGAAAATAAAAAAGGCTCTTTCACTATTTTTTTTAAAAATCAAACGCCACAGGAAGACTTTCTAAAGATTTTATTTCGCAATCACATCGCGATTACTAAAACACGAAAAACCTCTACAGAGATTTTCATAAAAGTCGTTTTAACTGAGAAAAAGAAATTAAAAAAAAAAATACCTGGACACTGCCGGGCCCCGTAACCGAATCTTTAATTAAAATTCATATTAGTAATTGATTTCTGGTGCTCAAAAAACCCCTTTTAGCTACGAGGGCCGTTTGATAAGTCAGTGACTTTTTGAAATCCCCGCGCATTAACTATAAATGCAACACTGGTCTCGCCAACTACCAGCTGCTTTGATGAAACTGTGTCATTTATGTTTGATCAGTTTGTGTTTGACAGCCATTGACAGCAGACAACCTCGTAGATTTTAAAGAAAATGAAAAAATAATATTATACATTATTTTTTATGCAAAAAAACAATCACCGAAACCAAGGAAAGGCTTGATAGATATTATGGGGACTTCTTTACGACGCATATTCAGGTCGCCCAAAAGAGGTCGTCACGCAAGAAGTAGTCGATAATGAAAGTGCGTGAGGTGGGCTGTAGGCATTCCATCAAGGCAATGCACGGGCACACACGTGGGTAGTCACCATTCCAAACATCCATAAATTGGGCTACAAACTGCTGCCCCATCCAACATATTCTCCAGATTTAGTCCCGTGCGACTATGTCTTGTTTCCAAACCTGAAGAAATGGCTGGGCAGTAAGAGATTTGAGACTACCGAAGTAGTCATCAATGAAACAAACGCCTATTTTGAGGGTTTGAGAAATCCTATTATTTGGAAGGAATACAATTTGGAATAACGCTGGACTAAACGTATCGAGCTTTAGTACATATGTAACCGATAGTTACAATCAAAAACAACTATGTCGAGCACCTCTATACTCTGGTTCACAAGGCTCATTTATATCTGAAAGCTACAATCTTTGCGCACAGATTGTAGTTACAAAAAAATACCAAGATTGCCATCACGAGTGTTGGTGCGATAGCAAGTGGATATACGAATGGAGCAGTGACTCTACAAATCACACCATGGGACAGTAATGAACCTTGTCTACACATCGAAGTCTACGTTTTTCCGAAGTTAACTGCAAGACAGCAGTCATTCGATCGATCATTTAATATGGACTTCTTCAGGCAGTATGAGTTAGCCGATCCACATTTTTATTCTGGTAATGATATCGATATGATTATAGGAGCAGACAAGTTTTTTGATCTACTAGTTGAAGGAAAGATCCATAAACAATATTCTAACCATGCAAAAAACTGCGCTAGACAGGATCATCACTGGAAAACCTTTAGAAGATCAGTCAAGTGAAATATTCACCGTATCTTTAAATAACCCGCAAGACAACATAGAAGAGCTGCTAAGAAAGTTCTGGGCAATCGAGAACGTTGAAAATTCAATACACAGTCTTAATGATGAAGAAAGGTTTTGCGAAAACCATTTCAAAGACAATACGGTAGTAGACAAGTCTGGTCAATTCAAGGTACGTCTTCGCTTTAAACACTCACCATCAGCTTTAGGAGATTCATTTCGAACAGCAGCCAAACGAATGGGGAGACGATTCAAAAAAGATCAAGAATTTGAAAAAATGTATAAAGAGTTTATATTCGAGTACGTAAATCTGGGACATATGAAGTCAGTCAGTGAAAATGAATTGGAATACGATGGCTATTACCTACCACATCATGCAGTTATGAGGAGATCCAGTACTACAATCAAATTGATGGTGGTTTTTGACGGTTCCGCTAAGACCACTAGTAGTATTTCATTAAATGGCTGTCTGGCTGTCTCGCAGTTGGTCCACTTGTCCAATCAACATTATATGAGATATTATCGCGCTTTAGAACAAGATACCAGATACCAGCGAATTATATGGAGAGACTCACCAGAGATACCCCTTACGACTTATCAATTACAAACTGTGAACGATGGCACAGCAAGCGCAACATATCTAGCTATACGGTCACCAAACGAAGCTACAGTCAAATACGAAGAAGAATTCCCGAAAGCAGTAAGTCGAATCAAAACCAAATTATATGTAGATGACTTAATGACTGGTGCCGACACAATAGAAAAAGCAACCAGATTAAAGGAATAAATCAATACAATTCTCTCAAGTTTCGGTTTTCAACTTAGAAAATGGTTATCGAATGTGCCAATAGTATTGAACCCAACAGAAGCCACTAAGAAATCCACGCATGCAAAAAACATACTTGAAATCGAAGAAATCAACTCAATCAAAGTATTAGGGCTTCATTGGAACCCAACAAAGGACTGTTTCAAATTCAGAATAAGCCTAAATCAAAATCCTATCATGACAAAACGGGGTACTCTATCAGAAGCAAGTCGATTATTTGATCCATTGGGGTGGCTTGCCCCAATAACAGGCAAGTTCAAAATACACATTTTTACAAAGTTTGTGGACAAGGAACTAAGAATGGGACGACGAAATTCCATCAGATTTAACAAATGAATTGCTAAGTTTAAGAAACAATCTACCAAAAATGGAAGAAATCGAAATCGAAAGATACTTAGTTGTAGAAAATGGAAAAATAGCATTGTATGACTGCTCTTAACAGTGAAGAAAACCCTAAAACTTGAATTTGTTAAAACCACTGCATGGACTGATTCCACCATATAATACTTGATTGGTTATCTGCTCATCCCACTAAATGGAATACTTTTGTAGGAAATAAAACTGCCGAAATTCTCAGCAACATGAGTAAATCGCAATGGAGACATGTCGATTCTGAAGATAACCCTAAAAATTACAAAACTTTGCCTTGTGGTGGAATGGTCCGAATTGGCTAATGAACCGTGAAGATTGGCCAACAAATCAAGTGAATCACCCAAACACAACAGAGTAAATGCGTAACCAATCATAGAATATTCAGGTTCCATAATCTAATATACTAGATGATCTAAGCAACAGAATATCCAGCTTCAGCAAATTGATAAGAATTTTGGCTTACATATTCCGCTATATTAAACTAAAATTGAAGCGAGTTCCTAAAACTTGAGTCTCACCATGTTTTTCTAGCCTGGAATTAAACATCCGCAGCTGCTGATCTTCAAGGATATACAGTCAAAGCACTTTGACACAGAAATAAGATTAATAAAGTCAATAAGGGAATTTCCAGCTTCGAGTAAACTAAATTGTCTCAAACCTTTCCTGTACGAATCGGGCATGATACGAGTTGGGGCAAAATTTTCAATGCAGCAATTACATATAACGTGAAACACCCTATTATACTGCCAGCCAAGGACGATCTAGCCGAGTCTATTGTAAGGGTACAACTTTTACGATATCTACACGCCAGACAAACTCTCATGATTGCAACATTGCGTCAAAAATATTGGATCATAGGTTCAAGACAGCTATTAGAAAGGTAGTGCATAATTGTGTGAAGTGTGTGAAGTATAAGGGAAAAGTGATGTAGCAAATGATGTCTTTCAAACCGAAGGGTTAAATTAGTGAGACCATTCTTCAATGTTGGACTAGAGGCAGAGGGCTGCAGAAAACTTACAAAGGTTACATATGTATTTTTGTATGTTTAGCCACCAAAGCGGTTCGTATTGAACTAGTCATCGATCTTACCACTGATTGCTATAATGGCTCGCAACCATTTAAATAAACTATTGATTAGATTCCTAAAACAAAATATTAATGTCGTTTCTTCTTCTTTCATTTTGGTGGTATCTGGGCGGCAGCAGTCAAGAGTGTGAAGTACCATCTTAGGCGAGTTACAGATGGACACGAACTTACTTTAGAAAAAATGTCAACGTTGTTGGCTCAGATAGAGGCAATGCTAAACTACCGGCCGATTTGCGTCCTCTCAACTGTTTATCTTAATTACTTGACGCCAGGACACTTCCTGATTGGTTGACCCACAACTCACCTTTCTAGCCATGATTTAGAAAAAATCAAATTATCCAAGTTATCCCGATGGCAAAAATAGTGCAGAAAATGAACCAGCATATTTGAAGAAGGTGGGACTTAGAGTACTTAACAAACCTGCCACACAGAAGCAAATGGCATAAACGAGAAAACAATATTAAAATTGGTGATATTGCCGTCATAAAGGAAAATAATTTACCTCCGTCGAACTTGTTAATGGGAAAAATAACTGAAGTTCATCCTGGATCAGATGGTATTATCAGAGTTGTTACATTGAAAACAACTCACGGCATTTTGAAACGTCCAATCCATAAGTTATGCCTGTTACCAGTACGTTGAAAATAATTGTAACCTAATCATATTCGTAGCTCTACCTCTGTCTAAATTATTATTCTGTGTGCCCGCAGTCCGTCCAAGCTAGTTAATTCACATTATGGTAATTCGAAAATTTTAAAAATTGTTCACATCAACCGCCATCAAATAACGTATTTGTAAGTCGTGATGTTACCTTCCTTGAAGGCCAACGTTTAGAACAGATTGTTCCCGAATCAAAAAAGTGTTAAAGAACCAATATACGAGTATTTCGATGTTATCATAGAGACTGTCAATGGTGGCGATCCATCAAATAAAATCAGTGATGTATCTTCAGACAATACAATCGTTACAAGTAATATAGAAAACGTAAATCAAAAGATGCCGATTTCGACTAGCAACATACAATATGCGTAAATACACCCCGACTGCAACGCCCATGGATCCAAATGTGAAAAAACGAACGACCAATTGAGTCATATCAGCAAGCAGTGGATATCGTTCTATTCGCTTCTCAAACTTCTCGACCAAATATGAAGTCGGCAAAGTCAGCAAATTCAATGATGATCTCAGGAGAGCGCTTTAGTTGTCAGTGATGAGAAATCTTCGGTATTTAAAGGAAACTGCTAGTGTAAAATTAGAGTTTTCTAAACTAACAACTTCAAGTATCTCTGATTGCTGCGATGCTGATTCAGGCAGTGATGAAAATGCACTCAAATCCATCATTGATTATGGTTTCATGCATCATAATGAAGCGACAAGCGGAAAAACCAACCAATATTCGAATAATCGCTGACTTAAATCGCTAGAAAATAAGCTTTTGACGAGTTACATATTGCGACAATAAAAGTGCAATTATTGATCTGGCATCGACAAACGTTTTTCATGCCAAAGCAAAACACATAGTTATCAGACACATTTAGTACGTGCAAATGTGGAGTCTGGTAGGATAACGATGAAGCAGATCCCACCAGGCAACTGGAAATTACATGTCGGGGATGATCTCGACTGCTTAACGCTCTCAACGCTTGTTTGATGCTGATGGTGATGTTGTATGATATTATACCTCTCTGCTACGCATTGAAAAGTTATATCCTTGGAAACCGGTAACTAGGGCCTTTTTCTTTCGCTTATATATTTAGGCTCTATACGAATTCGATTAATTTCCGGTTTTAGGCAAAATACATTAAAATTATGTCCCAAAAAGTGTCGATACGAAATAAACCATCAAACTATTTTCGATTAGCTGTTAAAAGTGTCAACTACTTAATAAAAAAAATGATTAAGCTTTTAAAATGTCAATTTGTCAGCTCCAAACGTCTAATTCTCACGATTTGCTTTGTTTTTTTTATTGCTACTTTTGCCATTCACTATCATCACATCACATTCACCATTAATTTATTGTCAAAATAAAAAAACCAAAAAAATGAATGATAAACTATAAAAAACTACTTTCAACTCTCTACTACCACCTCTCGTGTATACTACACAAAAACAACGATTCGTGTTGAATTCAACTTTTTATTTTCAATTAAAACTATCATAAAAAAAAACTAAAAATTAATTTATTGTCGCGACTATAATTCATTAACGTAAAGAAAAGGGAAAATTGGAAAAGTTTATGAAAATGTTTACAGGTGAACAGATGGAAATAAATATATGCAAGTCTGAACTCTGGCTAAATAAATTAAAATAAGTTTGCATGCAAAGTTGAAACGTCGACCAAAGTCGAGTTCTTTACGGTCATCAGCAGTCGATGATTGAGTTAGAAATGAATGACCTCTGCCTTGTCTCAAATCCAATTTTTGATATCGTTTGGCAAGTGGTATACGAGTCTAGTTCCTTTATAGATTTACTAGAACAATCAGAACATGCTCGCCAATAAAACGAATAATTTTCCTATTTTGTTATACGTGTTTTTAATGAATGGCCGGATAACACGATAAAAATAAGTGGGTGATCAGCAAAATATGTATTTACGCCTAATTCGTACAAACAAAACCCCCTCACATATAAATAACAACAAATTTATCGGATAATACACGAAAACCTATACAAGAAAATTCCATCGCGTCAAGTTGCAAAAAAAATTAGTGTTGCGTGAAAATTAGTATTCGTTGAAATGTGGTATGCCTGATGTGTGTGCGTTTTTTGTTTTTGCCTCCCCCATTTCATTTTCCATATATAATAATAAATCAACCCTTTATTTATATAAACCACCGCGAACGAATAGTTTTATTAACAAAGCGCAAATTTAATGGCAAAAAAAAAAATGTTCGACTAATAAAGTTGAACAATAAATTCCCGAAATAACTCTGTATACACCTTACACAGTGAAGTCATGCAGAAGGGAAATTCCGATAAACCAGGTGAATACACGCAATTTTCAAATTTTTTATTTTTGCGTTAATTTCCATTTTGATTGGTGGTGGTGCGGTGGTGAGATTTTTATTTTATTAATTCGCGATGAAAATTCAATAATATTTAATCGCACACACGGAATTGCTCAAGTTGAATGGGGCGGGGGAGGTGTAGTGTACAGAATTATAGTTTTTATAGAGCTATTGTGCTAGTAAATTTGGTATAGTCGTTGTTTGTGATTTGGTTAGGCATTTTGGCTGAATTCAAAAATTAATACAATAATACAACAACAAGAAATTGGCAACAATAAGACGGCAGCAACACCACGGGTTTATTACAATTTTGTAAAAAGGCTGCAGACATTTGATTGGAATTCAATGCAATACGACTTCACAACGTGTTGAACATAAGGCTCTAATTTCATATAACATCTTAGGAGAGCTTTCTTACCCGGGATTTGAATAGAGACTTTTCAAAAATGCTCATAATTCAAATGACAACCAAGTTACCAGAGGTGTATTCATCTTGTCTAGAAAATCAGAATTTGAATTTAGGAAATCTGGTGATTCACAAAAATATATCAATAACGCCCATCGCTCTGAGCATTCACCAATAACACAGAAAAGATTCGAAGATCCGATCTACACGAAATCGTACCTTAATCGACTGGATGTTTCACAAACTGAAAAAGTATAGAATTGCGATACACTTCATTGAACCGAATGCTGTCACAACATCGGCAAATTTTGCATGCCGAAAGATTTTACCATTGAACTAACCTCGGGATTCCATCCAACAAAAAATGAAAGTATCCCAAAACTTCGTTTTCACCAAGCTTATATCTGGTTTAAAAAATGCACCAGCTGTCTTTTAAATCGGCAGAAGAGCGGGAAAATATTAACGAAACTATACAAAAAGCCAACCTGCGGGTAAACCCGAAATAAAAACGTGACACGAATTTTTGGGTTATGGTTTAACAAATGTGTCGGTGATTCAGAAACTCAACAAATGCAAAAATTAGTCTAAATGAGAGAGACAGAGATATTCATTTTACCAGATTTCAATTAAAATGATAACCGATAAACAACCGATGCTTCGTCATTCGTAATGGGCGAAAATTATGCAGCTAAAAAATCAAAATTATGACAAACCGCCCACCGCTAACGTTCACACTGAGTAATAGGAACAAAAATGTTGAAACGGAAGCGAACTTTTTAACAAACCTGGCTGCACTAATAAAGTAACTAATGCACTATCAAGACTAGATTTCGAAGCCAACACATTTCCAACATCTGGAACAATTCACAGTGCCAAAAAAGATCATTTACACTTAATCCAGTACTGCGGCACACTTAATGCAGCTTAATATATTCAACGACCAACTTAGAATCAAAAAAGGCAAAGACATCTATATGTCTATGAAGAGCCACTTCCAAGTTACCACTGACACTGCGGAAGATAAACAAAGAAATTTTAATCAGAATTTTAAAGGAATGATAAAATCCGACGTAAAACTTGTCAAAGCCGGAACTTTGATGTGCCGGAAACTTTTATTACACGGAATTATTTTCCCCAGAATGAAATTTTATTCTAAATTGAACTTGTATATACCGGAAACTTCTCAAACCCGGAAGCCGGAACAACTTTTTGGAACGAAAATTAAAGTTTTCATTATTTTGTACTTGTGTAAGGCGGAATCGAATTTTATACGTTTTAATAGTTATTCGAATAATCCACTTGCGTTTAAAAGAGTAGACAAAAGATCTTTACTCGTCGAACATTTTTTCAATAAAAAAGCGTGGACGATATCTGCGATCTTTGAACAATTTCTACGGGGTTTTGACAACGAAATGATCAAGCAAAACAGAAACATTTTGCTGTTTCTCGTCAATGCAATGTGTCATCCACGCAAAAATTGATCTTTTTTCCGGCCAATACTGCAGCTTCTCTACAACCTTTAGATGCCGGTATAATTGAAAATTTCAAATTCAACTATAGAAAAGTTTTTCTTCAAAAACTGTTGTCTGCACCTGATTAAACGAAACAGACCAATATATTGGAAGCAGTTTACTTTATTGTGCATTCAATAAAACAAACTAAACCAGAACCAATCAAAAAATGTTTCAAAAAATACGGATTTGTTTGGGACGAATTTGTTGAAACAATCGAAGATGATCCTATTACAACAGGGGATTTGCAGAATATGATTCAGGCTATATATGGCAATAATGCGTTTGATTTTTTAGCAATTTGAAAATGACGTAATATTGAATGAGTTGATGTCCCACTCAGCTTCTTTATCTGTTAGATCTGAAGAAACAGGAAAAGCTCGAACAGTGCTGAATCATCGGGCAAAGCCGATATTTTAACTGCTAACAAAACCGCGATAATCAAGCAACTGGATTAAGCCCGAGGAGTCTAAATTATTCATCATTTCCAAATGTGCAACTAGTAAACTGACGAAAGCAACGATGTTATTAACGACATTATTCAGTTAATCGACTCACTATTTGTTGTGTTGTAGACAAATTTGGAAGTGAATTTTCTTTACACGATACAAGAGTACCAGTACGACAAATAAATGCACGCACACAGGAGAATATTGATTTGGTAGCAGCAATCCAAATTTATAGGTTCCACGTCGTTCTCAACAATTAAATCGTTCTCAAACAACAACATGGAGAATTTTAAAAAAAGATTTGGATTTACATCCTTACAAAATTCAACTGGTTCAAGAACTCAAGCCATCAGACCACCATAAACGACGTTATTTTCTGATTTTGCTCTTGAACAGCTTGAAAATGATGAACATTTTTATAGAAAATTTTTATTTAGTGATGAAGCTCATTTTTGGTTAAAATCCAGACAAAACTGTTCAGACACCATTACGTTCAGATAAAGTCACTGTGTGGTGTGCAATTCATGCAGGTGCAGTGATTGGTCCATCTCCATATTTCTTTGAAGAAAATGGTCGAAGAGTAACAGTCAATGTAGAACGATACAGAACAATGTTAAATGATTTTATTTCCTGCTGTTGTTGAGAATAATCTGGAAGATATGTGATTTCAACAAGAGGGTGCCACCTGCCATGCAGCCACCTTAACAATCGATTTATTGATAACCAAATTTGGTGATGAAATTATCTCAAGATTTGGTCCATTTGATTATCCTCCCAGGAGAAGTCGTGGTGGTCATTTAAATGATGTTATTTTCCATACATAATGGCATAATGTAACCTTTCAAATAAAAAAAAAATTTTGGTCTCACTGAATAATTTTTGGGTTTTTTTTTTAATTTTTAAATTGTATGTATCATTCTTATTGGAAACCTCTTTATATACTATAGTGTGTAATGTACATACATTTATGTATAAATATAAATATGTATTTTTATTTTAACGACGCTTCTTGTTGCATTGAATACGTAACTGAATTTTTTTGATATGAATTGTATTAAATAAAATACGTGTACATTGAAACATAAAACTAGACCTTAATTTAGAGAAAACACAGAAAAACACACTTGACAAGTTTCACTGTATAATCAACGAAATAAAAATTCAACAGGGCTATACTCAACTCCTACTAGAGTATTTATACAAAATCACAAACGAGCACATCGAAATCATAAAAAACAAAAAACACGTTCTAGTTAAATAAAGAAATACACGCAAACCTTGTAATGGAGATCCAAAAATGTTATCACACCACTCCCTCCCCCTCCCTTTGGAGAACGCCTGATACCCTTAGACTGAGAGAAACTGACGTGTCAAGCTTACAGTATTGCACTGCACCTATACAGATATGTTGAACGGACTAACCGTGAGTTCATCTTAGTTTAGCATCTGATTCGGTAAATTTGGGTAAACTGGATATCACGCAAATAATAAAAAAGGAAATGAAGAAACCACGGCAAACTTTTTGAGCTAACGTTCGCGTTCCTATTGAGATTATTCTTGATCGCAAAATATTTCCGCTGTAAAAAGAAAAAATTAAACAAACACTTGAATTATTTTGAGAACGAATTTGCACGGTCCTACTTAGAAAGAATTTAATTGTGAAGTGACTCTGATAGTTCGCATACACAGCCGAGCCAAAAGTTCTGTGATTGTCGACTCGAACAGAATACTGGATGCCACCATTTAAAATAAAAAACTACGTTCATTCTTTGGCATGACACTCATTAAATTACAGAAAAATTGATGCTTTGGTTTTGATAAAGCTTTGGTCATGATGTTCACTATCTGCTTATCTGTTTGTATATATTGTGTGTCATGACGTGTCATGCGTGTTCCAATCCCCAGCTGATGACGTTACCTCCAAACATAAAACGTAGCCTGACGTCGATCGTCGCGTTTGTGTGTCGTCGACGTAGTCCGCATCGCGCAAACCGTTGTCGATATAAATTGCAAGGATTAATATACCACTTTTTCTGCTGCAGACGAAAACACACGGATCCGATTCACTTGCTCTGAATCCAAAATTTTTGATAAAGCAGTGAACCTTTTGTTCCGACAGCGTGACACCTGTTTCAGTCCATATAAGCTTTTGGATAGCTTGCACACATTTCTGCTTCCATCGTCATATGAAAACGGTTGGCTCATGTATACATTTTCTTCTAAATCTCCATTTAGAAATGCCGTTTTGACGTCAAATTGCTTCAACCTCATTTGCTTCGCCACTGCCAATCCCAGGATCGCTTTGATCAATGTAAACTTCAATACTAACTCAAAAAATAATTTTATTTGTATTTCTTAATTTATATCGTTATTTTAGTCGTAAGTGTATCTATATCTATAAAAATGGTGCAAAAAATGAATGTGCGCGCATCAGTTGAGAACGGCTGAACCGATTTGGCTCAATCTTTTCTGTTGTGTTCGCAATTACCAGGAGATGGTTCTTACGAAAGAAATTTAAAAAAAAAATCCACCGGAAAAGTCGGAAAATCCGAAAAATCGAATAAAAACCCATTTTCATATGAATTTTGTGTGAACATTTTTTATGAGACAGGTGGTGTAGTGGTTAAAGCTTCGGCGCTTGGATTGGGAGGTACTGAATTCGAATCCCACCAAAGGCTACATTCATACTGCTACTTTGTTTTTTATCCAATACAGTGGGGCTTAGAAAAAAAATTAAATTCGGAAAAACTCAAAGGAAAATCCGTAAACAAAAAAAAAACCAAACCAAATGGGAAACCGAAAAATCAAAAAAAAATCGAAAAATCGAGAATTGCGTTTTGTAGAGGAATTTTGTATTGAAATACACTTAACACCACCGATGAAAATTGTATTTTGACAATGATCATTCATTTAAATAGCCACTTCGGATTATTTTCAATAGATGGCGTTGGTTGCGGACTACTATAAATATAAGTTGTGTAGAATTTTGACAATCTTATCTTCTATATACCGGGTGTTTCTTTTAAACTGAGACGATCAAATATCTCGAAAAATAGCCACTCTACGGAAAAAATGTCCATAATCAAAATTTAATCATAACGCGGGGGAAATACATTAGTGCAAAAAAATAGTCCTCACCCCCCGCTTTGTAGGTGGGGTGGTGGTAACTTTTAAACTAAGATAGGAAGCCATATTTTTTATTGCAAATACAGATTCTACGACTAAAAATACGTATGATTTGAATGAAATATTTTGTTCGGTTCATGATAGATGGCGTTGTAATTGACGAAATTCAATTTTTTCAATATCTTCTTCTTAGAACACACCCATTCGATTCTGCAATACGTTTGAAATAAAAAACATCACGTTTTCATTGGAAATACTCGAAATTCGTCATCAAAACAATTTATTCAGTTTTGTAAATCACATTTAACGTTTGTGTTATTTCTTATCTTCATGTTTTTCGTAATTGCAAAATAAACGATAAAATACTTTAGAATGGAGCGTTTAACTGTGCCAGAGAAAATTGAAATAGTTTATGGAGAAGCTGGCAGAAATCTTGAAAATGCTGTTGCTATTTACGCTCAACGTTTTCCGGATAGGATTCGTTCATGTGCTTCATTTGGCCGTACTACCAAACAATTCATTACTGATGGAAATGTTCAACCGAAAAAGAGGACCCGTAGAGCAACAGTCACTGGAGAAAATAATGAAATTGCTGTATTGGCAGCAGTGGCTCATAATCCTCATGTTAGTACACGAGAAATAGTTCACGATTCCGGATTGTCCCTCACCAGTGTTTGGAGATTTTAACCTTTATGTTTACAACCAGCATACCCGGGTATGTCCATAATTCCATACATTTAGTATTGAATGATAATTCGTAATTTCATTTTAAATTGATAAATACATTTTGGCAAAACGTAAACGTAATCTAAAACAAATAATTGTTATTAACAAATAATAATTACTAAAGATTTCAAGCTAATAAGTCACCTAAATCCATAAAATTTTGGGTAATAAAATACGAAAATTACCCGGGTAAGCGGTTGTAAACATAATGGTTAAAACGGTACAAGTATCATTCATATCATGTGTCTTTACACCAAGATCTTCATGGCGCTGATTTCCAAAATCGGGTAACTTTTTGTCAATGAGCACGTGAACAAATACAACAAAATCCCAATTTTTTTCGTTGCGTAATGTTCTCTGACGAATCGTCTTTTACAAACCATGAAACGGTTAATCGACACAACATGCATTATTGGAGTGTTACAAATCCGCACTGGCTTCGTCAAGTTGAACATCAGCGTCCTTGGATTGTCAACGTGTGGTGTGGAATAATTGGCAACAAACTCATAGGCCTCCACATTATTGGAGGCAACTTGAATGGTCAAATGTACCGAAACTTTTTGGAAAATGAACTGCCAATATTTCTTGAAAATTTGAGCTTAGAAGTGAGACGGAATATGTGGTTTCAACATGATGGTTGTCCTGCACACTATTCGGTGGTGGCACGTGAAATACTTGATCGTGATTTCAATGGTCGCTGGATCGGTAGAGCTGGTCCGATAAATTGGCCGCCAGATCACCAGATCTTACTTCGCCAGTTTTTTTTTGTGGGGCTATCTCAAAGACAAAGTTTACAAACAAGAACCAACAACACGTGAGAACATGATTGAGCGAATCAGAAATGCGTGTGCTGAAATGCAACCAAACACACTTCTCAGTTGTGTACAATCATTTGAAATGCGTATTAATAAGTGCATTGAAGTCGCAGGCCATCATTTTGAACACTTATTTTAAGGTAAAATTATTTTATTCACTTGCCATTTACATTAATAAATTGTTTTGGTGACGAATTTCGAGAATTTCCAATGAAAACGTGATGTTTTTTATTTCAAATGTATTGCAGAATCGAATGCGTGTGTTCTAAGAAGAAGAAATTCAAAAAATTGAATTTCGTCGATTACAACGCCATCTATCAAGAACCGAACAAAATATTTCATTCAAATCATACGTATTTTTAGTCGTAGAATCTGTATCTGCAATAAAAAATATCACTTCCTATCTTAGTTTACAAGTTACCCCCGCCCCACCTACAAAGCGGGGGGTGGGGGACTTTTTTTTTTGCACTAATGTATTTCCCCCGCGGTATGATTAAATTTTGATTATGGACATTTTTTCCGTAGAGTGTCTATTTTTCGAGATATTTGATCGTCTCAGTTTAAAAGAAACACCCGGTATATAAAAACAAGTGCATTCAGTTCCCCGTTCTTTTGGCGTTCGCTATGACGATAACCAAATTACAAAGTCAATTTGCAAAAAACAACTAAATTTTCGATAGTTGCCTTTTGAATCGACCTTTTATTCACTTTTCAATACATTATGCCGCCTTTATGGTTGCGTTCGTTCGCTCATTCTGACAATTTTTTCCACCGATCATATTGCTCAAAATTGACGATTCTGGATTTTTGTACAAAAGATGATTGGTCGAACAAATGACCGAATGAACGAACGCAACCATAAACCTACCTTTAGTGTTGAATTCGATGAAAAAGTGAATGGAATGGCCACTCAATCGTCTAACTCAAACGTCTATTGAGAATTGAGTTGAGTTGTTTGATTTTTCTCTCATTAAATTCAATTTTTGTGAAGGTCAAAAGTGTTTGCTCGGACGAAGTACTTTGGGGCGAGACAAAATTCGCCGGTTCAGCTAGTATATAATAAATGTAAATATGTAACCAGTGTATATAGATTAGTTTTTGTGTATATAAAAAAAAAAGAAATATTAAATATTAAGTGACGATTTGGGGATCGAACTTTGTGATTCCATTGATATAATGGGTGAAGGTGCTACCGTGTATAATAATTTGTGTTTTGTATCTAACTGTGAAGTTACCAAACGGTGCAACGCATTAAAATGTTGTGGGAAATGTGATAAATGGTATCATATTGATTGCATCAATATGTCTGTCACATTGTATAAACAAATCCAACGTTTGGGTAATGAAATTTTTTGGTTTTGCTTAGTGAATCTATTGAAATGTTGACAGATTTACGACATAGAGTTAGTAATATTGAAGCTAGCTTAAATAAACCAATTAATGTTACGTCAAACATTATGTCGTATGCCGATATGTTAAAATCTAATGTCGGAGATGTTAAAAAAATATGGGGCTCCATGTCCTTCGGGGAATTATCATCAAACCGAAAAATAAACAGTATTTTGATACCACAAAAATGGATATTAAAAATAAAATGAATCCTAGTAGTATCAAGGTTGGAATATCTTCTTTTAGAACTACTAGTAATGGAGCGGCAGTTGTTAAAACTTTTAGTGACTCAGAAAATATGCGGTTTGAGGATGAAGCTGTAAAACAACTTGGCGATTTATATGATATATATAAGACTAATACTAGAAATCTGAGACTTTATATTAATGGACTCAGTAAACTGTATACTGACATCGAACTATATGAAGAGCTATGTACTGTAAATAGTTTTATGAATGCTGATGACATTATTAAGATAAAATTTTCCAGATTTAAAAAAATTACTAAGAAGTGGATGATCTCGTTTGAAGTTTTTGGCGTTACGTTTAAGAAGCTTGTTAACCGATATGTTAATATTGGATGGGATTCGTTTTACGTTAGAGAAGATGTTTGTGTTCCGAGATGTTTCAAGAGCCAGCGGTATCATCATATCTCTAATAAATGTGAAAATGAAGTTAGCTGTGTTAGATATTATGCCGGTAATCATCATCTTAAGGATTGCACTATTAATTTATTAAGATGCAGTAATTGTGAAGAAAGTAACCTTCAATTAAAATCTACTTTTTGTACTAATCATAGGGCTGATAGTTCAAGTTGTTTTGTTTATTTAACTCAGGTAAGGAAAATACAACATTTTATTGATTATTCCATTAAATTAAATGCTAATGCAAAATAATTTGTCTAGCCATGATTTTGAAAATACTCATTTCGTGAACGATTTTAATATTCCTAACGTAATTCTTAAATCAGCCTTAAATAATAAATGTACATTTAATATTTGTCACTTCAATTCACAAAGTTTTTTACCTAAAAAAGATGAAATTCAATGTATCTTTTCAAATGTTAATATTCATGCCATTTGTATATCTGTGACTTGGTTCAAATCATATATATTGGATAATGCTATCTTACTTGATGGGTTTAGAGTTTTACGAAACGATAGACCTCGTAAACGTGGAGGTGGAGTATGTATCTTCGTAAGAAAGTCTATTCCTATTAAAATTATATATAAATCTTCGAACTCAGCTTATGAGGTCTTATTAATCGAAATGATTGTAGCAAATAGTAAAATTATACTTGGCGTTGTCTATAATCCTCCTGGATCTGATTTTATAGATGACTTAGAAACAATTTTAGGAAATTTTTCTATTTGCTACTCTGACTTTATCCTTGTTGGGGATTTCAATTATGATATGCTTTCTTCTAATTCTTCAACAGTCCAATTTAAAAATATTATTAGTAGATTCAATGTTAGTATTTGCAATAATGAACCAACTCATTTTATGATGAGTTTTGACATCATCACTGTTGGACTTGTTGGACTCTTTGTAACTCAAATAAAATTAATTTTATTAATCAAATTTCGATACCTGGAATTTCGCATCATGATCTAGTATTTTTTTCTTATGATATTGCTCCTAAACTTGAGAAAAATTTCTTTGTGTATAGAGACTTTAATAACATTAATATAGATCGTTTATCGACGTTTTGTAATTCTCTTCAATGGGACTTATTACGCAATTTAGTAGAGATTGATGATCAAGTTGCACTTTTTAATGGTATTATAGTTGATATATCGAAGCCGAAATGGTTTACTCCTCAAATTTCGGATTTCATGAAAAAGAGGAACAGGGCTTATGGTAGATGGACAGTGCTTCGAACTGATAACAGTTGGAATGAATATAAATTCCTTAGAAACAAAGTAACTTCACTTAAGCGTAAATCAAAACATGATTTTTTAATGAATAAATTAGATCCTAAACTTCCACCTAAAATCTTTTGGAATAATTTAAAAAGTCTTGGTGTTGGAAAATTTATTGAGCAGGCACAGATTCCGTTTACTCCTAATGATCTTAATAAGTTTTATTATTGAATCTGTTAAATGTCAATCATCTGGAGCTAACACTCCATGGATTGTTCTATTTTTCAACCTATTTTAATTCTTCAAAATTCTCATTTAGTATAATCTCTGAAGACCAACTTTTTAAAGCAATTTATTCTGTTAAATCTCAAGCTTCTGGAATGGATAATATTTCCATTAGATTTATTAAATTACTTTTTCCTTATATTTCTCAATATCTGCTCTATATTTTTAATAATATTATTACTAAATCTTATTTTTAGTTGTTGGAAGTTAGCGTAAATTACTCCATTGCCAAAAACTAAGAATGTTAATATGATGTCTGATTTAAGACCCATTAGTGCATTATCTTCTATCTCTAAAATTTTAGAAATTGTTATTAAAAATAAAATCACAAGTTGTTGAACGTCAAGCGTCGTCATCCCAATCAAATTGAGAGTGCAGATCGGATGAAAGCGAACAGCTGCTGAAAATACATCTGAAAAGAAATTGTATAATCAAATTTGTTTATTTGTTTATTTTGCATGCATAATTATGTATAATTTTACTTACGATCAAAAATTGAATCCGATTTGTATTGTGTATGTTTTTTGACAACTGTTTATAAATTTAAAAACAATAAGTAATAGATTAGAACTAAAAGTAAGAAATCATATTGTACTAAAAATTGTAAAGGTAATAATGTTCAAATCGAGATGTCGCGATTTAAAATACTGTCATAAAAAATTAATTAGAAAAAATCTTCCATTCGGTGACAGAAAATTTTGGAACAACATCGTTTTTGGATAAAAACCCCAAATAAAAATATTTTGTGTGTAAATTAAGTGATAATTGGAGCTTATTTTTTGAACCCTTGCCTGCTGCTCGTCCCACTCAAGACATTGGTGTCGAAACCCGGGATTATTGCAGAAACAGTCGTTCAAATTACGCTCATCTAAGGAAATAAGGATTCGTGGCAGCATATCGTCCATTTTATGTAACACGCATAAATCACGTTTTCAACGCACTTCCAGTAAACTTCAAAACGTGAGTAACAATTCTCATTTCGAATATATATATATAATTGATTTACGGATAAACCGATCCAATCAAGTAATTTCGATTGATTTACACATAATCATTTCGACTGATTCGCACGTATAAATAATAATATTTTCGAACGCGCGCAAGAATCAAGAAAGGGAGAACGGGTTTTTAATCTAACAACAATTGGTGTTCGTGAAATAGTTATTTAGTGATTGTAAGCAGAAAGCATGGACAAAGATACACAGAAGCAATTCGCAGAGTACACAAGAAGGAGAGGTTACGCACGTGGTTCACTGACGCGATTGGAGGGCTCGAGAGTCAAGAGATAGCAATGTTGTAACAATCCCGCCGCTCACTTGTGATGAACTAAATGCAGCGGAACAATACATGTGGAAATGGGCTCAAATGTCTGAATTTAACCAGGAAATCAAAACACTAAAATCAGGTAAATTAATTGCAAATAGTGCCATATTATCATTATCGCCATTTCTTGATAATCAATCCGTGCTTCGCGTGAGTGGACGTCTAAAAAATGCTGACTGTCCTGCTAATTTAAAACACCAGGTAATTTTACCAAAATCGCATCGCCTTAGCGCAGCCATACTCACGGCCATGTACAAACAGTATCTACATCCCACTGCCTCTACTTTATTTCACCTATCGAGACAAAAATTCTGGATTATGGGTGGGCAGGCACTTAAAGTTAAAAGAATAAAGTTAAAGTTAAAGTTAAAAGAATAAAGAACGACTGTAGAATATGTTATAAATTAAAATCTCAGCCAAGGCCGCATATGCTGAGTGACTTACCGGCCGTCCGAGCAACACCGTCTCGTTGCTTCTCAAAAGTAGGCGTGGACTACGCTGGCCCATTTCACGTAAGCATAAAACGCAGTAGGGGGACCATACCATGTAAAAGCATATGTGGCAGTGTTTATTTGCATGGTCACTAAGGCGATCCATTTAGAACCAGTCCTTGATTTATCGACTGCGACTTTCATTGCGGCATTGCGGAGATTTATAAGTCGCCGTAATGCGCCAAGCGACATTTATTCCGATAACGGAACCAACTTTAAGGGTGCCCGCAAAAAACTAACTGAATTGGAGCAGTTACTACCATAACCAGGGCGTAACCAACAAATATCTGAATATCTTACCGAGCAAGGAACTCAATGGCATTTCATCCCTCCAGCCAGTCCATCAATGGAAGGTCTCTGGGAGGCAGGTGTCAAGGCTATGAAGCACCACCTTCTAAGAATCACTAAAAATGCAGCGTTCAATTATGATGAATTTTCAACGTTACTATGCCAAATTGAAGCTGTTCTAAATTCGCGCCCATTGACCCCATTATCAATAGATCCAAGCGACGAACTGCCACTAACACCCGCTCATTTCTTACTTACGGGTCCACTACAATCGTTAGCTGATGAAAACTTACACGAAGAGGCAGAAAATCGGTTAAATCGATGGCAAAACATACAAAAACGAGTCCAAGGTTATTGGCGAAGATTCTCCAGGGAATATCGTCATCTACTTCAGCAACGAAGAAAATGGCAACAGCAACAAATAAACTTCTCAATCGGTGATATCGTATACATCACAGATGAAGCCACTACATCACTTCACTGGCCATTGGGCAGAATCATAGATGTACATCCTGGTAAAGACAAAATGGTTCGCGTTGTCACAGTCAAAACCAGGCAAACTATTCTGAAACGACCTGTTACACGTCTAGTCAAACTTTCTGTTGAAACGTCAGAAGCATCGTAATAAGTCAAATTGTTAAAAAAAAAACAAAATTCATTTTTTTTTTACTTTTTTTTATACAAATACTTACCTTACAATTTCTTTCATTAGATGGGAAACAAAAAAAAAAGAAATTCATAATTTGTATCATGTGTAATTATTTATATTTTAGTATGACTAGCCATACCAGCATTAAAAGGTTCCCAGATTCGGAGGAAATGCCGACTATCCATTATGGATGGAGACAGATGGATAAAGCAAATTCATCAGCTTTGATCATAATCAATTTTGGGCCGGAGTATATGTTGAACGTCAAGCGTCGTCATCCCAATCAAATTGAGAGTGCAGATCGGATGAAAGCGAACAGCTGCTGAAAATACATCTGAAAAGAAATTGTATAATCAAATTTGTTTATTTGTTTATTTTGCATGCATAATTATGTATAATTTTACTTACGATCAAAAATTGAATCCGATTTGTATTGTGTATGTTTTTTGACAACTGTTTATAAATTTAAAAACAATAAGTGATAGATTAGAACTAAAAGTAAGAAATCATATTGTACTAAAAATTGTAAAGGTAATAATGTTCAAATCGAGATGTCGCGATTTAAAATACTGTCATAAAAAATTAATTAGAAAAAATCTTCCATTCGGTGACAAGAAAATTTTGGATAAAAACCCCAAATAAAAATATTTTGTGTGTAAATTAAGTGATAATTGGAGTTTATTTTTTGAACCCTTGCCTGCTGCTCGTCCCACTCACAACACAAGTTTTTGCTGAAAAATGACTTACTTTCGGATTATCAATCAGCATACAGACCAATGAATAGCACCACCTCTGCTTTGCTCAATATTACTTATGATATTCGGCGTAATATTGATTCTAATAAATTTACCGCACTAGCACTCTTGAATTTTTCTAAAGCGTTTGACTCAATAAATCTCAGGATCTGCATGTAGATTTATTTATTCATACTTAAGTTGTAGATCACAGCTTGTTGAAATTAATGGAATATTTTCTGATATTATGGAGCTAAGTTGTGGAGTTCCACAAGGTTCAGTGCTTGGTCCGTTACTGTTTTCGATGTACATTAATGATATTTCTACTTGCTTTAGATTTTCAAAATTTCATCTCTATGCTGATGACTTTCAGGTTTATAGTTATAGTGAAATATCGAATAAAGATGTTTGTATAACAAACTTAAATAGTGATTTATTAAAAATTGTAGAATGGTCAAAACAAAATGACTTGTTACTTAATGCAAAGAAAACTCAAGCTATTATAATTTATAAACGAAAGTTGAATAAGAATGATTTCCAAAATTTGATTCTGGGTAATGAGTTAATAACTTACTTCGATACAGTTAGGAACTTAGGACTCATTATGAATTCAACTTTGACTTGGGACGAACATATTGATAAAATGTGTAGTCAAGTGTATAGTATTTTGCGCTCTTTTTGGAAATTGACTGATTTTGCAAATTCTAGACTCCGACATAAATTATTTATGGCTTATGTTTTACCACATTTCTTGTACTGTGATGCTGTATTGTTCGGTAAGTATGGGTACTGTATGGATAGAATAAAATCTCTGTTCAATGCTTGCGTTAATATGTTTTCTCACTTCGAAAATTTGACCATATTTCTATGGTTATCCATCTACTACTTGGTTGTGATATTAAAAATTATTTCGATTTTCGAACCTGCGTCTATATTCATAAACTTTTGCTTATTAAGAAACCTTCTTATTTGTATAATAAAATAAAGTTTTCTAATTCTGATCGCACACAGCATATTATATTACCGCATAATAACCATCGTATGTTTCATTCTTCATTTTCTGTTCTTGGAACGTTTAGTAAATTACCCTTGTCGGTTCGTTTAAGTGATACGCAGGAAAAAATTATAAATAACTATAAAAATTTTTTAGGATTTGAAATCCACTTATGAAGTTTTTGCATTGCATTTATTGTTTTCCATAATCTAATTTTTGTTGTATTTTCCTAAAAAAAATGCTTTATGTTTAATATTATAATATTATCATTATTTAATTTTTAATTTAAATTATCATTTTTATATTATTTTCATTATATGTATTGTAAATATTTGTATTATATTCTTAATTTTGTATGTATTTTAATGTTTTGGGTTATTTTGTAAATAAAAGCTTCCTAGCTTAATTACATTCATAATAATAAATAAATAAATATTTCAACTTTTCCTGTCTTTGGATTCCATGTTCGATATGCCTTGGAACGACTGTCATATCCAGCGAAGATACATTTGGTGGCCTTCGCATCGAGTTTTTGTCGCTTTTCCTTTGGAATGTGCACGAAGACTTCCGAACCAAAATTTCGCAAATGGGCAATCTTCGCTTTCTTGTTGTGCCACAATTCATTTGGTGTTTTCCCGACAATAGTGCTCATTTTAGTTCAATTTAGCACATAGACTGCTAAATTCACCGCCTCGGCTCAACATTTGTTTTCTATTTGCTTCCATAATCCTCATTGCCGGAACCTTATCACGTGTGTGACATTTTGATATCCCACTCGCTCGTGCCACGATTGAAGTGACGTCCTTTTGATTGGCTTGCTGTAGCCTCGAACTGTGGTAATTCGTCTGTTTTGACTCTATCACCATTGCCTATTTTCACCGATTCAGATATTTCCGTGAAGTTTTCAAACCAATCACGTCGGTGACTTATGTGATTCGTTGCTCCTGAATCCAAAATCCAAGCATTCCTGTCACCACTTGATTCCGTGTGACAAATAAAAGCATCCACTGCAGTATCTTCTGGCCATTTGTCCAAGCTGTTCTCCTTTTCTGGGCATTCCCACTTCCAATGGCCGCCTTTTCCGAACTTAAAGCACTTGCCTTTCGGCTTGTTGCTTTTCTTCGTCGCTTTGTTGAGACGCATTTCTTCCGCCATCAAACTATTGAAATGTGCGCTATTGAAATGATTGTATTCGACAAGCATCGTATTCAAAATTTTTGAAATTACCATCGAGTCAGATATGGCCTCCTTCTAATCTCTCAACTGCTCTACAATTTATATTAATTTTGATATGAAAGTCGCCATGTCGTCAGACGGCTCCTTCTTGCAGTTGTAATATTTTTGTTGCAGAAAATAAGTATTGTGAGCGCCGTCCACACCTGCTCCCTCACAGCCCATGAGTAGCCGTATTGACTGTTTTCTGCATGTAGTTGAAATTTTCCGCTTTGTTTTTGCGTCTGCCCTTTTCCAAGTCACAAGTTCCGTCGCATAATTTGCACTCGCAACAGTTGGTTTATCGATTGTTCCATCGACGTAGTCGAAAAGCTCAGCAGCTTCCAAGATTTGACGGATCTTGTTGTTCGAATGTTCGAAAATGTTTTTGTTCTGGAATGTTCCACTTGATTTCATTACGAAATTCAGTGCTCAAGAGAAGTGGACAGACGCAGCAGGAAACGTAAAAAATTGAGACAAGTAGTCGTCGAGCGGGACAAGGAGAAGAAACACTTGTTTCATTTAATGCAAGCATTGATCCGAAAAATTAGATTCTGCCAGTTGTAAGAGGTGTAATGATTACAAAACTGTACCTTTTATTGGCCTTTGGCACAGCGTTAATGCACATATACACTAAGTTACCGAAGCTTGGAAATCGGTTGTTCGTTCAGATAGGATCAAAGATATGGTGAAACTGCGCTAGTACTGGTAGAACATTTTTGAAATTTCACCAGAAAAAACCAGTACACGACCTCGTAAAACTAATCTAATCAGGAAAGGGATGACCATTGGTAAAGCTGAAGAGAATCAACTATATTGCAAACTGCCGAGTCGAAACAATCTCGTCGATCACCAAATTATAAACAGAAAATTATCATTCAAGCAGGAGGCGGCCGAATTAACTAAGAAAATTTAGAGGGACGGCGTGATAGAGCAGTCTAGCACCTCATTGCCAGTAGTTCTTGGCTAGAAAAAGGAAGGTACAACAAGATTTTGTGTTGATTACCGGCTATTAAAGGAGGCGACGAAGAAGGACTGTTATGCACTACTGACTGTTATGGTCAAGGCCAAAATTTTTCGTACATTGGATCATGAAATTGGATACTGGCTAGTAGCAAGCCATCCTGGTGATAGAAAGATAACGGCATTCTCAGCATCAAAAGGTATATAACAATTTTTTTTAATACTGTTTTGATTTACATTGCGCCTGCCACATTTGAGAGATTAATGCGGCAAGTTCTAAGAGCCCTAAGTTCGAACTCAGGTCTAATATCATTGTACCGCACCGCACATTTTAAGACACATTAGCTTGCCCAGTGAAGAAGTTAACTATTTGGGTCAGGTTGTTTTAAGCACTGGTGTACAAACGTATTCAAAGAAACGAGTATAAGAAATTAATTCACAAAAGCATAAAACATGCGATGATCCAGAGCACATTTAGGAACCAATAAAACTTTGGATAAGGCAAGATCCTGATTTTTTGGGTCAATAGATGACTGTAAGGACATTAAAGATTGGCAACGAACCGCAAACTAGGGCGAAAGGGAGAATGTGGAGCAATACAATGTTAGAGTGACGACGAATAAACGAATAAATGATATTGTATGTAGTATTCAATTGGATTACAACGTCTCCAGAAATAATAAAATTGATCACGAAAGCCGCGCCAAGGATAAAAAAATATACATGGAACACTAAAGAAACCGTTATTTTGACAGACACTCCTGAAAATGAAGCACTGCGAAGCAACAACCTGAAAAAGTCGAAATACAAAAAATGTGATAATGTAATAAAGAAAATGAATAACGAATAGAAAACTATCACATGAATCCAGAAACGATGAAGATGACGAACATTTTTGTTTAACTTGCTGCGAATCTTTTAATTTCTCTAATGAATTTCTTTTTTACCTGGAGAGAGTCGGATTCGAATGTTCATAAATCTCGAATAGACCCCAATTGTTTTCTAAGGCAAGAAATACAACATACCAAAATTTTGGAAAAGTAACCATTCTGGAAAATGTAATCTATAAATTAATTAGAATCTCATAATTGTTGGTCGAATTTCGGAAATGCATTATTTTCAATGACATTGCAAAAATTAAGAAACCTTTTACGAAAGCTTCCGCTTTCGATTAATGAATTTTCATCAAATTTCACTAGGACGTGCCAAATAATTGAAAAAATGACGTATAACGTTTATACTGATTGCAGTCAATTTGCCTGAAAAATATTTCCGCTTAAATGTTGAACCAATAACCGCACCTAATATGCGGCATTATTAAATGCGTCGGATAGATCCACTCGGGCATCAAGCTCTTCTTGTATTGAATCTGGGGGTTTGGAACCGGTATTGGTAGTGAATTACTTAAGATTAATTCTGAAATACCCCAGTCGGTTTTCCTCCAACTATAATAAGAATGCATACACTCGCCATTCCTGTTTCTTTCCTTCTGTTTCAGCATCCATTATAGATTAACGGAGAAACACAATGATCTATGAGGTTAAACACACCAATATCCGCACCCAGAGTTCAATGAATTTGTATACCTTGGTTATACACTGGCGAAGCGGATGGAAAAGATATTTTTTACCACATTTTTCTTAACTTGCTTTCTTGTCTGTCTATCTGTTTGGGTCAACATTTGAGGTCCAAATTTGAAACACTGACAATTTCATATTATCAAACATTCGAAACAAAAATCTAATACAAATTTCAGAAAACCGTTATTAATATTTTACGGTTGGCGTAAATAAAACTTTCATCGTAAAATATTCACCATCATAGTTGCTGTGCGCTGTAAAACAATAATAGAAAAATGTCACAATTTTTCCAATTTTGAGGTATAGTTGAGGTACTTGCTGCTGCCCATAAATGCTTTGTTGCCCCTCCCCCCCCCCATCAAACGGAGGCGGATTAGCCTCTCTCTCTCTCTGGCACTATACATCCCATCAAGGGATTTAGCCGCCTCAAATGAGGTTTCATAATCATACTTTCATTTCGGATAATGAGTGATTAATTCATTGATCCTAAACCAGCCGTGAAATTTTTTCCTTGTCACCACCGGGAATCGAACCCGGGACCTCCGGTTGCTGGAGCAAGCATGCTGACCACTTTGCCACCGGGGCGGCGGATTAGCCGGTGCTGCGAAAAAAGACTGAACGAGTTGAGTGGGCTGCTGAAATATGGTTTGTCCTCCTTGTAGGTGGTTGTGGCTGAGTTGGGAAGCGAAAGATGACTTGTGTTGGTTGTGGTGGTCCAAATACATTTGGAGTTGGCTGCTGGTTATCAAGTTGAGGCAACGCAAATTGTGAGGCCGCATTTGCCGGTTGAAATGTATTAACAGGTGGCCCAAACACTCTTGTATTAGGCTGAGCGGCTGCTCCAAATATATGTAAATTACTGTGACTGTTGAGTTTGAGCACCCCCATATATTCCTGATGTTTGATTAGGATTGTTAAATGCGCTCCCTCCAAAGATGTTACCACTTTGTTGTTGGTTTGATGCTGTACCTCCAAACATACTTGTGTTTGTGAATTGCCAATATTCGCCATAGCAAAAGGATTATTACCAATGGCAGAATTGTTTTGTGGTTCTGACCCACCATCAAAAAGTTGTACAAAAATATTCATGATCTCGGGGTTTAGCATATTCAATTGCTGCAGCTTTGATTTGCATTCCTGAATCAAATTTATAAATCCTAGACGTACTTGCTCAAAGTTACCGTTACTTTTCGCCTCATAAAATTTGTATCGAATTTCCTCGAACGATTGATCTTCGTTAAAAATTGGGATACAAGGCTTATCCTTGAATAGGCCAAAACAGGTGATTGGCCATTGGTTGCCCTTGATGGCCGAGTCTATGTCATCTACCGTTCAGAAAAAGTTCACGCAGATGTGTATTTTTAATTACAAGACGCCCTAAACAAAGTTGTCACGTTTTACGTATCGAAGGTAATCAGGCTACGGGAGTATGTTCCAATATTTTTCCAAAGATATGAGAATCGCCCTAAAGATCATCCTGTTTACAATTTCAAAGACATGTGCCTTATTGAATTCGCAATGATTTTGAATCGTATTATGCAAAAAAGGCCGATGACAATGAGGAGAGTGTAGATGCTGAGATCGAAGAACCAGGATTAGTGAGACGATTCATCACTCTCACTCATTCTAAAATGCTGATAAGAAATATTCCTGCTGTAGTGAGAGTTCCAAATTTTCAAATGCATACTGATCCGCACAATTATTTATACAGCCTTCTACTTCAATATGTTCCATATTACTCTGAAAGTAAGCTTTTGCTGGGATTTGAAAACCCACAGGAAGCATTTCTTTCTCGTGAGGAAAGATTAAAAGAAATAAGCAGATATATGGAAACTTTCCGAGAAAGAGATAGATAACTTGAAAATGTATTCAATCAGGCTCATGCAAACAATATTCTTGAACAACCTAAAGAATATGTTGATGCAGGAAGTTCCCAAACAGAATATATCTGGTGAACAATTGCAAACAATTTACAATAACATGAATGCAAAACAACAAGGACTTTCCAACTAGTAAGACAAGGTATTCAAAAGCAGTTGAACGGAAGTTCTGTTTTGTTGGAAAATCGGTGGTCAAAGTTGCTGCCCTAACTGGTGTTGCAGCTAGACTATTAGGAGGTTCAACACGTCACAGTTTATTGAAAATGCCTATTGAAAAAGATGGCTATCTTACAACAAATATGCCCCAATTGACAGGAAATTACATGAAGATTATGCGTCAACAGTGGAAGGATGTCGAGTACCTTTTCATTGATGAGATGCGCATGGTTCCTTATGAAATGCTTTGCATGATTGACTGTAGACTGAGACAATTGAAAAATAAAGAGAACGAAGTGTTTGAAGGTATCAATATAATTGTTATCGGTGACTTGATGCAATTGGCTCCCGTAAAAGGAGCACAAATTTTCAATCAGCCAACTCAATTATTGCCAGTGACCCATTTGTGGCGATTGTTTTCTTTATGTCAGCTGACAGAAAATATGCACATTTGCTGATCTCTTGAATGCCCTTAGAGTTGAAAAATTAAATGGTCAGCATTTTGAGCTTCTGATGTCAAAACAAATGACAGAGCCAACTGGAGATTTTGCATTGGATTATGCCATTCGAATTTATCCTTTAAGAGCCCAAGTAGATGCCCATAATCTTGCTGTACTTGAGCAATATCGAGCTCAACAAGTGCGTATTTTCAAAATTCGAGCACAGGATCAAATTATTGATGCAATAAGAAATGTTGATATTGTCAACATGGTTAATATCGTACCAGCAGATGTAAATAAAACTGGAGGATTGTCCAAAGAGCTGAAAATATTTGTTGGTGCCAAAGTGATGCTACGCTCAAACATCAATGTTAAAAAGGGTCTTGTGAACGGCGCCATTGGAAATATCACAGAGATTATCTGGTCGCATTTCCGCAGAGACCAAATGTACGATACCGACGTTCCATCAGTTAGAAAAGATTTTGGCAATGAGAATATTCAACTTATCGAACCGAAAGCTATAAAATTTCCTGCTAAATATAGTTATGGAACAATTGAGCGTAGACAATTACCAATAATTTTGTGTTGGGCATGTACAGTCCACAAAATGCAGGGATGTACCGTCGATCATGCAGTCGTTTACTTAGGAAGATCATTTTTTCAAGACGGCCAAGCTTACGTCGCATTAAGCAGAGTGAAATGTTTAGATGGACTGCAAATTGAGGAATTGGACTGTAGCAAATTGTCAGGAAAGAAGCTTTTTAACGAAAGTGCAATCAATGAAATATAAAGAATGCGACAATATCGACCTCCTTAAGATCTTTAACGTCTTTTGATTAACTTTAAGTTTCGTTACAGTTTTCTTTATGTTTTTGTCCTTGTTGGTGTTTGTATAAAAGTTTGTGTGTGTTTGTGTTGGGCGCAGTATGCCTCACCTCTCCGTGCTTGCGCCTGGAACCCTAAATTTGAAAACCAAGAAGGCATGAAATTCCTAACAGACAATTGGTATAATACGAATTTAGCACACATGTTGAATAATATTATATACTGATTGTCTATTTGGAAATTAATGTTAAATGTTAATGATGAATTGTATCAATTTACTGGAATAAAGCGATGAAATCTATTTTAAAAAATTGTTTCAATTGATAACAGGATTCATCAAACTAAGAATGTTCAATTCATGTGTGAAATCAGTGTTGCTGTATTTGTGAAAAATATAAAACACTGAGATGGCTTCTGGCTCAATAAAATAACAAATGTAGTGCTTCTCTTCAAGAATTCATTTGAACCGAAATAAAGCGCAAGTGGAAATGGATTGGCTACACACTCGGTGATCAGATATCACCAAATAACATTACAAAAAGATCCCTGGAGTAGAACCGTTAAGGGCTAAGAAAAGTTGGACGACCAGCTGTAACGTATAAACGAACGAACAAAAACTATGCTTTGATAGTTGCATAAAAAGTATTATAGAGTATTGAAATATTAATGCAAAATAGGATGTCCTAAACACCCTAAAATTTCAATTTTGTCAAATTTTGGTTGCCTTAATACTCCGAACCCCCATTTTTTGACAATTAAATAGTTTTCCGGTATGATGTGATTTAGGAGAGCCCCAAATAGGGGAAAGTTCAAGTGACTGGTCCAAATTGAGAGATTGAAATATTTAATTTAAAAACTACTTATACCAACAACCACTTATATGAACCCTGCATACCCAATTATAATTGGCAATTTACCAGGTACAAACAATAATAAACTTAGACGAAAAATTCTTTCTAACAAAAATGACAAATTCCAAAACCCTCGATCACTTATATTTGGTTGGTCCGTATTTGCATTAGACAGATTTTCTAATTTAATATTGACTGCAACAAAACAGATCGATTTCGTTTAAAACCATTTCGATCCTAGTTAGCAATCGAAATTTATTTATTTATCTATTTGCTATCCACTATGATCTCACATCAATTAATTTTTTGCCTAACTTTACGTCAAAAATTCATCTCTTAAGTCTTTTTTTATTTAGTTTTATATCATATAAAGGGACTCAGGTAAGATATTCTGACTGTTGATTTAATACACCTGTGGATTTAATTCAAATATGTATGTGTATCGAAAAGTACACAAAATGCGATATCATAACTTGTCTGCAATATTTTAAGCAAACGATCTCTCCCACGCTCTAGAGCTGTGTATATTTATAGATAAATAAAAAATTTGTGGAGGGTTTATATTTTGTAACAGCGCAACTGCTCAATTTTTTGTGAATTTTTATTTTTGGGACCCCTTTCTATATAGTCGTTATGCAGATGTGTGCAGCTAAAAATATATTTACCATTAACTTTTTTTTTAAATATTTCGCGGGTAAATACGAATTCTCACAACAATTCCAAAAATAATCGACGTGACTAAGGTTTTTTACATTTTTATTTAAATTAAATGCTGTTGTTCCAATAAGATGTGTACCCACTGTACATAAAAAACGGGAAAAGATAAATTATCCAACTAAAAAAAAAATTTAAGATATTGTCGACTTCTTCTTTAGGTTTTCCCCGCGTCTTAAAAAATATCCTCACATGTATACTTAAATTCTCCAAACTACACAAAAAAACGAAATCAACTTTGCACGTGTTTGACTTTTCAGTTAAAAATTGTACAAAAAAAGGGAAAAAGGACATAAAATTGTTATCCTAAATTTATAAGGTCCTGTGTACGTCTGACTATTTACGAAATTTTACACACAAACACGCAGGATACTTTAAGTAGGACGTCGATAAGAACCGGAGAAGAAGAAACCAAAAAAATTCGCTGACTCGACGGATTTGTACCCTTAAAAATTCTACCTGCTGGTCTTGGGTTTTAAATATTTTTTTTGTAAGTTTAAGATAAAATGATCCAATTAAGATAACAGGACGAGTAAAGTGTATTTCAAATTTTTAGACGTGATTTGCAGCTAAATATATTTAGGCTGCAATTTGTGTTGACAAAATCCTCATACATAGAAAGAGACGCTTCTACCTACGCAATATAATTTACATATTTAAGCAGTCTGGACTAACAATGCATTGAACAAAAAAAAATTAATTTCCATTTATACCACCCCGCATGCAGTTCACATCTATGCACAACATTTTTTTTTTTTTAATATTTATAGAAACCATAAAAATTCTAAACTTCCACAATAAAAGATTCTAATTCAACAATAAAAAAATAAATAAATATCTAACAACAAAAAAAATGCATTCGAGTCGCATCACAATAAAAATAACAACGCACAACATTAAAATCCACCATCATAATTTTCGCTGTCAAATATTTTTGTTTTGTTTTTTTTTACCTTTTCAGGCCCAGGTCGCTCGCTCCTCTCTAACCAAATCAAGAAACACACATAAATTTTATATTCTTCTTCTTCTTCTTCATATTATTATAAAAAGTCTAAATTCGAGACTTGAATATTACGAGGTAGAAGAAACCAAAACCTGATTTTTTGTCTTTATGCTTTTTTATTATCATTACTATTATTTGATTCCTCCAAAAATTACAACAACTACAATTTTATATCAAACAAAATATCCACCTCAACAAAAATCTCAGGTATGAAATAAAATCCAAATCCAAGACGTTAAATTTTTTTAATTTTATTATAAGATCGTCGATCTTTTCTTTGTTGCAAGATCGTTGATCCTTTTTTTTTTTTTTAAACGGTTGAGTTTATATTTGATTTGAGTTTGGTTCGTGATCCTTTTTTTTGTAACGCAAACTTCTTAAAACAACAAATTGGTCAAATTTTATATCTTAATAGTTTTATGATTTTGTTGAAGGATCGTCTGGGTGTACCATGATCACACGGACGATTTATACAAATTTTTTAATCTAACTACTTAAACGGATAATCCGATAAGCCCTAAATAAAAGAATCTTATTTGACACAATTGCAACTCGGTTTTTTTGTTGCACAAGTGCAGAAATCAAATATGAGTTGGTTTTGCAAGTTTTATTTTCTAAATATTCTGATTGGTAGTAAGAAGGAAAAGCCGTGACATTCATGATTTACTGTCAGTTTATCGTAAACATTTTATCGTGAACAATTTACCGTATAACAATTTATCGTGGAAACAATTTAACGTAGAACAGTTTATCGTAACACAATTTGTCGTATAACACATCGGTTGTCTTGAATTAGAAGTGTTTCAACCAATAATATTGATGGGATTGGTTTTGTTGGATGGGAATGGGATTCTAAAATGATTTGTTGAGAAATTTCTGGGCTAAGGCCACCTGGGACGGAACTCGACTATTTCTTATAGAATTATGACGAGATTAGACTCTATGGATGGGAATGATATTCTAAAATCAATTTTGGACGAAGTTTTGGACTAAGCTCCCTGAGACGGAATTTTTGGCCATTGTATTTGCGTACTTAGGTTTCATGGACGTGACTTTTACAACTTGCTTGGCAGTAGCCTAGCCTCAAATAAACAACAACATGGACTCGTCTTGAGCAAAATGCTACAATTCGATGTCAAAATGTTAGTGGGTTATTCAAATATTCAGATTGGCGGCGTTCACAGTGTACATCGTGACACCATCAGTTTGAGCTCCTTATGTTCTATTTTCAAACAACAAATAGAATTGAACCATTGAGCTAAATTTTTATTTATCCACTTCGTTTACACGTCGAAAAGCCGGTTGCACAGAGAGGGGTCCGATGTTAATGAAATAATTGCTTATTATCATTTGGCAGGTGGCCAAATTCCAGAAATTCATCCAAACATCCAATCCCATCATATTCGGTTAAGAAATAACCGAGTTCCGTCCCAGGTGGCCATATTCCAAAACTTCTTCTAATAATCATTTTAGAAACTTATTTCCAACCAACATACCCAATCCCACCAAAATGAGTTAAGAAATATCTGAGTTCCTACCTAGGTGGCCATATTCCAGAACTTCTTATGAAAATCAGTTAAAATCCCATTTCCATCCAACATATCCAATCCCATTATAATCGGTTAAGAAATGGCAGAGTTTCAACCTAGGTGGCCATACATATTTCAGAACTTCTGGAACTTTAATCTTAATCGATTAATAAATGGCCGAATTTGATAAAATTAAGAAAACATCCAAGACATTTTAATTTTACAAACTACGATAAACTGGCATACGATAAAATGTTCACACGATAAATGTACCCACGGTAAATTGTCTGTCCATGAAAACTGTTTTACGGTTAAATGTTCACGTTAAATTGAAATGCTATAAATTGTTTACGATAAAGCGACCGTCACCGTAAACCTATATGCTATGACCGTTCCTCTTGTTATCCTTCCTGTCGAAACGAATAGTGGTATTTTCTCCTTTAGTTCTGCAGAATATTTAAAATGCATTAATCCGTTGTAGCTCTAAGGTTGCGACTCTAAACAAGGTCTAATGAAGATCTTATACAGAGTGTCCAGGTTTCGGATCCTGATCCGTTAAAAGAAAATTTTTAATTCATTCTGTAAAAAAAATCGCATGGAACGGGCTGGGGGTCAACTTTTGATATAATTTGAGATACAGGGTGTTTAAAAAATTTAGATCAATTTAGTACAATTTTTTTCTCAATTTTAATTCTCCATGATCTCCCCTACAATCCGCCAATACAATGTTTGGCTGGAGAGTAACAGTTCTACATGGAGTTATAAAAGGTGTTCAAAATGTCCTCCTTGTGATTGAATACAGTTTAATATTCGTTTAAGTATGCCTTTGGTTATTTCAATTCTTTTGCAATTCTTCCTTTATCTGTTGTGCTGCGGAGCCAATTACAAAACTTCAATCTTTTAAGGTGGTCTATAGGTAATAGTTCTTAAATGGGTGATGGGTCTTGTATGGTATGGATGAAACTTCTGCTTGTGTAATACTTGATGAATTCGGTAGCGACAGACGTCGGCATTTCTTCGTCGAAGCGGCCCCACCCGCCTATTTGATGTTGGTTCGATATCTCGCAGTCTTTTATGAATATTTATAAATACTCTTGATGCCTTGATATTCATTGCGAGCGCGTGATCCATCGTAAAATCTGTACAAAAAAAGGATATCAACGTACTCCTCATCTAAGAACTGTGTCATCATAATATTAATTTTATTAAATTATTTCGAATTTTTAATTTACAACACCGACACAATACTAGATTATTACTCAAAAAATGTAATTCTTTGTTTTTTCAATATCCCTTTTGTATTTTACTAACACAATTGTGCGGGTAGGGCAAAAGTACCATGTCAAAAATTTAGTTTTGTATGTTTTTTGAACCAACTTACACATTTGTGAATTCCTTTCTAACTTATTTTCGTCCGAAAAAACCCTATATCGTTACACACAATTGTGTTGGTTTTACTACAAATAAAGCGAAATTTTTTATCAACAACGCCATTACATACTATGGTTTTTTACTCACACATTTGTGTGGGTTGGACTAAAACTGAGCCATTTTTTTTTGTTTTCTTGGTTGAAAAAGGGATATTTAAGCAAAAGAGTTGATAATTATCGCCGATTGTTTTACTGATCAAAAAATAATAATTTTAATATTAAAACTACGAAATAGAGGAGATCATGGCGAATTAAATGTATGTAAAAAATGGGTCTATGTCTCCGATAAATATTTTGGAAGTTACAGTTTAATATTTGTGTTTATAGTTTTTTGCTGAACCAAATTTTTTAAACACCCTGTATCAGAAAGGATATCAAAAATGAACTCCTTCCTCCCCTCCACTCAAATACGATATTTTTCGCAGAATAAACCATGCGGAATCACACCTAACATCCCAAACCCGTTCACCCTGTATAAGACCACCATGGGAGGGGGAGCGTATGGTATAGCCCTCCAATTACTGGAGTTACGCAACCCAGACTTGCAACGGATTAATGCATGGTAAATGTTCTGCAGAACTAAAGGGGGAAATACAATCCCGAACCCGGACACTCTGTTTCTCTGGAGAACCTGATGCGATTTAAAGAACCTTCTGCATCTATTGAAGAACTTAAATTTTTGTGGAGCTGTCTTGGCCAATGGAACAATGTGTTCCTTTTATAATTGTTGATAGTTTGAACGTCAAGCGGACCAATTGCGTCACAACCCACGAGTATACGATCTTTTACGACAAAAGGGTATTCGTTGTGATTTCTTTTACACGAGAATGTGGAGTTGTGTGTTTCATTTCTCGTTAAACTTAACCACATTTCTTTCTCTCCACTAAAATATTATGCTCAACTCGGAATTAATCGAAGTGAAAATATCTAGCCGTTGACCGTTTAGTTTTGAAGGAGTATATTCCGTACCTTGAATAAAATAGAAGAGTGCAGTCTGGCGTCATCAGCAATGCGGTAGATAGGGTTAACAGTGCTACCCAGGAAATCATTAATGTATAACAAAAAAAAAAGTCTGTGCTAAAATTTGACCCTGAAAGACTCAGGCATTTGGGGAAAATCGGAGGACAGGAGATCACAGGTGAAAAAATAGTCCAGCTTAAGCAGCTAGGTCGTATCTCACCGTTGGAAAAAAACCAACCGTATTTCAAAAACCGAAAAAAGGTAGCGGATATTTACAACACCCTAATCGACGAAATGCGGAGTCGGTTAAACCGAGGACCACCAAGAACACCGAGACTAACCACATCTGAGGATAACCTCGAAATTCTTAATTCTCATTTACTAATATGGATCAGCGACACAACAAAAACGACGGGGACACAAGAGTATGCCAATAGAAGAAATTTCGACCAGTGGCCCTATTCTGGCTTTCCCTGGGAATTGGGAATTGGGAAAAATATTTTCATAGCATTTATGTCAAAACTATATTTTTCTCGCCTACTGAAACAATAAGTTTAGTGCCAAAATTTCTAAACAAAGTGAATTGGTAAACTTTATAGGGAAAAATATTTTCCCATTTAACTTTGTTTCGAAAGTATTAACACCAAACATTTTAAATACAATTTAGAAAAAAATGCTATGAAAATATTTTTCCCAATTCCCAGGCAAAGCCAGGATAGGGCCACAGAATACCAATTTTGTTCGAAAACCGTGACTTGAGAGTTGGGAGTTTTTCTGTTGTTTCATCAGCACACTATAAGTGTAAATATAAAATTTAGTTATTATTTACATCAATCAAATTAATTTTCTTGGTCTAGTAGGTTAGTGAAACAGCAGCAAAGCTCCCAACTCTCAAGTCCCGGGTTTGGAACAAAATCTGTACTCTGATGATAAAATTACAAAATGTAAAATAAGAACTCTGTAAATAAATTACTGCAACGAGAGACTCATTGATACAATCAGTTTCAAAACAAGTACTGGTGGTTTGTGTAAACAAGTACTTGTTGAAACGAATGCTACGAATGATGGAATAAATCATGGATATTGATGAGAAGATAAATGTGAGACCTATGAAGAAGATTTTTTTTATCAATTTTCATTATTTATTGAATCTTTCAAACATGAAAATAACAATACGTTTTCAAATCTAGGTAATTATGGTAATTATGTAAATCTGAGGGAGCAGAATCTACTTCTTATCAATAAGTAAATTTAAAATTTTTATAATTTATGCTATTACAGCCATCGTTTGCTTCTTTAATCGCGAAGACGTAGGTACATTTTGTAGGTTTCGCGCCAGCAAATTTGGATGAGATACCAGTTTCCCTGCATAGCTGATCCGCATCTTTTTCAATTCATATTTGACAGTTAGGAGGCTAAGGTCCTTATGTATATTTTTATTTTTTACGAACCAGGGTGCTCCTGTAATCATTCTTAGAATTTTTAACTGTGTTCGTTGGATAATGTCGATATTCGAATTTGAGGTTGATTGCCATAATTGACACTCATACTACAAACTAGGTCAATGGTTGAATATTTCCCCATCAACCAATGCATTTTATCAATTTTTAATTTGATATGGTCTCGTTTCATTTCAATATATTTTCGCCAAGTTAACCGTCGATCTAGATGGATGCCTAGATATTTTGCTCCATTTGATTGAGGGATTGGCATTCCGTTCATTGTGACAGGCGGAAAAGTAAGCTTATATAAAGTGAATGTTACGTGGGTCGATTTCTTTTCATTGACCTTTATCTTCCATTTCTTTAGCAATATTTCGATGTCATAAATATATTGTTGCAGAATTTCGGACGCCGTTTTTGGATTTTTATGGCTACATACGATTGTCGTATCATCTACAAAAGTAGACGTCAGAATTTGCGAAGACATTGGTAGATCTGAAGTGCAAATTAAATATATCGTTGGGCCAAGCACACTACTTTGAGGTACTCCAGCCAGAATATTTTTCTCGTTCGATTTAGAGTTGTTGTGATTTGATAAATAAGACATCATAAGTTGTTAAATTTCTAGCAATTTAAGATTATTTTTATGAAGCAGATCCTCGTGCCAAACTTTATTGAATGCTTATTGTACTAGATGACGAGACTTTGGTCTCAATGATCTCTTACCAGGCTTCGGTAGTTGACAATTTCCAGCAATCAGGGATATATCCTGATTCGTAAATTGAATTGAATATTTTGGGTAGTCGTTCAAAGGCACACTCAAGTAGTTGTTCAAACATTTCACCTGTAATTCGATCACACCCAGGGGCTTTCTTTAATTGAATTTGATGTGCAATAATAAACTATACCAGCGGTTTCTTTATCTTAAATTTCCTCACAGATCTGATTGCTATATTTTCTATTTGAACCACCGATAATCCAAGGTTTAGAGTAAATACACTTTCAATGTGATCAGCAAAGGCTTTAGCTTTCTCCTCGTTACTTCTAGCTCATTCACCGTTAGAAACGCGAATTGGCGGATTTGGTAGCTGAGGCCGTTTAAGTTATTTAGTGGCCTTTCATAATGAATAGTGAGTGGTCAGAAGATATTTCTAAAAGTGTTTTAGCATGGATTACTTCTCGGTTTATTTTATTTGTGACAATAAGTTGGATGGCCATACGAAATCTTTTGTAGATATTTGCCGAAACATTATTACTTGGAGGGCAATATATTGAAATGATGACTAACCTTCTTGTTGCTTGAATTTCTTCTGTGCTATTATATTCATTTAGAACAAAATGGCAAATCCGCTTTTTTATAATTATAGCAGTTCCTCCTCGGTTCTGCCCAAGGGATGTTTTGTGTCATAAACTACGTAACCATTAATTATGAAATTGTGTTTATCGGTTAAGTGGGTTTCAGAAATTATAATAAGATCAATTTTGTGTTTAGCTAGGAAATGTTCTAATTCAAATTTGTATTGGCTTAGACCGTTTGCGTCCCAGTGGCATATCTTCAGATCATAGTGTTTGATTTTGTAGCATTGCTTGTAGCATATTTTGCATTGTTGTCATTAACTGCATCATCAGTTGCATGCAGTTGTTATTCAGGGTATGTTCAACATTTGAGGATTCGCCTTGAAGAACGCTTGCCTATGTTGGTTTGCTGGTTGGTGTTATTGAAATTATATTAATCTGCGCATCTGTTGTAGTTTTATACTGCTTCCTGGGACGTGACAATTGAATAATATTTATGTAGACTGGGCATCCTGAAAAAAAAATTCTTACAATATTAGCACTACGAAGTAGGGGAGATCATGGCGAACTAAACTAAGGTAAAAAAAACATTGGACTAAGTTGGTTGCCTTTCCATAAATATTTTGAAAGTTATAGTTTAGTATTTGAGTGTCGTTTTTTCTGAGCCAATTTGTACAAGCATCCTGTATCTGAAAGGATATAATAAATGAACCCCAACAAGAAAATCGGAGACACTTCTACGCTCAGCATTAATGAAGGTTCTTACGAATGGCTATTATCCAGAATAATTGAGAGTACTCATCGATCCCGGTTCTCAAGAGCGGTAACCAGATTTCTACAATTAGGACACATGAGACTATGTAATGACGAGCATGCAATAAAACGCATAAAACTACGCATTGTTTTTGAAGCATCCGCAAAACGAGCAACAACAAGGGCCTCAATGATCAACAATTAATTGGACCAACTTTACAAGAAGAACTATTATCAATCCTGGCAAGATAGGGGAAACTCAAAGTCGTCTTAACAGCAGAAAGAGAAGCAGATATTTAAAGGATTTACCACCAAATCTGCGCCCGTCGCTCTAAAATCAAAAATACAACAGTATCGTTTGGGCTAGTGTTCCTGATCTAGCCATTCGCATCTTTTAACAGTTAGCGAACGATAAAAGGACGAATTCCCCATAGCAACAAATATCATGTAAAAAGACGTCTATGTAGATGACATATTAACCGTGACTCGATTTAAAAACCGCAACTACAACAACATCAATTAATAAAATTTCAAGGAAGAGGAGAATTTTAGCTTCGGAAATGGGCGATTAGCTATCAGGACCTACAAGAACAAATTCCACAAGAATTATCATCAATAAAAGGGATATAAAGCTAGAGGAAATTATAAAAACTCTGAGGATTTTCGGAGATCGTTGTGAAAAGAAACCTATTATCCGAAGTGTCTTAAAAAAATACTATTACAACAACTCTGGTTAACAGACTTATCATGGGATGAACCAGTACCTGAATGTTCAATCACGGGTTTGAACATGGAATAATTTATTATATATATTCAAGCACATAACATTAGCGACACAAATATGTCATCAGCAACAATAAGTATGCGAATAGGTTAATCAACCATATAAGCTAAATATTATTTGACGGCTTATATTTCCATTATTTCTGGCGCGCATACACTTATTAAATTCATAAGATCAGCAAAAGTCACCATATAATTAATAACATAAACACATATTTTTTAATTTAGGTAAAATTGTAAGCTCGGCAACTTGATAGTTGTAATTATATGTATTAATTTTGTATATAAACCAAAAGAATCTAATAAAAATTAAGTAGTTTAAAACAACACTTCAGACTGTTATTGTCATAGACCTCACCAGTGGTAAGCGGATAACAGTTCACTAAAATATCGAAAAGCTATATCAAACGTCAACACTGATATAACATTGGTCCTTCGACGCCAAAACAACAACCGGCGGACTATATAAATTTGGAGCCAACAACCAACAGGCATCGAACCTAACAACAAATACTTCGAGCTACTGGTCATAATCATTTCGAGCCACATTACAATAAAAATATGGATGCTTTATATAAAAAGCAATGTACGCGTGTCGAACAACTGCAGCGGTTAAAAACCAATTACAGCAAGGATTCCGAAAGTAGACGGACAACTGTTTACTTAGAAGATAAACTGGATAAACTAGATGAGTGGTGGTCCAGTTACACGGATGCAGACAACGAAATGAAAGACCAACACTTCGACAACGATCCAACGCATAGTTACTGGGCTGAGCGGGACACAGTAAAACAACTGTACAAAACGTTCAAACGTGAGATAGAAAGGAAACTCGAAATAGCAACACGAGAGGCAATTCCAACGGGATCACCAACAAAAAACCCATTAACAATCGACCATAGTAGTGCTACAAACGATAGTAGTACCAACAGCAACCGCAGTATGACGAACAACTACGCGCTTGAACCAGAACAAGCACATCGGTACAAAACACAAGAGGTCAAAATGCGTCTTTGCTATAAGTTAATAGCCGATACAAATGAGCTGTTAGGAAAGCAGGGCAATCATATCCAACTACAACATAAGCTTCAACAGCTAAATGCAAAGATAGCACAAATAGAACAACTGCACGAAGACATATTGGTGCACGCAAAGGCAGGTGAAGAAGAACGTACAACTTACTTTACCGACGATTATTACTCTGCATTGGTCAACGAAAGTGAAACATTACGTTGTAAATTGGTTAAAAATGAACGCGGACAACAAACAACCGATAGTGAAAAAAGCAAGATAAAATTAAAACGGATTGAGATACCGCAGTTTTACGGAGAAACTCTGAAATGGGCAGCTTTCTACGATTTATTTAGAAAGTTGGTTCACGAAAATGACGATTTAAGCGACACCGTCAAGATGCACCAACTAAAAACAACAGTCCAAGGTAGTGCAGCTAGAATCATTGGTCATCTGGAAGCAACAAGGGTGAATTACCAAGATGCTTGGAAGCTATTGGTAAATCGGTACCAAAATAAGCGGCAAATGGCAACAACACATATCAATCACATTTTGAATTTCCCCAGCATGCATGCAGAATCAGCAACAACTATGAAATCGTTATACGATACATTAACGGAAAGCATGCATGCCATCAAAAACTTGGGCGTAATAACCATATCTTGGAATTACAATACATAGTAATTCCAATTGTAATCAGAAAACTAGATAATGAAAGTTTGAGGCTGTTTGAGATGACCATTCCTGATCCTCGTGAGATGCCAACAATAGAGGAATTTCTGGCATTTTTGGAACGCAGATTCCAAGCCTTAGAAGCCGCCAGACCAAAATCACTCACCTTTCGCAATTCCGGACCAACTCAACAACCAGGCACCACTCCACAATTACCAAGACTTAAAAATCTACACGTAAAAGCTCAACGGACATGCATTAATTGCAAGCAGACACATGAACTTTAAGACTGCTTGAAGTTTCAACAAATGTCTACATTCGAACGTAGCAGATTGATCAACCAACACAATCTGTGTAAAATATGTTTGGAAAAATTTCATCAACCGTGTTTAAAATCAACACGATGTTTAGTATGCAAAGGAGCCCACCACACTCTCCTACACTCTAATAATCACCCACAACGTACAATGCTTACCAAAAGGGTGGATGACAATCCAAAAAAGGAAGCAAACGAAACATGCATTGTGACTAATCATTTTGTAAACCAATTTGAACAACCATCTGGTACACTATTGGCCACAGCAATGGTTGAGGTACAAAATGGAAAGCAACAACCAACCCTGTTACGAATGTTAATAGATCCCAGTTCACAAATCTCATTTATCACCAACGAGGCATCGCAGAAAATCAAACAACCGCCGATAAAAACGCATGTGGAGATTAGTGGCTTAAATGATAGCGATATCACGACTGCCACAAAATTAGTCACTTTTCGAGTAGGAGCACGATTTTCTTCAAACTTCTCCATGGAAATGGAAGCATTAGTATTGCCGAATATAACTCGGCCACTACCTGAACAACATTTCGATAATCAAAGATGGGAACATTTAAATAATCTACTGTGGGCGGATCCAACTTACAACCAACCAAATAAAATTGACATTTTATTAGGTGCGGATTATTACCCAAATATCCTGATGAACCAAGTTATAAAAGGAAATCAAGGCGAACCAATCGCCCAACAAACGGAGCTAGGATGGATCATATTTGGAAATATTGTAAACGAAAAATCCCCGAGCGTCCAATCCATGGTTACCCTGGTAGATATTGAAAACCAGTTAAAGCGGTTCTGGGAAGTAGAAGAGATATCATCCAAAAACTTTATGACAGAAGAAGAAAGGATGTGTGAAGAACATTATCAACAGAATTACTGTCGAACCACCGACGGCCGCTACATGGTACGTATTCCGTTTCAACAAAACATAACATCAATCGGTTCATCCAAAAAACGAGCACTGGCTAGGTTCATTCAACTAGAACGACGTTTGTCAGTAGTTAATGAATTGTCTACTAGATATCGAGAATGTATAGAAGGGTATTTCAACCAGGGACACCTCATTGAAAGTAATGGACATACGCAGAACGAATATTACATTCCTCACCACGCAGTAGTCAAAACCACCAGCACTACAACAAAATTAAGGGTAGTATTTGACGCATCAGCTAAGACCGATAAAAACGTTAGCCTAAATGAAACTCAACTCGTGGGTCCAAAATTACAAAAAGATCTGATGTCAATTTTAATTCGATGGAGAAAATACAAGGTGGCGTACACAGCAGATATAGAACAAATGTATAGACAGGTAAAAGTACATCCCGATGATCAACAATATCAGAAAATATTATGGAGGAAGACGCCAGATGAAGTTATAAAATCATACCAGCTAACAACCGTAACTTTCGGTATGTCATCTGCGCCATATCTGGCTATCAGTGATCTAGCATTCATCGCGGCATACAAAAGATTCACTGCACGTAGAGGATTATGCAGTGATTTGTATAGCGACAATGGTACCAACTTTGTCGGTGCTAAAAATCAACTTGAACGCGAATTAGCTGCACTAATTCGTAATTCAAATAAGGAAATTGCGCAATTATTAGCAAATGATGAAACAACATGGCATTTTATACCACCGGCTGCACCACATTTTGGAGGACTATGGGAAGCGGCAGTTAAGTCAGTAAAAAGATGCTTAATAAAAGTCATTGGAGAAGCAACATTGACTTTTGAAGAATTATCAACGGTTACTTCACTAATAGAAGCTTGCTTGAATTCAAGACCACTGGCACCACTATCAACCGATCCTACAGATGTTACCTTCTTAACGCCTGGACACTTTTTAATCGGTGCACCTCTAAAAGCAATTCCACAAGATGCAATAGCAGAAACAACCATTCACGGCATAACACGTTGGAAACTTGTAGAAAAAATTAAACAAGATTTCTGGAGAAGATGGCATAGCGAGTACTTAAATCAATTTCAACATAGAAGAAAATGGCCAGATGAACAACCAAACATGAAGATAGGGGACCTGGTTCTCATCAAAGAGGACAAAATTCCTCCATTAAAGTGGCTAACTGGTCGGGTGATGGAAATACATCCAGGCATAGACCAAAAGGTTCGAGTAGTCTCACTTCGTGGCCCGGGAGGGACTCTTATAAAAAGACCGATTCACAAACTTTCACGACTACCAATAGAACATGAGAACGAAACCAACCAAACGAATACACATTCACCGGTCGAGCAACCTCAACAACCAACGATACCTGTACGTGTTCCACCACCCCGAGAAGTTAAAAAGAAAAGACAAGTATATCACAATAAGGTAATATTCAAAAAAGGACTAACGATGAGACTAATAATCTTGATGCTCGGCATGATGCAAGGGCTTTTCTCCCTTGGAACATCTGAAAGCACTGTAGAACCGCTACCAACGGACGCCGGCATATATTTCCACAACACCGGAACTGTTAACCTGATGGCATTGCGGTGGAAAATAATTGTAAACTACAACCTATCAGGATATTGGGACGACATCAGCTCTATAGAATACTACATCAGTCATCTAAATAACACTTGTCAGACGGGGTGGACGGGGGGGACGAGACCAAAACTCTGTGATGTAGTGGTACACCAGCTAACTGAACAAATGCAGGAAATTACATCGCAAAATGCCCTACTCAGGTTAACGAACAAGGACCACGCTCTGAGGAAACGTGACATAGGTGATACAATAGGATACATTCTCGGTGATGCGTTCGGCATCATGAATCAAAGAGATGCTTCACATATAGAAAATCAACTGGAAAAGGCAGAAGATAATGAAGAATATTTATTGGCATTAATCCAAAATCAAACGTCAATCATAGACTCAACAATAAATGTATTTAAACACGACAGAGAGACGACTGCTAATCATTTTAAAATTATCGCCAAGCAGTTCTTATATCTCGATGGAAAAATCCAACAATTATCCATAGATGGTGATCATTATGACAGGGTACAATCTATTATAACATATACTATTCAAATAATGATGATCATGAGGCGAATAGCAGATAAACAACGAGTTATTATCGATGTTATTATAAATGCCCATCAAGGACATATCCATCCAGCCCTGTTGGCCCCTCAACAATTGAAAGAGGAAATCAACCGAATTAAGGATTATATTTCACCAACCATGATGATCCCTGAAGGCGATGACGATAATAGTCTTGGGCACATTTACAACCTGCTAACCGTGCAGACAAGAGTCACGAATAATCATATCCTCTTTCTCATCCAGATGCCTTTAGCATATTCGGAGACGTATCAATTATTTCACATAGTACAAATCCCAAAAATCGAAAATGGTCAATTACACATAATAATGCGAACAACAGAATACCTCATAGTAAATATGCATCGAGAACGTTTCGCTCCTCTAACTAACGATGAACTACAACAATGCGTTCAAATTAAAAATAATGGATATTTATGTACCATTTCTCCAATTTACAACATACAATCAAATCAGTCACAATGTGAAATGAACCTATTAAGACATGTAGCGCAGAATTTGAACGGTTGTACAACAACTATATTGCACCAACTGAACTATTGGATGCCAGTAGACACAAACAAATGGCTATTTTCAGTAACAGCACCAAAAATCGTTGATCTAATATGTGATCGTCAGATAACCACAATGAAGCTGCAAAATTCTGGGATACTCAGTCTGGATCGGAAATGTACTTTAAAAAACGGGCATTTCTATCTCACAACTATCGACGAAAAATCCTATATGGTTAATTCTTCTTTTGCTGCATCAATAAAGATTCAGAGTGAACTGAAAAATTCATCATATTTATCGGAGCTACCGACGACTCCATCAGAGAGAGGCACCAACAATTCAGCGGACCTCAGTTTAAATAAGGACATAATTAATCTTGAAACGGCCATTGCACAACAAAAATTAAAGGAAACGGCCTTACCTAAATCAATGGACTCTTCTAATAGAGGGCATCACATTCATCATTACGTGATGACTTACACCATGGTGATCATAGGAGTGGTCATAATTTTGTTATATCTCTGCAGACCCAAGACAAATCACCGGGTTTCCTCCGAAGACATGTCACCACCACAACGACCAACGCCACGGCCAAGGTCTCTCAATTGTACAGCCCCGCAGTATGTTCAATCACGGGTTTGAACATGGAATAATTTATTATATATGTTCAAGCACATAACATTAGCGACACAAATATATCATCAGCAACAATAAGTATGCGAATAGGTTAATCAACCATATAAGCTAAATATTATTTGACGGCTTATATTTCCATTATTTCTGGCGCGCATACACTTATTAAATTCATAAGATCAGCAAAAGTCACCATATAATTAATAACATAAACACATATTTTTTAATTTAGGTAAAATTGTAAGCTCGGCAACTTGATAGTTGTAATTATATGTATTAATTTTGTATATAAACCAAAAGAATCTAATAAAAATTAAGTAGTTTAAAACAACACTTCAGACTGTTATTGTCATAGCCCTCACCAGTGGTAAGCGGATAACAGTTCACTAAAATATCGAAAAGCTATATCAAACGTCAACACTGATATAACACTGAAAGTAAAGCAACATAATTCAAAAATAATAGAACCTGATCGGTATATGCACTAGAATAAACAAAGTTGCAACGTTGGATGGGATGTTGGTACATTACCTTCATGTGTCTGAAGTCAATTTCGACAAAGATCGAGTTGGATGTGAAGGCATTTGCCAGTAAATGGGTTGCAAATATGGAAAAAAGTACTAAAGGACCGTCTGTACATTTTAATGCTGAAATGGATGTTTTAGAAATATTGGCAACCTATATGTATGGTCTGGTAAAAGTTACGATCGTAGTTGCGGCTCTTCTCGCTTCCACAAGACAGAATGTTTTACAAGTGTTTCGCGTAGCCTTATATTCTACGTGAAATGCTTTATACCACGCCTACTAGTTCCGAACTCGAGTTGAAATTATTTTAAATTTGTTGTTGTTTCAATACATTTTGTGTGATACCATGGTATTTTTTTCGAACTATCTCACGATGTCATGAACGCACTATTAATGTATCGGGTCTGTGTGGTTTGTGATGTTGATGTGTGCAATTTTCGTTGGCCACGAGTAGATTTTCGATTATTAATATTCCCCGAAAACTCGTCCCAAGAGTGACCAAACATTCGCCAGTTTTTGCGCTGTCAAATGTTACTGTATGATGGTAAAAAGAATGTTACCATTTGATGGTTGGCTGTGATAATATTTGTAGATTTTCGTAATTATGTTGTTCAATTAGATCGTGAAAAATTTGTAGTCAATTTTTAATTTACAGAGAAATTAATTGATATGATTATGATAGCAACATTTGAGGCGGCCAAATCCCTTGATGGGATTTAGTGCCAGAGAGAGGGAGAGAGAGAGAAATTAATATTTCCATTTTTCGCTATTTTTTGTATGAATTTTATATGAATTTTACTTGCGATTATTTAGGTGCTAGTAGTTGGCCTGGTATCATTTTCATCCTAATTATATTGTTATTAGTGCCAGTATCAAACAGAATTTTAATAGTTGTGTTAGTTAGCTTATTATAACATTTGAGGAATGGAAGAGTTTTGTCTTTCGAGTCCGGATTGTGGTCCTACCTAAAATTTTCCATATTTTTTATTTTCACTTCTGGTTGGTGTTAACTTCTCTTGAACTGGTCAATACTACTTAGACCTGACGCAAATGCTACCAATGTAGCCTCTTCACTGAACGCATTTATCACATGCCATGCTTGATTGTATTGTTACTTTTTGACCAGTGAATTTATATTTTTTCTCTATTTCCTTGCATGAAAGCTCCTGCTTAGTTTCTTTAATTTTTTGCTTCGCTAGCCTCAAAGATTAATTCAATTAGTATTGGCTAGAGTACATTTCAAACTCTTAGGGACTAACTGGTCAGACAGTAATTTTTGTAAAAAAATTATAAGGAATTGTAAATTGCGTTGCCTCTCAGAGTTTAATGTTTTGGCGGAAATATAAATTTTGACAAATGGAAGTTAATCTATATTTTATATTTCTTATGTGAGTTCGAAGAAATTTTTAAACATAATAAAATTTAGCAAGTTTATCACTCACTATAAAATTTACCAAACTTAGCCGGACGAATCCTATTCGTTAACCGAAAAACTTACATTTACCAATTTTAAAGAAATTTGTCGGATCTGCATACAATTTTTAAATTAAATCTGGGCCCTACCGAACGTTCCTCAATCGAATTTTCCCGTTCAACAGAATCGACGTTTCCAAACCATTTCTAATACATGAGATATAAATAATGAAAGTCAAAATTAAATCGCTCCAAACATTTTTTCCGAAAAATCATTTTCCCCTTCTCGATAAATTTTGAAAACTTATTTTTAGTTTTTTGTAGCTTATAAGGTTTTTTTAATACGTCTCTTCAGATCAAAGTGAATATTTGCATACCCTAAACAAGCTGAAATTGTGTCAATAAATTTAAAGTGATGCAACGAAACTTACTGTAACTTTTATCTCTATAAGTGGTGTAGATCCATTGAGGTAATAAAAATTAGCTACAGTTGACACAGTTCTGCAACCAAAGTTTGAAAGAAAATGTTGATTCAAAAATTTTACTTCGTTGGGGCCCAACTGTAGGATCTTTAACCGATTTATCTCGGAAGCAAAATTTATTTTAATAATTTTCTGTCACTAGAAAACGTCCCATAAAAGAATTTATAATCATCAGAGAACGCGTTATAAACAAATTTTCGAATGCAGGATTTATTACAGTCACTTCCTGGTAATCGAAAAGTTCTCTTACCAAATTTTATTAAAATATTTTGAGCCCACAGTTCTCAAGCACTTGATAGCTTCCTTACCAATTTTTATTTAAATCGTTTAAAACGTAAAAGGGTTTAATAATTCACCAGGGCCGAACCGGAGGACCTCCCAAAAGAATTTTCCCGAAATTCGGACTCATTGGAATCGATCACTGGCGCCTTTAAAACCTTCAGTAATTTTCTTCAATATCTCAAGCCATTTTATAAATACAAACAATTTTTCCGTTAAACCATATTAAGGACATGCCGGGTTGGATCCGCCCGAAAGTGTTAGAATGTTCTCACATTACCTCATTCTGGGCAATACTCCTTTAAGTTTGAAGACTCCTCTTCCTAAACATCCTTAGTGTACCTTTCTTTTCATGACGTGTAGGCAATACAGTGTGCCATTTTTGATTTATATGCAGCATGGTCTTTATTATATTTCCTTCCAATAAAATCATCGAAATAGGCTATCATGTGACACTTATTATCCTGTACACATTCTTTGAAGATAAACCCAAACAATATCTGTATCCTGTAAAAAAGTGCCACGTATTAAGTCAATTTCCTCATAATCTTCCTCATTGTTTGATTCACCCTTTAGTGAACCCTAAACTCATGGTCCTTAAGAAAGGTTTTTTTTCGATTATAAAAGGTATTAGCGAAGATGCCTACGATGCATTTAAACCATGTTCCACACCAAACCGTCACTCGTTTTTGGTTTATTGGCTTTTCAATTGTCACTTGTTGATTTCTTGTGCATATGAAATACGGTAATTTTGCTTGTTCACATATCCGCCGAGGTGGAAATGAGGTTCGTCGAAAAAGATGGTTTTTGGTAAAAAATGGTTATCTTCCAATCGAGAATTGGCCCATTCAGCGAAGCGAAAACGCATTATATCGACTAATTTCCTTCACCGGGTGGGTATATATTCAGTAATTTCTGCGTTCCTCGTGTTTATGAGGGCTACTGCTCCGTTCAAGTCCTCCTCAGTGAAAAGAGGGACAACATCAATCTCTGTTAACATATTTTCTCCTGTTCTTATATCGTGCGATGGAAAGAGGACATCAACTATCTAATCCACTGTCACTCAATCGGTATCGGTGCAGATATTTTTCAATCGGTCAGCCTCCAGCCAGTTTGTGTTCGATCCGCCCAAATGGATCTCGGTTTTTCTGTAGTTGTGCTTGTTGCTCACTTATGGTCTGCCGCGACAAGTGGTAACATCGGGTAAACAGTTACCGAATCTCGGTCCCCGATAGGTTGGCGTTGCTTTTTTATTCGAAACGTTTAAGTGCAACCTTGAGACTACTAAATCGTAAACCTTTCTCTTTCATTCATGATTTATATCAGCAGTGACCACCAAGTCTCCTGCAGTATCTCCCAAATTGCGCCAGTGGTGAGAAGGTTCATGTACCAATTGAAGTGAACTCTATTTTTATACTCGTCGCAGATCACAACAAGTTCAGTTACCATTTTACTTACAGATTGAATAACATTCAACTCATTAATTTTCGCCCTCAACCCCTTACTGAAAACTGTTCATCAATTATTCTCTGTATCTGCCGGCGACACGCGGGAGTGCCTGGTTGCAGCTATAAGAGGAAGTACTTTATGCATAATTTCAAATTTATCTACAAAAATCGTGTTAAACCACATTCAAGCCTAATTCCGGCTTTTAAATATAGGAAAAACAGTCCTAACACAATACAAAAAAAATTACCACAAAAAATCTCGTGATTAATTGAAATTGTGACAGGTTACAATATGTACGAGCTTCCTTTATTCGTATTTCGTTTTAATACAAACAGAAGTCCTTTTAAAATCGTAAATGTATAAAAACAAGGATGAAATCAAATTACGTAACCAAATTTATTTTCTCACCAAAAGTCAAAAATCATTTCCCAAAAAAAAAATATATGTATATATTTAACCCTTTCGCTCCACATATTCGTATATAAACCAACTGATGTAATCGAATAATTAAGCAATTCAATCCTTTTTTTTCCATAATAAAAAATCCAACAGGATGATGAAATCATAAAAAAAACGAAACCAAATGTCATTCCACCATATAGACGCAATACCGCGGATGATCCACAGTGTGAAATCAATAAATATTAGTGAATCCTTTCACTTTTTTTTTTTTATTTTGTTTCACCGGATGATATCTAATTTACGTATATTATTTTGGTTTCTATTTTCGGGATCCACATTATTTATTTTGACAAATGCGCGCACACCCTTATTTGTTTCAAATTTGAATTCAGTTCATATTCACACGATGATCGCATACCCGCGCGCATTCATAATATTACGACGATCTACAAAAAAATTCCAAATGATCGTACAGTGTTGTAATATTTACTTATTAGAATTATACAAACAGATGATCTGATGAGAATTATTATTAGCATATGTGAAATGGAAAGGAAATATGATCTGCATCCAATAAAAGCAAATCCATTTCAAAAAAGAAAGTAAATGCAGCATCAAGGAGAAAATGTATTAATGACAGGTATAAACGTGTACGCCATATTGGATGTAATCAATAATAAATAAAAAAAGGGTTTCGATTCAATTGTGTTATGAAAAGGATGTTTAATTGAGAATACAACCCTTTTTTAAGATCAAACCAATTGCGATCAATTGTATCAGTTTAACGGATTTTTCGTTATATTTAGTTTTTTTTTTATATATTGGATTTGGTCTTGATTTAAATTAGCATAACCTCGGATCGGCAATAACACACCGAAACAAAAAATTTTGTTTAAAGGTCTCGCTGTTTGTTGGTGAACGTAAAAGGTCGTTCGATCGAACAAGCACCAAACACCAACAACAACAAAAAAACAAATTACCATAAAAAATCGTGTGTGTATGAGTCTAAACTATAATCAGAACTGTGAATGACAAATTTAAACAATTTTTCACACGGTAACCTTCACAAGCAGCAGCAACAATGAAAAGCAATCTTATATGTTATATGCTTATATGCGTGTTCCAAAGATTTATGCAATCATTATTTAAATTGAGATGGTTTGCCCTTTTTTTATTTGCTTCGAGATAGCAATTCCAAAATATAAATATAAATAAAAATTGAAAATCAATCGAGTAATTTGCATAAGAAGGTATATAGGCTAAAGTCCTTAATATTCGTAAAAAGGGATACCTAGAGATATTGAATTCACCTTTGCGACGAAAACGACGAGTAAAAATTATGTAAATTAGTAAATTTATGCACCGCAGAATTTTTTTTTTGTTATAAGGAAATGGAAAAATGCTAATTTTTTGTGTTACCTATTCGAAAGGTAGATTGCATACAAAACAAAAATATTTTAATTCGATGGGAAAATTCGTCTTCGCACCGTTTAATTGAGTTGATTAAATATATTTGGCAACTTTATATAAATAATATTGGTAGTCATGTCATTTATCAGGAAATGGATTTTTTATTGCCTTTACACCCAGAAAAATACATTTGGGTATTTTGTGCAAATCGATGGAATACATAGTTGGAACGATTTGAAAACTTTCAGTAATTCCATAAAAAACATGTATTATTCCATGAATGGTTCAAATATTTCATTTTTGTATATATTGTTCCAAAAGTGGATGAAATTGTTCAAATATTAATCATTCCGTGATTAAAGAACATATCGTTCTACTATGGAATAATAATAAATTTGTATATTTTGTGCAAATCGACGGAATACATAGTTGGAACGATTTTAATTTTTCGGTGATTCCAGAAAAATCATATATCGTTCCATGAATGGTTCAAATATTTCATTTTTGTATATATTGTTCCAAAAGTGGATGAAATATTACAAATATTAATCATTCCATAATTAAAGAACATATCGTTCTACTATGGAATAAAAATAAATTTGTATATTTTGTGCAAATTTTCGGAATATACAGATGGAATGATTTTAAAAATTTCAGTGCTTCCAGACGATATTTTTGTCGATATTGATCAAAAAGTGGTTAACATAGTTAAAATATTAATCATTCCATAACAAAAGTAACATATCATTCTATTTAGCAGCATTATTATAGATTACAAATTAGGAATAAGATGGTAAGATAGTATAATATCAACATTTATTTAACTTAATATGTCAGATATTATATTATACTTACCACAGGTGATGTTCAATTCAACCCGATTAATCCGAACTGATATGTTCGACGTTGAAGATGATGATATCAGACTACGTATCAGACTTTCTGGAACAACGAGAAATAACAATATTCCAAGAAAATGTTATACATAAGCGGTTATGTTGTCTGGATGGTATAAAAAATTATCAAATACACTGAGTGCATTAACTCACTTTATTCTGAGTATGGTGCGGTATGGTGCCCACCCTACAGCATTAAAGTTATTATTTAACAAAACTAGTAGTGGTCTGGTAATTCCATAAATAAAGATAAATAAATAACAAATAAATATTTTAAAACAGCCAACATAAATTTCAAAATTAAAAACCAAGATGAACAGTTGGCTTTACGCATCTTGCGCAATTTAAATATATATGGATTATTTCCGTCCTTACACAACCACCGCAGTTCGATGCAGAGGTTGATAACAACCATATTATATAAGTTGACAAAAACCATAATCAAATGTTTTATCAAAATAAAATGTTCACAAACTGCCAAACAAATTAACGAAAAAAACACAACACACATACATCGACTGTAAAGATTAATTATAAACTTCGTCATGAATAAGAAATTAATCATTAACTATAACTTTATCACAATATTACATACATAAAAGGATATCTTGTGGCGCGATTTAAATTTTGTTTCTCTAATTATTTTAAAATGTATAATATCTAGATTGTGTCTAGATAGATGTTTATAAAGAATATCTAGATTATTGTATAATAATAATAATCATATACCTACTTAATATTTCACAAATGCAAAACACTTAATATTTCAAATCACAATGTAAACAGAAAATTGGTTCTTATGATTTTTGGACGTTTTTACACGCTCGAATTATTTGCAGGTGCGCATTTCAAATATCAAGGGAAATCGTAAGAACAAATTTGCATACAAAAGCGGTACCGCATGAATTAAATGAATAAAATGTGATTTATAATTTAAATCATTTGAATATTATTATTTATTTATTGATTATAGTAATCAAAAACCAATTTCAGTAAATTTTTAAATTAAATCTATCCTCAGTATGGTCCTATCTTTCGGAAATATTTTTTTAAAGCAAAAGGTGTATGTGTATAAACGAGCGATATGACTATAAAAAAGTGCTCGCATTTTTTGTTGTTGGTTGTGTTTGTCACAGATGATATCGTATCCATGTGTATGGTATATAGTTCAGGGTCTAAAAGGAAATTAATAATGTTCGTTTGTTCATTCATCATTCTGTAATTTTGTTTTGACAATTCATATTACACCAGAAAGAATTTCAGAACGATTTTGTCACCACCTATCCTTGATAAATTTAAGTTATTGACGATCCCCGAAAACCTACAAACAAAAAAATCTAACCCCATTAGAAATGTAATGAGTGTGTGCCTGTTTAGACGAGTACTGTTTGAGCGCTGATTTTCCTCGTATCTTTATTCTTTGTCTATTAGTTTGTAGGCAAAGAAGTAAGAAACGAGGAAAATCAGCGCCCAAGAAGTACTCGTCTAAACAGGCACTATGATACATACTAAAAAAAGGGATGTTTAATTATCTATCTACTACCTGAATTCAAAATTAAAACGGTCCAAATTTTAAAAGGGTAATAAAACAACATCTGCATACTTTTTTTTATATTGCAATGAGTCATGAGCAAAGTCACTTGTCCTTGCCATCAATAATCTAATAGGGCCAAGGCACACACGGCTTCATAAGGCCGGCTTCACCTTCCTTTCTTTCCCCTTTTACCTACAAAATCCGTTTTAACTGCGTAATATAATTTTTTGGTGAAGCCGAAGTAACACAAACAAAAATGTGTAAAACATATTCCAAGGCCATTTTTGTGACATGTAGATTTTAGTTTAAATTTTATTTTCGAGAGAGCAATAACAACATTTTTGTTTAAATATAAAATAAGGTTTTAACGTAAAAAAATGTCGTTCATTTTTCGCATGTATTTTTAATTTTCTTTTATTTTCGTGTGTACGATTAGTATAAAATGAAACAAAGTTTTGTGTGATATGTATAAAATAAACATTAAAACGATAAAGAAACAATTCTTGTGTACATTTTTGGCGTATCTATATTATAATTAAATATTTAATTATTTTTATTTGTAATATGTGTAAAAATCATCATATATTTTATTTGTGTTAATTATTTTCAACAAATTATATTGCATACACGATGCGAAAACATTTCAAAAATGATTGTATACTTGTCAATTTTGTTACACATGCATAGATATTATCTATTACGACTTAGTTTGGTCAGAAGCTGAAGCCATGTGTGGCTTGGTCCATACAAATATGTTTATTTATATTGGTGATATGCGAACTACCTGAGTTCAAATTTAAAACGGTGCAAATTTAAAAAGGATAATAAAACAACATCTGCAAAATTTTTCTAGTATTAGAATGAGTCATGCAAAAGGTGTAACTAAAAACGCTTGTTATTTCTTTTGCGCGTTTTTCGTTCTGACAACAGGTTAAAGTTAAACCTTCCTACTAAGAATTTGCGTTCCATTAAACTTCTACTCAAAAGCAGTTGCAAGTACTTTGCTAATGCCAATGGATCCCAGCAGTTACTACTTTATTTAAATGATTTATGAAAATAGGGCTCGATCAAATTATCTAGCGAAAAAACAATTTAAAACACTCGTGTTTAACATCAAAACGCTCTAAAAGTAAATATTTAATAAAATGGAACTTCTTTACTAACAAAACACGCAGCGGCATCACACAAAGTGCAATTTAAGCGAGAATACCCAATGTGATCGAAGAGGAATTCCCCATCGAGTGCGTTGAAACAGTTCAAGAATGATTTCGGCAAATGAGCTCGCTCAACGGAAAACGATGTTGAAAATAAAACAAGGGTTGATCTAGCTAAAGAAGATCCGCGCATTTAAATGATCCGTCCACAAAGCGTAAATCGATCGAATAAAAATATATGCGTCCGAAGAGCTTATTTAACACTGCAAAATCGAAACGAACAAAGGCCTTTAGCAATTCTTTGAAATGACCATAAATGTGTAATTGTGAAATAATGACAATATTGGACAGGTGTATGTACAGGCATGAAAAGATACTTCCCCTCTTGACAATAGGCACATTTTAACCCAAAGTTTGAAGTTCGTTTAATTATCATAAAATTGAAATTGTTTGTTAATATTTGATCTCTATAAAGAAAGATACGGATATGGGATGGGTTTATTTTCGCTGACTACAATTAGTTGTACAATAGCGTTTAGTAAAATTAAAATTTGGTACAAATCCAAAGTACCATGTCAAAAATTTATTTTTGTATGTGTTTTGAAACATATTACACGTTTGTGTATTCCTTTTAAACTTATTTTCGTCCGAAAAAAAACACTATAACTATACACACAATTGTGTTGGTTGTATATCAAATGAAGCGAAATTTTTTATCAAAAACGCCATTACATATCACTTTCGAGTTCAAAAAAAAAAAATTTTTTTGGTTCAATTTAAGTTCACTATACACAAATGTGTATGCAAATAATGACAGGTGGTATTGTCTTCCGTATTTTAACGGATCTTAGTTAAATCGGAATTCTTTTTGAAAAAAGCATAATAATTTTTTAACAAATGTGTATGCAAATAATGACAGGTGGTATTGTCTTCCGTATTTTAACGGATCTTAGTTAAATCGGAATTCTTTTTGAAAAAAGCATAATAATTTTTTAACAAATTAATTATATAACAACATATAATTTATTTGTTCTTGATAACATATTAATTATTTTATCATTATTATAGTTACAAAACAAAACAAAATTAAGTGGTTCACACAAATGTGTACATTGGTCTTCAATTGCCACCTAATTCTATGTTTGACATCTTCGTTTGTCGTAGTCGAAATTTACATACACAATTGTGTATGCGGGTCAGGAAAGGGATACTATGATTTTTTACTCACACATTTGTGTGGTTTGTACTTAAGTTGAGCCAATTTGTTTTTTTTTTCTTGGTTGAAAAAGGGATGTATCTATTTAAATAGTAATATGAATTATGATCGAATAATATTGAATATTATTACAAATCGTAACTAATTTGCAACCGCTAGAATAGAATTATTCTATACCAGCAAAAAAGTTGGTTTAAAACAATTCCTCAAAGTAACGCCCATGCCACACGTAAAAAAAATGCCGCGTTTTTCTTCGTTTCTTTCCTCGTTTACCTATGATACAAGTTTTAATTGCGACTTAAACAAATTTTCTGTTCAATCACACAACTCAAACATAAATGAAATAAAAAATATTTCAAGGAAATTTTTGACTCATTTTAGTTAAAATTTTATTTAAGAGAGAGCAGAACAAAACATTGGTAGAAAAAAAGGCCAAAATACAAAAAATGGCCGTGTGGCATGGGCCTAAGACCGTAAATATTCGTACGAAATGCGTGTTTACTAAATGTATACGAAATAAAATGTACAGCAACAAAAAAAAAAATAAAAAATAAATCATTTGTTGCGCTTGCGCTATTCAATCAAGTGTTCCGATTTTTTCTTTTGGTTTTGCTTTTTAATATATGTACTTAGCAAACAACGTTGTCAAATTGTTAAAATCGTACTAAAAATTACATTTTCTTTATTTTTTGGGACGAAAATTAAATCGTTAAATTTGGCAACGCCGACTAATATCAATATTTCGTATTTTCGTCGTGGTAGTGCATGTGCATGTGCATCAAAGTTATTTCATTAACCAGCCTCAGTAGTTTGTGGGTGCGCGTGCTAAACATTGAAAGCATAAATAAAGTGTTGAGTTAATTTTGTAAACAATATTTCTGGTAAGTATTTAGCTGATAAAAATTATAATAAACATATTTTCTAGTGCAGTTCTAATTAAATAGTTATACTTAGAAATAATATATTTATTGTGTTAAAGTTCTGTGTTGTGTTACGTTTAAAATCGATGCACAGAATAATGGTACACGCAAAAATTACAACGCCATTATTAATTGTTTGTTTCATTTCAGAAAATCTTCAAGAACAGTGTGCGGGATAGATTTTTAATTAAACTCGGACGTTTGATAATATTGTTGTATCGAAATTGAGGTGAGTTGGTTTATTATTTCTTATTGGTGTAAATTAGAGTAAAATCTTATTTTTTTTGTAAATTTATAATTTGCGCGGGATTTCCTTCTACATTTACGTTTAGTTTTACATATTATGTATTAAATTTTTCTGCGCAAGCAAACGAGACACCTAGAAAAATTACAACGCCATTATTAATTGTTTATTTTCTTGTTTCATTTCAGTCTGAAAAATCTTCAAGAGCAGTCAGTGTGCGGTGAACTTTTAATTAAACTCAGCCGTTTATTAATATTCCTGTATCGAAATTGAGGTGAGTTCGTATTTCTTATTGGTGTAAATTAGAGTAAAATCTTATTTTTTTTTGTAAATTTATAATTTGCGCGGGATTTCCTTCTAGATTTACGTTTAGTTTTACATATTATGTATTAAATTTTTCCGCGCAAGCAAACGAGACACCTAGAAAAATTATAACGCCATTATTAATTGTTTATTTTCTTGTTTCATTTCAGTCAGAAAAGTATTCAAGAGCAGTCAGTGTGCGGTGACCTTTAAATTAAACTCAGCCGTTTATTAATATTCTTGTATCGAAATTGAGGTGAGTTTTTTTATTATTTCTTATTGGTGTGAATTAGAGTAAAATTTTATTTTTTTTTGTAAATTTATAATTTGCGCGGGATTTCCTTCTAGATTTACGTTTAGTTTTACATATTATGTATTAAATTTTTCTGCGCAAGCAAACGAGACACCTAGAAAAATTACAACGCCATTATTAATTGTTTATTTTCTTGTTTCATTTCAGTCAGAAAAGTATTCAAGAGCAGTCAGTGTGCGGTGAACTTTTAATTAAACTCAGCCGTTTATTAATATTCTTGTATCGAAATTGAGGTGAGTTGGTTTATTATTTCTTATTGGTGTGAATTAGAGTAAAATTTTTTTTTTTTTTTGTAAATTTATAATTTGCGCGGGATTTCCTTCTAGATTTACGTTTAGTTTTACATATTATATATTAAATTTTTCTGCGCAAGCAAACGAGACACCTAGAAAAATTATAACGCCATTATTAATTGTTTATTTTCTTGTTTCATTTCAGTCTGAAAAATCTTCAAGAGCAGTCAGTGTGCGGTGGACTTTTAATTAAACTCAGCCGTTTATTAATATTCCTGTATCGAAATTGAGGTGAGTTCGTATTTCTTATTGGTGTAAATTAGAGTAAAATCTTATTTTTTTTGTAAATTTATAATTTGCGCGGGATTTCCTTCTAGATTTACGTTTAGTTTTACATATTATGTATTAAATTTTTCCGCGCAAGCAAACGAGACACCTAGAAAAATTATAACGCCATTATTAATTGTTTATTTTCTTGTTTCATTTCAGTCAGAAAAGTATTCAAGAGCAGTCAGTGTGCGGTGAACTTTTAATTAAACTCAGCCGTTTATTAATATTCTTGTATTGAAATTGAGGTGAGTTGGTTTATTATTTCTTATTGGTGTGAATTAGAGTAAAATCTTATTTTTTTTTGTAAATTTATAATTTGCACGGGGTTTCCTTCTAGATTTACGTTTAGTTTTACATATTATGTATTAAATTTTTCTGCGCAAGCAAACGAGACACCTAGAAAAATTACAACGCCATTATTAATTGTTTATTTTCTTGTTTCATTTCAGTCAGAAAAGTATTCAAGAGCAGTCAGTGTGCGGTGAACTTTTAATTAAACTCAGCCGTTTATTAATATTCTTGTATCGAAATTGAGGTGAGTTGGTTTATTATTTCTTATTGGTGTGAATTAGAGTAAAATTTTTTTTTTTTTTTGTAAATTTATAATTTGCGCGGGATTTCCTTCTAGATTTACGTTTAGTTTTACATATTATATATTAAATTTTTCTGCGCAAGCAAACGAGACACCTAGAAAAATTATAACGCCATTATTAATTGTTTATTTTCTTGTTTCATTTCAGTCTGAAAAATCTTCAAGAGCAGTCAGTGTGCGGTGGACTTTTAATTAAACTCAGCCGTTTATTAATATTCCTGTATCGAAATTGAGGTGAGTTCGTATTTCTTATTGGTGTAAATTAGAGTAAAATCTTATTTTTTTTGTAAATTTATAATTTGCGCGGGATTTCCTTCTAGATTTACGTTTAGTTTTACATATTATGTATTAAATTTTTCCGCGCAAGCAAACGAGACACCTAGAAAAATTATAACGCCATTATTAATTGTTTATTTTCTTGTTTCATTTCAGTCAGAAAAGTATTCAAGAGCAGTCAGTGTGCGGTGAACTTTTAATTAAACTCAGCCGTTTATTAATATTCTTGTATTGAAATTGAGGTGAGTTGGTTTATTATTTCTTATTGGTGTGAATTAGAGTAAAATCTTATTTTTTTTTGTAAATTTATAATTTGCACGGGGTTTCCTTCTAGATTTACGTTTAGTTTTACATATTATGTATTAAATTTTTCCGCGCAAGCAAATGAGACACCTAGAAAAATTATAACGCTATTATTAATTGTTTATTTTCTTGTTTCATTTCAGTCAGAAAAGTATTCAAGAGCAGTCAGTGTGCGGTGAACTTTTAATTAAACTCAGCCGTTTATTAATATTCTTGTATCGAAATTGAGGTGAGTTGGTTTATTATTTCTTATTGGTGTGAATTAGAGTAAAATCTTATTTTTTTTGTAAATTTATAATTTGCACGGGATTTCCTTCTAGATTTACGTTTAGTTTTACATATTATGTATTAAATTTTTCCGCGCAAGCAAACAAGACACCTAGAAAAATTATAACGCCATTATTAATTGTTTATTTTCTTGTTTCATTTCAGTCAGAAAAATCTTCAAGAGCAGTCAGTGTGCGGTGGACTTTTAATTAAACTCGGCCGTTTATTAATATTCTTGTATCGAAATTGATGTGAGTTGGTTTATTATTTCATATTGGTGTGAATTAGAGTAAAATTTTATTATTATTTTTAAATTTATAATTTGCCAGGATTTTCTTTTTTTATTCTTATATTTTCACAATGACAATTTTATTGATTTTATTTTGTGCACATCGGCATTCCATGATAAATACTCGTCTGTATAATGGTTATTTGTGTTAAAGTTTAAAAACATTTCCTCTTTAAACGCCAATAGCTTGAAAGAGGGGCTTTAACGTGCGAAATAATACAAGTAACCCTACATTCGTTTTTATCAAGGTATCTAACGGTATCATTCGTGTCAGCCACATTCGAGGCACCCTGCATATATTTTTTTCTCGTTTCTTATGAACCCGTTTCATGTTTGTACATACGATTTTACCATAATTCTTAGATATATCCATAGATTATTTGTACGACTAAAGAAGATATTCCCACATTCTTACACTTGACAAAAAAACTATCCCTAATTATTAACAAATTAAATTTTAAATTGCATAAACTATCGAATAGTAATAGTCATGATTTGTGTAATAATTAATTTAATTAATAATAATTATGGCCAAAAATAAAATTTATACAATGAGACATAAATTGTAAACTATAAAAATATGTTATGCATATTTTATCCGTTTTTTGTAAACAGAAACAAAAATATCTAATTGATTTAATTAATCGGTAATAATAAAATGAAACAACACATAGTTGAAAGTTTAAACAACACATAGTTGATAAAAATTATTTAAATATATGTATCGTTACGTTTGTCGCGATTTTCACTATGGGTTAGTGTTCGTGCTTCAAATGCTGTACCATGCAGAAATCATTTTCCACCTGTCTTACGTTTCGAATTGAAAAGCCATAAGTATAAATTATAAAGTTTTATACACTGCATACAATTCTAAGCTCACATAAAGAAGAATGGAAACATTACCTTACTTTACCGTAATTATGTATATTTTTCCCAGCTAGCGGTTTCACCTTGAGCTCTTGTCACAAAGCGAGAACGCCATTATAATCACCCCTATTCCCTTAGTCGCCTCACTTCATGTGATGTGACTACTCATCTTCTTGGTTACTAGGTTATTAAATCGAAACTTAAACCCCTACACACGATCTGATTTTTCAGGTGGTTGGGCTGATTTGATCAGATCAGATGTAAAATCAGGTAGTGTTTAGGTTTGTCGAATGAGAATTTTGCTGTCTGGTGATGTCAGGTGGAAAATCCATTAGACCGTCATCCAACCATTCGAAAACCTGACAAAAATAGGTCGTGTGTAGCGTTGTTGGATGGTTGGTTAAAAATAATAATATATTTTAATAATAAATAATTAAATTTTAAATAATAATTAATTTTATTATTTTTAATAATTAATTTTGACGAAAGACATTATATTACTTATATAAATAATTTTCTTGTTAAAAATTCCCATAAACATATGACATCCCAAATAAATGACTCAATAATAAATGACTTAGCAACATGACTTAATTTTTTACGATCTAACAACCATTTTTTAGGCCATATTTGCACATTTGTCACCATTATTTAAACACGCCACAAGCGCAATAACTATTTTTTATTTTTTCAATTCTTCATGTCCAAAAACTAAAACATAAAAATCACAAACGTCAAGATTTTATTATTTGTACTCAACGAAAGCAAATGTATAAATGAATATCAGGTAGTTTGTTGGACCGTGTGGATGCAATACCTGGGGGTCTACTATGAAATTTTCGACCGCGTTTTTTTCGATGTTGTCGAAAATTTGGTATTACGAAATATTTTCCTTATGTTTAATATTATAATATTATTTTTATATTATTTTCATTGTATGTATTATATATTGTATATTATATTATATATTATAATATATTGTATGTATTAAATATTTGTATTATTGTATTATATTCTTAATTTTGTATGTATTTTAATGTTTTGGGTTATTTTGTAAATAAAAGCTTCCTAGCTTAATTACATTCATAATAATAAATAAATAAATAATAAACTATTTTAAAATACTTTTTTTAGATATTAAAAACCTTCAAATGATTCAACTGTTACACTACTTATTGCGGCCAACAAATAAACTGAAACAAACCAATGGTCAATTTTGGAAAGTGTCGATTCAGGATTCAATAATTTCAGTTATAATTCGTGTGACGCAAGCATCCCAAATAAGTATGGAAATTCAAAAACAAAAATCCTTTTGCATCGAAAAAGGTATTAAATTACAACCTACGATAATATGGCTACAGCAGGATCATCCAGAATTTTTTATTGTATTTGATGATATTTTTTATAAGTTCAACAATTTTTTAGTTTGTTTAGATGTCTGTTTAAAATTTTTTTTTGTATTAGAGTTAAAATACCCCATTCAAGGTGAAAACGTCTGGCTTTTTATTCAGAAATATTTTTACGATATAACAACGAAGTTTGATAAAATAAGCCCAGAAATAATTAATCTTTTATCAGAATTAAAATAGTAAACTACAAACAATAATGTTTTTAGTTTACTATTTTAATTCTGATAACAGATTAATAATCTAACCTTGATTTTCAAATCAGTTTTCCTGTATGTAAAATGTATGTAAAATGCATGTAAAAAGTATGTAAAATGTATGTAAAATGTACGTAAAATGTATGTAAAATGTATGTAGCCACTTTTCGTTTGGCATCACAATATTAAAATTCTAAAAAACCTTTTTAAGCCCATATTAATTATGATGGTTTATTATATTTTATACCAAGATTGCTGTAAATTCATTAAATTTCTATACTATAAACGGCTAATTAAATTTAAATTGAAATTAACAATTAAATAAGAAAGGTATCATAAATAACATATCATTTTGATGTAACTATGTTAAATAAATATGTAAAATATAAAAATAGGAATGTGTATTTTATTTAAACTATTTATTCAATCGATTGTAGAGTTTATTTCATTATTGTGGAGTATTCTCTGTAAATTAAAGGAATAAAATAGTCTTCTGGCTTTCCAAAAAAAGTATATATTATACTATTTATAAAAAGAGTAATGCAAATTTGTTACATAATGACTCCGACTATTGGACATTTATTACCTACTTAAGGTATGAAATCGTGTTTCAAATGGAATTCAAGGCACATTTTATTTAAACAATTTGTTCAATCAATGGGACAGTTTATTTAAATATTTTGGAATGATTTGTGCACTTTAATGGAATTAACTGAATACTTAATGGGATACTTTATACAGAATAAATGGCCTAAACATAACAAATGTGGGATATTATTATACCGATTATTGGTACATAAAGCATATTTTGCGCGAATTATTAACCAATGTTTGAATATACGATACTAGCTTTAGGTATGAATTGTCATTTTGCTGGAACTTTCCGTACATTTTTCTTAAATAATTAGTTCAATAATTTGAATATAATATGATAGTATTTTATTAAATTTATTCAAATTAATTGTCTGAATCGTGCATTTTCTTATTGTATAAAATGTACATTTTGTAAAAATACTGCATAAATTGTACATCACCCCGTATTTTACTGGAATATTCTATACATTTTTTTGGAATAATTTGTACAGCAAATACTTTATTCTATGATAATAATTTGTTAAATTTAATCATTTTAGTTGGCGGTTTTCCCCATTTTATTATTGTATGAAACGTTCCAGTTTGTATAAAACTGCATATATTGTACATCACACTGGATTAGCTCAAATTCGTGCAAACATTTTGTATAAAAATGCCTGATGTTTGTATGATGTGTACAACCATTTCTCTGGGTGTATATATGTTAGAACCCATTCGTATCTTCCGGAATTTTTAATTTCATGAGAACAAAATTTTGAGCACAATACTTAAGAGGCTGTAATCCAACCAAATACATATAAACTTTGCTGACATAAATTTGCATGATAATGCAAAATCAGTTAACGGCAATTTTCTTTAAAATGGCAGTTATCGTTAGAAAAAAATTCTTTTAAAATTCGAGTCGACTCTTTAGTAAGGCAATGGACGCATCGCTCATCAGAACTAATAATCTAAAATGCCATTTCAAAACATCAAGGCATGATTATTTTAATTTCTTACCTGGAGAAAATTTGTTGATCCTTCGAGTATTTGAAATGTTCTAGATTGAATGTTGTTTAAATGAAAACCATAAGGTGGTTTTCGTTTTAAATTAACAAAAGAGGTTTATAGTTTTCGTGTAATTTATCGTGATAGCTTTGAGTAGATAACATATAAAGTGCGAGTAGGCACTGAAAATTTCAAAGAAACAAAGCAAAACACTATAACAAAAAATAAAAAAATTTGAATTATTGTGATGCGATGTGAATTATTTTGTGGAAATGAAAAAAATCGAGTTATCGAGGGTATCGAGCTGTCTTTAAATATTTGAAAGGCAATACGCCTACGTAAATCAAAGATGAGTTGGACGCTATGTATGGGGATTAAATTTAACGATAACGTCGCTCAAGTTCACTAAATGGTTCTATACAACCGTCCCATTAAAATTAGAGAGATAGAAAAGGCTATGAATGTTCAAAGAACTTGTTTGTCACAAATTGAAACGTGTATTCTAATGAACATGTAGTGAGAAAAAGATTTAATAATAAATGATTGAAAATATAAATTTGAAAAAGAAAATTAGAAGATTTCTATTTATTTATTATGTGTCAAAATCTAAATGTTTACTTAGTAATGTCAAGAGAAATTTCATTTAATTGTCAGGGTTGTCCGAATATTATTGAGCAAAATAGATCCATCTATTGGCAAAATTAAAGGTTGAAAGGTACCAACCTAAAGATAATTAATAATTTTTAAAATATGAAGTAGCTTGTATTAAACAAAATTTTCTTTATAAAAAGAAAATTTTCTTTTTAGAGAGAATTAGTATTTGAGTGATATTCATATTGTATTTCTGTTAAAAAATCAGTTAACATATTTTTTGTGAATATAATATTGTAAAAGAACAATTTGTGCATTAAATAATTGTTATTGCTAACGCAATAAGTTGTCCTAAAGAACGAGTAATTTGGATTATAAGCTGAATCAAGGCAATTATTTAATTTGTGTGTGTGATGTGTTGAGAGTAGTTCTTGGGAAGGACTCCCCAAGATTGATTAAGCAGTCTAAACTGGTGACCCCGACGTGATCCGGAAGTTAAATTTATAGACGCAATCCGGAATTTATTATATGAGATCCATTGTTTTTGATCCATTAAAATTTGACCAACCCACATCACAATATATATATATGTATCAGCAGCACAGCTGGTTTAAACGGAAGAATGTGGAATAAGGTAAAATCGGTATATGTTATAGAGGCATAGCAGATTTTCACAGCCAGGTTTCCAATAAGCGGAATTAGTAAACAGCGGTACCACAGGATATAATTTACGACTCATGAGAAGCCAGTTTCTATCAACCTACATTTGAATATTGTTTTAAAAAAATTGTAAGTACCCACCAATTTTTAATTTTTGCCAAAAAAAAAAAAATAATAAAATTTTTTTTTTTTTTAATAAAGAATATATTATCTATTTTGTTCAATATACGTAGTATTTATTAGTCCTATATTTTTCTTGGCAATTTTCACCTTGTTTTCTTTTGGGATTTCTCTTGTCATTACAATTGTTAAACCTTTCGATTTTTTTTTTTTCATTGTTAGAGCGTTTCTTATATATATTAAAAATGTTTTTTGCATCGTGTAGTGTTTTCTTGTTGTCATTTATGTTTTTAAATATTTGTTATTTAGCTCGCAAATTTAAAGTGATAGAGGCAATTCCGATTCTCAATCCGGTAATTGAACAATCGTCTTCATCACTTTTGTTGGAGAATCGTAATTCTTCCATAGAAAATAATAACGAGCAACTTATTACGGTAACTAACGATCAGTTACAATTAATGATCGAATCGCGTGTTAGGGATATGTTATCGAATTTGGCGTCAGATACTAACGTATCTTATGTAGACGATACATATCACGTAGCAAACACTCCTAATACAGACGCTAGACCAATTACTGAATATAATACCACGCAAGTTGCTCATATAGCTTTTAAAGCGCCGCAACCATTATATTCGCAAAACCCGGAAACATGGTTTGCCATTTTAGAGCAACAATTTAATATAGCATCAATTAAGACGGAAAAAACTATGTATGCTCACGCCGTAAGTGCTCTCGACGCACGATTACACAATCAATTCGCACATTTAATCACTCGCGACAAAGGTATTAAACCGTATTCATTTTTTAAGCAGGAAGTGATTCGTGTGTTAGGTGAATCTGAGAAAACAAAACTGAATAAATTATTACATGGATTGTCATTAGGAGACAAAAAACCATCTCAATTATTGGAGGAGTTTCAAGTGAATGCTATCGGATTTTCAGCTATGTCCATCAAACAATTGTGGATGCAAAGATTACCACCACAAATACAATTAGTGCTAACACCATTTGAACATGATGTTGATATCAATGTTCTTGTTAAACGAGCAGATGATCTGTTAGAAACTTTATCCAGCTCTAATACACAAATCGCATCAGCATCAATTAAATCCAGTACAACGGATATTTCATCGGAAGGGTCTAATAGTTCAAATATTTTTGGCATCATGCAGTCTTTCAAAACGGATATTTTAGCTGAGGTAGCAGAAATTGTCAAACAAGCAAATTCCTCCAATGTCGAACCCAGGCGACGAAATTCCAATCGTTCGTTTTCCCCGAGAAATCGTTCAAAGTCTCGGGATATTTCAAAACAACGCGATAAATGTTTTTATCATTATAAGTTCGGTGACAAGGCTCAGAAATGTGTAACCGGTTGTAAAATGCACAACTCGTTTTTAGAGAAATCACTAAAAAACTAGATATTCATCAACATCCGACGGTGTGTCTTGATGAAATACACGTTTCGAACCGTCTATTAATTCGTGAAAAGCGTCTTAATATTAATTTTTTAGTAGATACAGGTGCTGATGTATCAGTGTTACCAAAGAAATTTGGTAGCAAGCAAAAAAGTGAACAAATTTTTAAATTGTATGCGGCAAACGGCACCACCATAACAGCTTATGGAAGGCAGGAATTAGTTTTGGATATAGGTCTCCGTAGAGAATTTAAGTGGAGTTTCATAATTGCAGATGTCACAATTCCAATTTTAGGTGCAGATTTTCTAAGTAATACAGGATTGTTGGTAGATATAAAAAAAGGAAAAATTATTGATCCCTTAACGACCATATCATCAGTTGGTCAAATCACAAGAACTGACCTACCATCTTTATCTCTAGTAGACAAGAAGAGTTTCGAACAAGATATTCAAGAATTACTAATCAAATTTGTAGACATCACGCAAAATACAAAAAATTTATCAACGACAAAACATAATGTTACTCATTTCATAGAGACAAAAGGCCCACCCATTTCAAGTAGAGCAAGGAGATTAGCCCCGGACAGGTTAAAAATTGCTAAAGAATATTTTGATGAAATGGTTCAACAAGGGATTTGTAGACCAAGTAATAGCCCTTGGGCCAGTCCTTTGCATATGGTACCAAAGAAAAATGGTGATTGGCGTCCTTGCGGTGATTATCGTGCGCTAAACAACATCACTATCCCAGATGCATATCCTATTCCGCATTTACAGGATTTTTCGTTCCAGTTAGAAGGTAGTGTAATTTTTTCGACGATTGATTTAGTACGGGCTTATCATCAAATTCCGGTGGAGCCCAGTGATATTCCTAAAACAGCGATAACAACTCCTTTTGGTCTGTTTGAGTTTATTCGAATGACATTTGGATTTCGGAATGCCGCTCAAACGTTTCAACGACTTATGCATAGAGTCTTACAAGGATTGCCATATTGTTTCGTTTATCTAGATGATATTTTAGTAGCGTCGAAATCCAGAGATGAACATTTACAACATCTAGAGCAAATTTTTCAACAGTTAAGAATATTTGGATTAATAATTAATCAAGATAAATGTGTCTTTGCTCAACAAGAAGTTGTATTTTTGGGCCACTTGGTCACTTCTAGGGGCATTTTACCAAACCCAGATCGTATAAAAATTATAAACGATTTTCCGTTACCTACAGAGGTACAACAATTAAAACGTTTTCTAGGTATGATAAATTTTTATAGAAGATTTATACCTAATGCAGCACAAGATCAAATGGTGTTGAATAATTATTTAAAGGGTTATAAGAAAAAGAGCAAAACAGTGATACAATGGACCGAAGAAACAAAACAAGCTTTTGAGAAGTGTAAAGAAAAATTGAGTAATGCGTCCATTTTGACTCACCCTATTATATCAGCACCATTAGCAATTATGGTAGATGCATCTGATTTAGCAGCAGGAGCAGTTCTTCAACAACATGTAAATGATATTTGGCAACCACTTGGTTTTTTTTTCCGTGAGATTTACAGAAGCACAAATTAAATACAGCACATACGATCGTGAATTATTAGCTGTATATCTGGGAATTAAATATTTTAGAATTTTTGTAGAAGGTCGGAATTTTTTAATCTTAACGGATCATAAACCGTTAATTTTTGCTTTCAGACAAAATTTAGATAAAGCTTCTCCGCGACAACGTAGGCAATTAGACTATATAGCGCAATTTACAACAGATATAAGACATATTGCTGGTATGGATAATATTGTAGCAGATACTTTATCACGCATCGAACCTATTGGAATTATGGAAAATATAGATTATGAGCAAATTGCTTTGAACCAAAATTCGGACGACGAATTGTCCAAATTAATCAATATGCCAAATTCCAAATTGAAATTCGAATCAGTTCCGATAGCTTTTGGTTCTAACATTAAAATAATTTGTGATCAATCGTTAGGTAAGTCCAGACCTTTTATTCCACACAAATGGAGGCAAACAGTTTTTAAAGGTTTCCATAACTTATCACATCCGGGCATAAAAGCATCAGTAAAATTGTTAACTGATAATGTAATTTGGTCGTCGATTAAACGGGATGTGAAATTAATGGCGCAAAATTGTATAGAGTGTCAAAAGGCGAAAGTGCATAAACACACGAAATCCGGTATTGGCATATATCCCAGCACTAAAGAAAGATTTGCTGAAATTCATATAGATATTGTAGGACCATTACCATTATCACATGGACAACAATATGTTGTAACCATGATTGATAGATACACCCGATGGGCAGAAGCAATACCCACAGCAGATATTATTGTGTCAACAGTGGCGTTTGTGATTTATTCAAGTTGGATTGCAAGATTTGGTGTTCCTGAATATATTATAACCGATCAAGGAAGACAGTTTGAATCTCTTTTATTTCACGAATTATCGAAACTTTTAGGCTTCCAACGAAAAAGGACCACCAGTTACCACCCACAAGCAAATGGTATGATAGAAAGATGGCATCGTTCATTAAAAGCGTCATTGATGAGCCACAATAGGCAAGATTGGACGGAGATCCTTCCTACAGTTCTTCTTGGGCTAAGAACTACTTTTAAAGAGGATCTTGGAACCTCTCCAGCAGAACTGGTGTATGGAACCAATATACGAATTCCAGCCGAGTTTTTAGAGCCTTATAAAGAATTTATTCCACAAAATGATTTTGTTTTAAAATTAAAAAATCATTTTTCAGAATTAAGGCCGGAGACAGCATCGAGACATAATATTGAAAAAACTTTTATAAGTGCGGATTTAAAAAGTTGTAAATATGTTTTCATGCGAACAGATGCTCTACGCAAGGCACTGCAACCACCATATACTGGACCGTATCTGGTGATCAATAGAAATGACAAGCATTTCGATGTTTTAATTAATAACAAAATAATGAAAATTTCGATTGATCGACTAAAACCTTGCTACAGCGAAAATATAGAACCGGACAATGTTCCTATTTCAACAAGTAATGAACACAGTAAAAATTCGATTACGATTAGTCACGATAACAATAAGTTTTCCACACCAAATAATTCATTAAAACAAAACACAGACAAAAATGTAACATTCAGTTTACCACAAACAGATGACGTAAATCGAACACAAGTCACGAGAACTGGACGAATTGTCAAACCTCCATTAAAATATTTGCAACATTTAGTAACACAGAAGGAATAAATTTCCTGTAGCAAATTTATTTTTACATGGATGGTTTATATTTGATGTCGTAGAATTTTTTATTTTTTTAGCAGCAATTCTACTGGAAGGGGAGTATATGTAGTGAGAAAAAGATTTAATAATAAATGATTGAAAATATAAATTTGAAAAAGAAAATTAGAAGATTTTTATTTATTTATTATGTGTCAAAATCTAAATGTTTACTTAGTAATGTCAAGAGAAATTTCTTTTAATTGTCAGGGTTGTCCGAATATTATTGAGCAAAATAGATCCATCTATTGGCAAAATTAAAGGTTGAAAGGTACCAACCTAAAGATAATTAATAATTTTTAAAATATGAAGTAGCTTGTATTAAACAAAATTTTCTTTATAAAAAGAAAATTTTCTTTTTAGAGAGAATTAGTATTTGAGTGATATTCATATTGTATTTCTGTTAAAAAATCAGTTAACATATTTTTTGTGAATATAATATTGTAAAAGAACAATTTGTGCATTAAATAATTTTTATTGCTAACGCAATAAGTTGTCCTAAAGAACGAGTAATTTGGATTATAAGCTGAATCAAGGCAATTATTTAATTTGTGTGTGTGATGTGTTGAGAGTAGTTCTTGGGAAGGACTCCCCAAGATTGATTAACCAGTCTAAAAACATTTCCAAAATGCTAACAATTCGTTTGTTTTGCATTCTGCCTGTGGTGCAATTCGAATCAAGTGTTTGATTCGTGAAATCGAATCTGATTTTGATCAAATGAATATTGTATGTTGTCTTTGTAGATGTTTTCAGTATTTTATACATTAATTGAGCCCCAACTGGATCAATATACCGTGCGGAATTATGCAAATAAGTGTCTAGTTCGATTGAAATGAAAATTTTCTCTAGCTGGTAGCGACCGTCGAATTATTTAAAAATGACCCATGCCGTGTATGCGTGTATGCCGAACGGATACTCGTATTCATTTTGATCTTTCTTGACAAATAATTGCTGCTTCTAATGTGCAATGCCATGTTTAAGTTGCATTTGGGTTTGAATGGGGTTATATTCACTCTTTGAAATAATTCAGAATCCGAGCGATCCTAGTGAAATGATCTATAAGTGTCACACAATATCGCTGTCTATCCTAAACCATGGAGGTCTATTATGAAATTTTTCCTGCTCAGATTTATAATAAAGAAATCTGAGGTTAGCAACGTTAATTTTTTTAAATAATTTGAGGTTTTGATTTTTAATAATTTGATAGCTGGATTTTTTTTATTATCATATAATAGCGTCTTGCTGAGTGATGTGTTGGAATATTTTAATTATTTTAATAATAAATTTACCATCTTATATTTTATTAATATTATTCAAATATAAATCACTTTTCAGTATATTTTGATGAAACGTCAAAATAAGATTAATCGAATACAAAGTACGTTAACTAAATAGCAGTCGGATTTTTTCTAGTGTGTTCGGAAAAAGCCGATCCGATTTGCTTTTAAATTCATAATTGCACAGATTTATCCGTTAACGGAAAAATCCGAGACGAAAAAATTAAAAGAGTCATATTATGTCTAAATGAATTTAGGAAAGCTGAATTGCTCTGAAATCGTTTTGCTGTTGCCAGCCTATTTCTTTTACGCCGTTGCCAGTCTATTCGAGGACGTACCGCTACATTGCATAGCTCTATACCAGCCTATACTGGTACGAAAGATGGGTCGGCGAATGAGTTTTGCACTCCGACAGGGTATCACAGATGTGCTCCATTTACAGATCGTAGTCTGTAGATGAAAATTCCCTTTGCATTCTGCCTCTATCGGGATTCGTACCCGGTACCTCCCGAACCAAACGCCAAAGCTTTAAACACTGTGTCTTTTGGTCGGTTATTTCAATCTTTAATATTTGTATCCTTTATTTACTATTCTCAGTAGTTTTTTAAATAATGATAATGATTGATTAGTTGACATTTATAAGTGTATTAAAACGGTGAAATTAAAATTATAAATATATATATAGAAAGATGACAAGCACCACGAACGAGGCTCTTCGCAGGGAAGCGATTATCATGATTGTAGAGCATTTGATAAGCTGTGCTCATTTTGTCAATCTGCACAGAAACCAGCTGACGGATTGTTCACATCCTGTTGTCGAAAAGGCAAATTTATGCTGCCAAATCCAACTGACATTCAAGGACAGATTGTTGAGTATCCTGAATTTCTCAAAAGTCATATGTCCGACACAACAAATCCAAATCGCACTCATTTCCGACAAAACATTCGATCGTACAACAGCGCCGATTCATTCGCATCCATGGGTGCCAAAATTGTCGATTTACCAGGTAGACGATAATATGTATTCAAGATTCATGGCACCACTTATCATCAAACGTCTCACTTGCAAACAATCAATGACCAAGCACCTCATTTGAGCGGCTTTATGTACTTGATAGTACACAAGCTACTGATGTGCGTCAGGAACCCGCCGCAAATGATAATTATCGCTAGGATATTTTGGAGAAGATTGATGGCTTTTTTCGTGCACAAAATAGATTAGTACAATGTTATCAACTGATACGAGAAGTTGAACCACAAGAGACTGCACGCACTGCCGATGACTTACGCTATATTTTTTCCATATGGAGAAGCTAGGCTGGCATCCCAATTGGCAGTGTGGCAGTTATAGTGTTGCAAAATTTAAATCCAATTCGTAAGAATATCAGGATGCTCCAATATGAGGCTGCATTTACAGCAATACGAGGTGACTTCAATCCAATCATGAACGGAGGAAAACTAACACAGCAATGGCTGGTTGATTCACTCTGCGCAGGTAGAAGGAAATAATCTCAACTATATTCGTCAAAATCAGAAACGACTTCGGGCTGAACAATATCAAGGTTTCCCAGATCACGTCGCAAATTTAGCGCAAAATGAACACGTTGTAGCCGGCGTTTCTGTAATTCTGCCATCAACTTTTGAAGGTTCACCTAGCAGCATGCGAGAGCGGTTTTGTGATGCAATGAGCATTTTTGAAAAATGGGGACCACGTCACCTTTTCATTACATTTAGTGCAAATCCGAGTTGGAAGGAAATCAGAGCAAATTTGATACCAGGAGAAAATGCTTCCGATCGTCGAGATTTAGTTGCTCGAGTTTACGAGATTAAGTTAGATAATCTCATTAATGATTTAGTCAGAGTTGGAATTCTTGAAAAATCAATTGTTTATGTTTATACAATCGAGTTTCAAAAGAGAGGTCTTCCTCACGCACACATTAGTGACATTGCAACGTCAAGATAAATTTACAACTGTATTTACTTTGTATCGAAGACGAAGTGGTGAGCAAGTAAGCATGCGAGGAGTTTTAATGGATAGTCGTAATGTGGTGCCGTATCCGTTTCTAACTTAGATATATAACGCTCAAATCAATGTGGTTTGCTCCATTTCTCTGCGATTCGTAAAATATATTTACAAATACATATTCAAGGATATGATTGTTCCACTGCGATATAATTACAAACTTCATCAAATGCCGATATGTGAGTGCTCCTGAAGAAATGTGGTGCCTGCAAGTGTCAGCGATGCACGGTAGATCGCACTTTGTTATTTGACTGCCAGTTCACCTTCCAAATCAACAACGAGTTTTTTTGAAATAGGTCATGAAGAAGAAGCACTTTTGGCTGAGCGTCGTAGACGCAACTGCACGAGTTTACCTTTACACTGATATCCCTTACCATTTTGTTTATATGCGAGATCAATGGCAAGAGCGACATAGAGGAGGCAAAAGCACAATAGCACGAATGTACGTAGTGAGCATTAAGGATGTAGAATGCTTTTATCTTCGATTGCTGCTACTACATGTTCCTGGTGCAACAAGCTTTGAGATTTTGCGTACGGTAGATGAAAATTTATGCGAAACATTTAAAGCGGCAGCGATGGCAGGAGGAGTACTTGAGTCGAATGAAGAATGCGAGCGATGCTTGAAAGACGGTGGAACATACTTGATGCCTATGCAATTGCGAGAGATGTTCGCTTACATTTGTATTTTTTGCCAACCCACTCAACCCCTCAAATTATGGCAGGATCATCTATAGGAGATTTTATACTCGACGACACAGTGAATCTATATCGATCAACTCGGCTCTTCATGATATCAATTTTGTTCTCAAACAGCACGGAATGTCATGCGGTTCAGTTGGTTTGCCTGTTCCAAGCGGTAACCCACCCGAAGAAGATTAAATTTATGATCAAGAAGAAGAAGCACGCTTGGCAGTCGAACAAATTGGAAAGCTGAATGAAGTTCAGCTTGCGGCATACATCAAAATTATGATTGAATTATGCTAGACCTTGTTATATACAACTTTAATGACAAACTTTCGAGGTGAAGGAAAAATTGTGTTGCTATTTGCAACAACCGGAATAGCAGCCACTTTGCTTAAAGAAGGACACTCGTTTCATAGTGGATTTAAACTTCCAGTGTAACTTCTTGATAATTCAATATCATCAATGAGAATGACATTACCAGCAGCTGCAGTTTTGCGTTAGGCTGCTCTTATTGTTATCGATGAAATTACAATGCTTCCTAAGAATGGTCTCCGCTGCATTGATAAGGTGATGGGAAATGACATTAACGTCGGAGATAAAGTTTTAGTCCTTGACGGTGATTTTCGTCAGACGCTACCAGTCGTTCAAAGAGGAACGCGCACTGAAATCATCGAATGCTGCTTTAAATCAAGCCCTCTATGGAACTAGTTTGAACAATTTTCTTTGAACACCAACATGCACAGCGAAAGTCAACTTTGCCTGCAACACCTAGCATTTATGTGGAGGACACAATCCAAATTCCGACCGAAATGGTCAAAGGTCAAGATCTAATCAGTGTCATTTTTAATAATTTTGAGCAAATGTCAACAGATCTCAAAAAGAGTTATCGTTGCACCAACGAATGCTCAGACGCTTGAGATGAATCGAAGAATAATCGACTTGATTCATGGTGATGCAGAAATTTACTACAGTGCAGATTCGTTAGTAAGCGAGGATCCTAACGATGCACTCAGATTTCCTACAAAATCTAAATCCTAAGAAAGGTATGTGCTATGGAACGCGTTTAATTGTTAAAGAGCTATCGCGTAACTTTATTAAGGCCAAAATCATTTCTGAATGCAACAAAGGCATAGTACGGTTCTAATCCCTCGAATTGATTTGGCACCTTCTGAGACTAATCTACCATTTGTTTTCCGACGACGACAGTTTCCAATAATTCCGGCATACGCAATGACGTTAAACAAACCGCAAGAAAAGTCTTATTTAATAACGTGGGAATTCATCTTGAAACGGCAGATAGTATAGATAATCCACAAGATAATCCACAGCAGGGAAAGCTTCTCAACGATGACCCTCAATTGTCTCAAAATGTTGTTTTTAAAGAAATCCTGTAATTTAATTTTTAATAAATATTGTTCGTACAAATAATTACAGTTATTTTTTTAATTTTGTAATCTTACATGCGATCTATTTAAAAAACATTTAATACATTTTGCTGTTAATAAACGGGCGCGAAGCGCCTCTGAACAACCTATAGTTAATTATTAGTTACTGAAATACCGAATTATAAATTAAATGGAAAATGGTTTAGTATTACTTTCGATAAGTGAACAGCTCTTTAAGGAATCGTTGATACATAAATGTGATTCTTTAATCGCAAACAACTTTTTGGAATTTTAGACTCCTCCGAGTCAATGGAAGTTTATCTGCAATAAAATGTGTTGCACTTTTAAATGACTTTTAAGTGCGTTGAAAAACGCATCTTGCAAGAAGAACGGAAGAATTTCGATCTAATTTTCCATCTACATAAACCTCTTAAGCTCATAAAGCTCTATCATCTAAAGATGATAGGCAAATCTTACCCTAAAAAGAAATATAAACATAATAAGTTTCAATTTTCCTCGTGTATCAAAAACAAGTATTGTCAATTCAGTGGTGGGATGGTGAATCAAATGAGACTTTGAAATTAAAACACAGCTCTTGAAGAGCGGGCTGAAAAAAATTTAGATTCACAAAATTTAATGGAAAAGAGGTTAAAGTTGGCGGGAAACGCAGGAGATTTAAGTAAATGCCTAAACAAGAAATGAACTTGTTTAAGGATGTAGGTGTGCGGGGAAATTATCTCCAACAGGTTTTTCGAAATTGTTTTAACGGTACGCCCAACCAGCGTTGAATCCGAAAGTGCTTTTTCTGCTGCCGGTGTAATTATAAATAAGTTGCGATGTACAATGGATGACATAACTTTGTATGTTCTATGTTTTTTAAAAAAGCATTTCAAAAGAGATACATAACGATAAGTATTCTAAAAATAAATAGACCAATAAAATTTTACAAAAACAAGCACAAGATTATAAAACACAACCGCAACCATTATCGATTCGAAAAGAAAACGGCTTGCTAAATTAACGCAGTTAACGACATCGTTGATAAATAATGAAAATATTAACCATTCTTTGGGAATGAATTGACCCTCCAAATACCTCAACTTAGTGAAAACAAAAAAAAGTGATCAATCTTGTTGTATGCCTTCTCAATATCTGCATAAACAACATTATGTTGTTTTCTCGATTTTAAACTACCAAATAAGCTACAACAGAAGTTAATAAGGTTTGTAGCTGTAGACTTCCCTGGATTTAAATCGTGCTGTGCCAAAAATATAATTGCGGTTTAAAGTGGAAAATTATTACTTAAGGAGCATTGATTCATAAAGTTAAGGTCTGATTGTTTTTCCTCGATAATTACTCTCCTCATTCCTTCTACATGCTTTAAAAATTGGTTGAATGCTCGAAACTTTCCACGGCTTAGGAAATAGACCAAGTCGCAGACTTTCAAAGAAAATGAGGGTAATCGGAATACATAAACTTTCCGCGAAAAACTTAATAAGAATCGGAGGAAAGCCGTCGTGATTGACACCCTTATTAACATCAATTAGAAGCATGCAATTAAGAACTTCTTGTTCCGTAAAGTTAAATTATTTAAAGACTTTCGAGTGGAATAAATAGGAGTGGAACAGGAGTCAAGTAGCTCATCCAAGTATTTTTGAAGGGAACATAGATAGACTTCACTGGTGGTGGTCCGACGTGTTATTTCAAATAGGCCAATCAGGACTATATCATTTGGCGCAGCATTTCAGAGCAGCATGGTCAGCGGATAAAAGGTCTTGTACAAGTTACATAAGATGATCGTGTAACTGTGTCACTGTTTTGTGAAACTCTGTAATTCTCCTGCTAATTTTATAAAGCTCGGACGTTACCATTACAAATACAATTTTGACATTTATTTTTCCATAAATGTCAAAACTTAAATCCTAATTCGTCAACTTTCTGTAGTTTATGTTTTTCCGTCAGCCTCACTTAAAAATCACCAAAAAACACTAAAAGTGGAATAATTTTGAACCATCAAAAATTCGATACAGTTTTATTAGAAATGGGCTCCTTTATCACCTTGCTTCGATGCGACATAAAAAGTGAAAAAATTATTAAAAATTAACTGTGTAATGCTGAAAAGAAAAAAAAGAAAATTTAATATTTAATAATTTGAGGTTATGAGCTAGCTTCACAGAATCAGCGTTGCAATTTTTTCCGCCGGGCACCATGGGTGTGGGATGCCGGTATCATGAAAAAAATCCTCTTCTCGTGTCCTAACATTGACGGGTATTTAGCAGAGAACGGAAAATTTTACGTTGATTAACACCACCAAATTGTGTTTTTTTGTGATTTGCTTCATAATTTCAGCGCCACCCTTCTTGGCATCGTGCTGTGTCATCAATGATGTTAGTTTATATACATCTCCTCAGGTATATTGCTTAGAGTTGATACTCGCGGTCCTTTTAAGAAATTTGAGTTTATCTAATGGCCAAAAAATTGTCTCCCATCCTACCTTGAGAAAATCGGTGATTTGACTCACCGTCACAAAATAAGTTATGTTTGTCTTCTCCATGTTGGCTGCGTTGAGTTCCTACTAAGCAATATAGCACTTCTTCGCCACCACTTCGAGTTATCAACGATTTTTGTTCTTCAAAATTAAGTAACATTTTTTTTCGTAAAACGCCAAAAACCGTGTAAAGTGCTACAGATTTGATAATAGATGGCACGTTAGTTTCTTTCTCAAATGTTGCTAGATGTCAGTAAACGTTTATTTAAAGCTTGTTCAAGGCGAAAACAGATGGCAGTGTAAATGTTTAAATGCATTTTTTCTTGTGAATGTAATAGTTAAAATTAATTATGATTAATGGTCTAACTGAACTGTTTGATTGATATCAAGTTCGAGTTTTTACATTTTTTATATATTTTTTGTAAATAAAATTTTTTGTGCACGATTCCTAAAATTCCTTTTTTTCAAATCGGTTTAGCGTTTTTCACACTGTCACATCGGCAAATACATCTATTTTCTTTCTTTATGAAAGTTGAAAATTAATTCAAAATTCTAATTTAAACAAACATTTTCTAAAAATACGCGAAAGGAATTTGAATTGATTGTATCATATAACTTTAACTAATTACTGCTAATTTCATTAAATTCAAAAAAATGTAAATTTCACAAATGACTGCATAACTATGTTAGCAATATTATAGTTACAAAAAGAAATCTAAATTTGTAATGATTTACATTGCCCATATCGATTAGATTGCAATAACATACACACGTACAATAAACTTAACGACTTTTTATAGCGAGGTTTGCTACTTAAAAACATACAAAGCAAAAAACACAATTTACTTAACCCTAAAAACTCTAATAAAATTAAAATATTGCAATTGTAACCAACAATTACACAAAGAAATCAATCACACCATCAAATTAAATCAAACAAAATCAATTAAGTCGTTCTGACATAACGTCACATAAACAAATTTAGCAGATTAAATCGAAAATCGATTAAAAAGACAACAAACAAAAAATAATTGTTTCGTTAAGTATATTGCCGATTTCGTAACCCACCATGAAAATCTGTTTTAAGTTTTGTAAATTAATCGTATAGCAATGCGTCGCGTCGCGCACGCTAACTTTATTTCAATGACATTTTGATTTTTCGGTCGTTGGCATTTACATTTTATCAAATGTTTTGTGTTCAATTTTTTTTTTTTTGCGTTTCGTATTTTTTATTGCCATTATAAAGCAAACTTCATTCGCTTGTTTATTAACAAAATTGTATGTGTGTATGTATGTGTAGGTATGTATATTCATTTTAAGTTTGTTATTTGCTAAAATTTAGGTCAAGATTGACGTACGATTTTTTTTAGTAAGTTTCACTATTTTTTTATCTACTATATGTATAAGCGCGAGCGAGTATCATTTTATGACTTTGAAAATCTTATTTTTTCTTGGGTTTTTTACTACGAGTACAACAACAATATACGTTGTCGTTTTTAATTTGCTTATGAGATTATTTATTAGAAGGGCCGCGCGGCTAAAAACCGGTCACGTAGCCAAAATATTTACTCGAATAATTTGCGTGTATTAGAGGTCGTTTTTGTCGCGGAATTTTGTTTATCAAAAAATTTTTTTTTTTGGTACATAACTAGATATATATAATGATATCATCAAACCCTTTTCGTTTAGGTTTTAGATATTTATATCCCCTGTCTAATACGAACATCATCCTTTTAAGTTGTTGTTGCAAATAAATAAATAGAAAAGAGTTAACACAACATGTGCATCCCGGGTGCAAGTATTTTTGATTTTTTTTTTGGGATTGTGGGAAAATATTTTTGCTCCTTTATAACGTAGCAAAGAAATTTGCATGTCCCATTCAATAAAATTTATGAAAAAGGAAAGTAAAAGGACATATAGTAATTTGCATATTTACGAAAGAAATGTGATTTTTATAGTAGCAAAAGGATAATCTAAGAAGGGGAATATTATTATGTTACAATTGTTGCATAAACATATGAATGATTATGTTGTGTCATGGTATGCTCTCCGAAGGATATTTATTTATGCAAATTGCTTAAATGTTGAATCGAACATTTGGGTTTCAGAAAATTAATGACTTAAATTTATCGGTATGTGAATCTGATTAATTTTTAAAGACACCTTTATTGCAGGCATTTCTAATGTTCTTTGCACTTATGTATACTCGTATGTTTATGTGTAAAGATGGAAAATGCATATGTTCGTCCCGTACAATGCACGCAGGAGAATCAGGATCCAAATTTAATTATTTAAATTTTATTTCAATAAACCTTCCAGTGATAACATGAATTTCAGGCTCTTCAACGAAGTTTGCTGTAACGACCTTACAGCAACCGTAGTCGAGTTAAAATAAGAAGGAATAAGACGTGAGGTGAGCAAACCGCGAGAGAAGAAGAGAGTAATCAAAATGATTACTAATGATAAAAGTGATAAATAATGATCTTGGTCCAAACCCATTTTTCTCGACGAAGGTCCTTGATTCCGAAAATGCAACAACAAAAAAATTTTACATCTGTCTGGATGTCTGATATTTCAAGAATGGCTTGTGTGACTTGAATTTTGTTTCGCCATTCTTTTTCTATTTGTAATTCTTCTTCTATTTGTAAAATTGAAAAGTTTTTATGGAACCAATACCTGAAGGGAGTTGGGTACCTGCCATATTTGAAATCACACCCAAAAACCTCCAAGTATCATGATATTGATTTAAATTATTCCTATATACTCGTGAATTATATTGTTTGGCAGTTTAGTAGCTAGTAGAAAATACCGTTGTGATCTTGGAAGCATCTGCGATTTTTCTCATTCTCATATAATCATGAAGTACATATAGTTATAATTTTATTATCAGCACTTAAGTTCACAAACTTAGTTCACCCTAAATTCACCCTTTTGATGCTGGTAAAAACGAGATGAATTAAAAAAAATCTCCTCTAACACGTTAGTACTAAAAACTATCGTTATTGCGCTGGAAGCAGTTGCATTTTGCTTATTTCAATATAACCACGTGGCATATCATTTGGAAGAATTGGGAAACAACAATTCACAAATCGACAGGTTTGGCATTGCTGGGAAATCATTCAATTGTAATTTTCTTGTTGGTAAAAAATATCTTTGCATATCATTGAAAATATTTTGATTTTTTTTTCTAAGTCGTTTTCGTAAATTTCCCAGATTCGTTCAAATGTAATTATATTCCAGTGATTTTTCCGGGTTTGACAATTTTCGGGCCAAAGTTCTGATTACCTCGTGAGGACTCAGGTCCTGGCACTTTGCTTTGATTTAAATCAAACTATCGATAATGCTTTTCCTACACTTTGGTTCTTTCGTCTATGTTGTCAATGTCATTTGCAATTGTGATATGTTTTGGCATACGTATAGTTTGTGACCGTTTAGCTGATGCTTTACTATTTTAAGGCTAGTATACGTAGCTGACGTGAAATGAAATTTTCGCTGGTATTCAAAATTAACTAGCTAAATTATTCCTTGATAGGTTAGTTTTTCGATTTTCGTAATATTTTAAGGCAGATAGCTTCAACATTGTTCTTTTATAACTTCCAGTCAAAATATTTTTTATGTGATGCAGTGAAAACGTTTAGAGTTAAACAGAGACATCTATATTTTAATACGAAACATACCAATTTCACTAGTTAAAGTGCGTACCGCAAAATAAAATTTAGCAGTGGAATTTTCGTTTTCGTTTTCGCTTGTGTTATTTTTATATATAAAATTTCATTTCATTTGAGCTGCGTACTAGGCAGTACGGTTGAAGAGCTGTTGACGACCAGTTGGTGGTTAGTATAGCTAGTCTGACAAATATGTAGTTAATATTATCATTTTCAAAATTGGTAATCCAAGTAGGTTCCACATTCGATGCTACACTGGGCTCGTAGTGCAAACCAAGAATTCTATGACAATTGGCAACAAAGCGACTGCTACTTCCTCTTCAAGGCAGGCACCACATAAGGAATGTTGATCGAGCCCCATTCGTTGTAGCTGGTCATTCTTAAATGATAAAGAGTAATTTATTGCCTTTCGCCAAGTAGAGGAAGCCAATTACATTTAGACTGGTAATAAAACTAAGAAAACTAAGTTACGATCCTAAATGTATACGTAGGATTTCACGGTTCAGTAAGACGCTCTTACAATATTTTCGATTATTCATCTCGTGCATGCCTATCTAAAATTATTTGACGAAACGGACATACACAAAACAGCTATATCAAGCAGGTCAGCAATTACGCTATCTATACCGAAGGAGTTAATGATATTTTGCAATTCAGTAAAATCCGAGAACGTCAAACAATCAAGACGATCTCTCTGAATGATGGTTTTTTATTGTCAGTCCTGCGGGCGCCACCCTAGCTATTCCTCCATCTTTTCAACTGTACAAAATCAACTTGGCATTGTTACAATTTTGGTATAGAGCTGTCAATGCAACATTGATGCATTTCAGCCCGCGAAGCAATCAACATTACTCGACACTCCAAGAGACCTTTACAAAATTATTCATTGGTAGCAAAAAAGTTTTCCTAAATACATTTAGACATGATATGACTAATACATGTTAAGGAGGGACAGCGATATTGGGTGACATTTATAAATCGTTTCAATAAGTTTGCTACGAATTTGAATTATTTCAAAGAGCGAAGTAGGATAACCCCGTTGAAACCAAAATGCAACTTAAACATGACATCGCATGGTATCCGTTCTACTTGATCTTCACACAACTTGGTTTCCGCGGACATGCGCGCACACTCGCCAGGGATCATTTTAAAATAATTCGACCGTTCATTTTATATGAGGAAAACTTTTCTGTCATTAAACAGTTTCAGCAAACAATTCAGCACGGTAAATCATTTTAGTCGCGACAATTATACGTAAAAAAAAACAGGAAAAACATCGTGTCCGTCACGCCAGCCGGAACCATATCAGCCGGAACCAAACAACAAATGCACAAGTAGCACGATGCATTGTGCATCATTGAGCACTATATATGCTTTTTCAGCCGGAACTTTATAATTCCAGCCGGAACCTGATAAAGCCGACCAGAACCATACAACAGCCAAACCAACTATGGCGCAAGTAGCACAATGCATTGTGCGTCATTGTGCACTATATAATTTTCCAGTCGGAACCTTATAAATCCATAAATATAAGATATTACGGAAAAAACCTTACAAATTCAGCCGGAACCATACCCTCTACAGCCAAACTAACTATGGCAAAAGTAGCACAATGCATTGTGCATCATCGTGCACTATATAATTTTTCAGCCGGAACCTTTTAAATCCAGTAATATACAATTGTTCGTGAAAAATACTTACAAGTTCAGCCAGAACCATACCCTCTACAGCTAAACTAACTATGGTCCAAGTAGCACGATGCATTGTGCATCACTGTACACTATATTCTATATATATAGAAATGGATGTTTGTATATATGTATATTTATATATGTTACCGTTTCACTCCAACACCGTTCAACCGATCGCCATGAAATTTTTACCATGTACAAGTTGCATATCCAGAACCAACCTTACGATATTTTGGAAGGGGATGGACCCCGGGGTCAAGGGGCTGCGGTACAAATTTTTCCGAAAATTATAATTTTCTTTAAATTTTTCCATGAAAATGAGTTTATGGGGCTGGTTATATGAAATTACTGACATTTTCGAATGTGAGGGGCCCAGCCCTGGATCAATAATTAATTTTTACATGTAAAGATACAAATATTTGATTATTCCAAAATGACTTCTCAGCCGCTCAACCCATCGCCATGAAATTTTTACCAGATACAAGTTGCATGTTCAGGACCCATCTTACGATATTGTGAAAGGGGCTGGACCCCGGGGTCAAGGGGCTGCGGTACAAATTTTTCCGAAAATTATAATTTTCTTTAAATTTTTCCACGAAAATGAGTTTATGGAGCTGGTTATATGAAATTACTGACATGTTTGAATCCGAAGGGCCCAGCCCTGGATTAAAAATTAATTTGTACATGTATAGATACATATATTTGATTATTCCAAAATGACTTCTCAGTCGCTCAACCGATCGCCATGAAATGTTTACCATGCAAATGTTGCATGTTCAGAACCAATCCTACGATATTGTGAAAGGTGCTAGACCCCAGAGAATGAGTTTTCGAAAGGGGTTATATGAAATAAGAGACAGGTTCGAATTCGGGGGGTCCGCCTCTGGATCAAAAATTGTATTTTACATGTAAAGATACAATTATTTGATTGTTCTGAAATAACGCCTTAGCCGCTTTACCGATCGCCATGAAATTTTTACCATGTACATGTTGCATGTTCAGAACCAAGCACACGATACTTACATGAAGGGGCTGGACCACGGAGTCTAGGGGCTGTGGTACAAATTTTTTCTCAAATTTCAATTTTTTTAAGATTTTTTGACGGGAATGACTTTAGGAAAGAGGTTATATGAAATTAGTGACATGCTCCAACCCGGATGTCTACCCTGGATCAAAATTTCATTTTTACATGTATAGATACAATTATTTAAATGTTCCGAAATAGCACCTTAGCCGCAAATTTAGACACCAAAAAGGATATTTAGCGTGCGATTGTTATACACAAATCAGACCTCTACTATAATTGATTTAATTATCCAAATTAATTTTATTAATTTAAATTTAAGACAATCTTTCATCACTTTAACTGAAGACAAATCTCTGAACATTTATATTATCCATACTAATAATCCATTTTTACTGGTTTGACATGTACTGTTTAGTGATATTCTATTTATCATATCCTGTTTTGAAATGTACCATAGCACAGAGTATGAAAATTTACACAGAGTAACGAAGCAGAGGAAAAAATTTCATCAAAAAATGCATGGGTTACGCAATTTAAATCGATCATACAATACACTTACGCAACATTTTTTTATTTTATGAGTATTGAATATTGTCATACTCTTGGCTATTTATAGAAAACGACAAAAATTACTTTAAATAAAAATGCGTAAACGTGTTTTTAACGCAATTAAATTGCGTAACCCATTCATTTTTTTGATGAAATTTTTTCCTCTGTTTCGTTACTCTGTGTAAATTTTCATACTCTTTGACCATAGTCAGCGAGTTCTAATTTTCACATAACCTCAGAAATAATTATTGTAACATTCTATTTTAATCCACTATTGCAACCGGCGGCTTTTAATGAAAATAGTATTTTCATACTAAACGCCAATAGTTTATTACTTTATTTAGTTTATTACATAAATAATCAATGATTGTTTCATAAAATCAATTCTAGGAAAGGTACTAAAAAATATTGTACGTATAAACTAATTTACTTTGAAAAGTACTAGCGTTTTATATTTGAAAATAGCATCTTCTACAAGAAACATCCTCGGATTCAAATTATTGTATGTGTAAAATTGCCTTAGTTTGAAAAAACTTCTTTTGTTCGAAATGTCATTTTCAACCACAGTTCGCGGTAAAACGTATCGAAGTGGACGTAGTTTTAATCGTTTTGAATAAATTAATATTAATTTGTGTTTCGGATGCCGTTGTTCTCGATTAGTTAGCTATATTGCAATAAAATAATTGTTGGTGATTATTTTCCAGGTATTAAATATTATTTCAAGTGAATATACTTTCTTATTAGATTTAAGTGTTCAGTTTATAAACGTGTTAATCTATGATTACTTTTTGATTTGTAAAGACATTTTCAAACACAGTTCGCGGTGAAACGTATCGAAGGGAACATTAAAATCGTTTTGATAAATTAATACTAATTTTTGTTTTGAATGCCCGTCATTCCTGATTAATTAGCTACACGTTTCAGTTTTGCTTAAAAATGTCACCGAAAAAAAGATCAATTGGGCAGGTAACTGTAAAGTCGAAGAAGATTAGGGCCGCAAGGGTGACTGAATTAAGCAAACAGTATGAAACACGACTTGCAAACGTTCGAAATAGTACATCTTCTTCTAGACCTAATGAAACAACTAAACAGCGCGAAACACGACTTGAAAATGTTCGAAGCAGGATGTCTGCTTCTAGAGCTACTGAAACTATTGAACATCGTGAGGCCCGGCTGGAAGTCGATCGGTTACGATATGGACGATTAATAGAAACTTTTAGAGGTGATTTAAAGTTAGCAGCATTCAATTACGAGAAAGACTATGATTACAATGTTTCAATTGGGCAAATGGAAAACATTTCTTTGTATTGTCATGCTTTAAAGTTTGTTTGTTTGGAAAAGTGAATTTGCCTCCTCTGAATGATCCACCTGAACCTCTTCTAGCTTACGTCTCCGGCACTACTGAGTTATCCAGACATTTTCTACAAAATATTTGAAAATACAACTCATGCTTATATACCTCCCGTGCAATGCCGGGTAACTCAGCTAGTAATTTTATATAGTAGTTATCTTTATGTTTTTGCAGCCAAATTATAATGCCATCCAGAACCATAAATATCTAGTCCAAACAAAATGTTTGCATATAGTAAATAGTGCAATATATGATTTTTTCGGAACGATCAAATCATTATGCACTACAATGTCAACCCAACCAGAACCAGCAAGACCAGCCGCAACCGTATGAAGTCGGTGTGAACCATTCGGAGCAATAAAAAGTAAGGTGGTTGATGGTCATTGTGAACTAACTAAAATTTCAAGTGGAATTATTTGGACACATTATAATTCCCGATCCGCTAAAAGTGTTAATTAAATAAAAAAATTAAATAACATTTAAAAGAAGTTCGAAAATAACATTTTATTATCTAATAATTTATTAATAGTTAATATATTATATTTCATCGTTTAGAGATGAACTTTGTTTGATTTGTACATTTTGAATTCTTGTACATGGAACAAGTTTTCCATATGCCGCGGTTTCTAAGTGCATGTGTAGTGAAATGCTCATTTACACTGTCGTGAACAATTTACTTCCTAAATTCAGCGATTTCGTTATGTGGCTTACAGCCACCTTTTGCTGTTTTTCTAGTGGTTCTAACGGCTCGACCTCCAACGTTACTACACTTTTATATACTTTATTTAGATTATGTAAGTTTCCACAGCTACAATACGATTCCCGAGTATTTATCTTTATTGAGTTGCTCACACTTCTCAAATTCAGTTCATTAATGTCTGTTGAAAGCAATGGCAACTTTAGTTCCACATTTATCACAAATTCTTCCAATATTGACACTGAAAGTAACATCACCGTTGAAAATGCATAGATCTTCGAAAAAATCATCCAATTGATGATTTGCAATCAATGAAAGTGACCCGCTCGTTTGAGCTATAGTTGCCCGACTTAATAAAACGTTCTCAGCAAAAAATTTCATTTAGCAATTTATTACGATTGTTATAAATCTCCGCAGATAATTCACCAATGTTTGTCATTTAATTGTAAACATTCAAAACCTAATACGGCAAAGATCGCAAAAACTCTATCAAACGAATACGTATTGATAATAGTGGTTATGCCACTTTTATCAGTTTGACAAATACATCCACGCGTGTATTTTTGCCAGTATTCTGAATTTATCAGGTTCCGGCCGAAAAAAAATGACGTACAATTCATCGTGCAACTTGTGCTATAGTTGGTTTGGCTGTTGTACAGTTCTGGCTGGCTTTATTAGGTTTTGGTCGGAATTATAAGGTTTCGGCTGAGAAAATATATAGTGCAAAATGGTGTACAATGCATCGTGCTACATGTGATATAATTATTTTGACTGTAGGGTTCTGCTGAAATTGTAAGGTTTTCTCCCGAAAAATCGTATATTGCTAGATTTATAAGGTTCCGGCGAAAAAAATATATAATGCTCAATGATACACAACGCATCGTGCTACTTGTGCTTAAGTTGGTTTGGCTGTAATATGGTACTGACTAGCTTTGTGAGGTTCTGACTGGAATTATAAGTGAGATTATTAGGATCCAGCTGGAATTATAAGGTTCCACCGAAAATTCGTATACAATTGATGTATTTGTAAGGTTCCGGCTGAAAAATAATATAGTGCACAGTGATGCACAATGCATTGTGCTACTTTTGCCATAGTTAGCTTGGCTGTAGAGAGTATGGTTCCGGCTGAACTTGTAAGGTTCTTTTCCGAAAAATCATATATTTATGGATTTATAAGGTTCCGGGTGTAAAATTATATAGTGCACAATGATGCACAATACATCGTAATACTAGTGCCATAGTTGGTTTGGCTGTTGTATGGTTCTGGCCTGCTTTATCAGGTTCCGGGTGGAATTATAAGGTTTCGGCTGCAAAAGCATATTATGCTCAATGATGTACAATGCATCGTGCTACTAGTGCCATAGTTGTTTGGTTCCAGCTGATAAGGTTCCGGCTGGCGTGACAGACACAAAACATCTACACAGACAACACCCAATATTCATTTGATCAAATTAGATTCAATTTCACGAATCAAACAATTAGTTCGAATCCCACTATATGCAAAATGAAAAATAAACGAATATTCAGAATGTTGGAAATATTCATTCGAATACACGTTTCTGGTCCAAAATCAGAGCGGCACCCAATGCACGGGTAATTTATAATTCGGTATTTCAGTAACTAATAATTAACGATTGGTTTCGCTGATTTTGGGTTTCATCAGTTAAACTTAAGGCTCTCAGTGGTTATGGAAGATCAGCAGATGTTATAAAAAATTTAAATGGAAGCCAGCAGCCTGCTAGTGAGTTTTCCTTGGTATTTCTAGAATATTTCGTAATTTTTGGACAAGGCCCCTTGTAGAATCACCTCCGGTTTTGCGAGACCTCTTTTTTCTTCTTTGAGAAGGAAAAACCTCGCCGAATTTCCATCACCGCCTTTTGAATGATGAACTAACTTCATACTCGGACTCTCCATGGGCTAAATTAATTTATTAAAACAAGTAGAGAGAATGAGAAATAGAGAAATAATTTTATAAATGTTAATTTTCGGTGCTTGTCATCTTTACGTATATTTCTAATTTTAGTTACACCGATTTAAGATAAAGGATAAAAATATGAAAGATTAAAATACCGGTATTTTACCGTTGAATACCTTTATTTAATACCGGGCCAAACTGGCCGGTGTCGGTATCTCGGTATCCCGATATTGGATTTTTTATAAGCCCGCACATGTGCAGCAAAATAAACAACGCTTTTTTACTGTTATTTGCAGACCTGAAAAATTATTGGTTTCTTGTGATTGACCAATTACTGGAAATAACTGACCAATTGTGAAAAAAATATTCACTAATTGGACCCAGTATTTGTTTTTTCAAAACTCGCTTGTTGAGGAAATCATCGATGCCTCCATGAAGCTGGCATGGAGGCATCGGTGATTTCTTCTATTAATTCGACCACTTAACTTGGACATATTGAATATTCTGATCAATTTTTGTGGTTGTGTCTACTCCCCATCGACCAGAATCGGTGAATAGTCAATTAAGTTCTCCGTCAAGCTCTCTTAGATTGGTTTTCGTAATTTATACATGAGAATTAAATTATTTTGAGCATGCACAACTTCTCACAATCAAACTAAAGTATGATAAAGCGTGTTCTTCAATATTTAAAGCAATGTTAAACATACACTTTTAAAATTAATGAGGTTTCTTGTGAAATCACGTCAAAAATTCCACATCATAGACGCGTAAAAGTGCACAATCAAATACTACTCGAAAAAATAGAAAAACTTTGTGATTACAAAAAAGTTAAGTTTGAGTTTAAGGCCGAATTCATTAAGCTAACACCAATAGATAATTATCAAAAAAAAAAGGTTAAAGTAAAATCTATAGACATTATACGAGATATAAAGACATTTCGCATCCTCTTGAGAAATGTTAAAAAACCTAAAAATCGTCTTGTCCAGGTAAAAAAAAAAACTTAATATTAGAAATCATCCTTTTTTTTACGAAAAATTGCACAATTTCTTGGAAAAAAGATTTAGGGATTTTAAAATATAACGGGATCTTGATCGTTTTATATAATAAATTGCATAAAATTCTTCTGTTTTATTAAAATTGTGTACAAAGAATGCAACCATCACCATTTTTAATGATTAGATATTATTTCAAAAATAATTGGATAAAAAGCGTACAGTTTGCTATATCCTAACAAGGGCAGGTGAAATACTGGCATCCTGAATTAATTTTTTTTTTTTGTGCGTATGGTAAACGACGAAACATGCCCGTTTGGTCATTTTTGGTCTAACTCTGTTACTTTTTAATACAAGAAAAGGATTTTATTGAATACTTACATTGAACAGATGTGTGACCATCCGCACAATAAAATGAAAATCATAAAGGTATATATACATATAATATTATAAGATGAAGAACAATCGTACCAAACCAAAGAAAAAAAAACTTAAAATCAAATCGCGTGGGAACATTTCTTATTATTCGATTATTACATATTTGTTGTTGTTTTATGTGTCTTCGCAACCCCCGCGCGATTCGAATCATAATAATAAAAATAAAAAAACGTATTTACGATTTATGTAATCCTCGCATATAAACTACCCACCTGTCTGAATTCAGACATAAAAATCATAAGAAATTTGCTTTTCTTCAAATAATTTTTTTTTTTATTATAAACTCATGATTTGATTTCTATTGTAGTCCTGGGGCTGTCTGGATTTCTTTTAACCCTTTTTCTCGAAACTCTTTGTTATTTATAAATAAATAGTATAAGGGAAAAGGGTTGAACTTTATAAAGACAATTTCGCTTTTGAATACGAATTAAAACGCATAATAATCTGTTGGTTCTGCGGTTTAATTCATAAATGAATAAGTTTTTCTCAAAAGATTTCAATCAAATTTGTCTTAAGAATTTGTGATTGGTATCGCGTTAATCGTTTAAAGGGTTGGGTGGTACCATGGGAATACTGTATGCAATATAATTTTTTTTTTTTTTTTAATGAACTACGCATTTTTTTTATTTGGTCATCTGCGTGTGTCCGTCCTGCAACCCTAAAATATGCACGAAATATACACACCAGCCGCAACGGACTCGTTTTTTTACAACATCTAGCCCAAATTAAAATTAAAAACACGATTTTTTATTATCACAAATATCCTTTAAGAGGGGGTTGGTCTTGCTCAAAGTTGTATGCATGTACGCACATTTTTTTATCGATTATAGTTTTTGGTGGTGGCGGCGGTTTTTTCAATTTTTTTTTTATTAATAGACAGATGGAAATGCAATTTACATCTGCAGGACGATAAGGGACAAACTAATTTATTAGAAGTTTTATTCGATGCGGATGATCATTCGTTATTTCAACTCAATTAAGCAACATATTTTTTAATTTTTTTGGAAAACGAAACCGGGTGAAAAATGCATGCATGCAGACATCTAATGATGGTAGATAAAGGTATGTGAGTACTCGTATGTGTAGAGGTAGATACGTGTGCCGCGCGAATCATTAAAATACGATTGCGTGGGGTGAAATTTTCATTTGTGCATTTATGTGATAAGAATGTGTGTAATATTGAGTTGATATATGAAGTGGGTGGTTGAATTAATAATTTTTTTATTTTCATTATGCGCGCAGTTTATGTTTATGGAATGAAGTCACCCTTTCATTATTTCGGAAATGTTTTATGGGATTGTAAGAGGACAACAGCAACGTACAATTTTTTGGATTACGTATCACGATAAACCTCCATACTGATCTTTCTCCAAACCAAATGTAAGGTCATCGTACTTTGGCGTAGAATACTAATTGGATCACATCTCAAGATTTTCAAAATCGCCCAAAATAGCTACACGTGTAGACTCAAAAAGTGTAGATACACAAATTACCAAAAAGTGTAGCTGTAAAAAAAAAGTTTGGATTTCGAAATACTTGGTTTAATTAAAATTATTAAAAATACACAAAAAAATATTAAGAATCACAGTACTACACAAATAAGTTTATATGTGTTCTTAAAAAAAAAAAAATTAAAGTCTTTTTAATTCAGAAAATCATCGGAACCACAAGTGATTTAGTATTACCAACTTAGGCATGGTGTCTGAAATTTGTACAAAAAATGCAAATTGTCTTGAACTTTTTTGTACAAATTTCAGACACCATGCCTAAGTTGGTAATACTAAATCACTTGTGGTTCCGATGATTTTCTAAACTAAACAGACTTAGATTTTCGTATCCGACAAAGATAGTCGAGAAGAGAAAAATTTGGAAATCTTAGTGGAAAATTTCGAAACTTTCGGGAAAACTTGAAGCCAATTGAATTTTTTTTATAGTGCTTCAATTAAGAACGGCTTAACCGATTTGGCTCAATTTTTGATTTGTTGTATTCGCAACTACCAGGAGATAGTTCTTAGCAAAGAAAATTTTGGGAAAATCTACCGAAAAAATTGGAAAATTTGGAAAATCGAGAAATGGTCTTTTTGTAAGGATTTTTGTACGTATCCGATCCAGATGGTCTTTAAGAAAAGAAAAATTGAAAATCTTATTGGAAAGCTCGGTAACTCCCGGAAAACCCCGAAGAAAATTATTTTTTTTTTTCTAGCACAACAGTTGAGAACGGTTAAATTTTTCTCAATCTTTTTTTGATAAGTTCCCAATTTCCAGGAGATGATTCTTAAGAAAGCAATTTTTAAGAAAATCCATCGGAAAAGCCAGAAATTTTGGAAAATTGAACAATGATGAAACAAATCTTAGTGGAAAACTCGAAAACTTCCGGAAAACGCGAAGAAAACACCGCATCAGTTGATTGTCACTGAATTTGCTAACAATAGATGAACCGACGTGCAACATTTCCAAAAAATCAGCAATGGCGAAAGTACTACAGCCTTGCAAAATAATCATTTGGTATACGATGGCGCACAAACGGGCATTAGAGGCGCCCGATTGAAAGTTGAAAAATTTGCGCAATAATCAGGACCTCTTTGGAGGTACGATGATTCTGCTGGCCGGCGATTTTTGCCAAACGCTGCCCGTCATTCCAAGATCAACAGCTGCTGATAAAATAAACGCACGTTACAAAATGATGAATCGGCGGACGCGTTTTCAAAGCAATTACTAGACATTTGTAAAGGAAAAATTCAGGTTGACGCCTTCGACTGGCCTCATTTCGTTACCACCAAATTTTTACCAATTCACAACCTGTAAAGAAGAATTGATCACAAAAGTGTTCCGGAATATTGGTGCAAATCACAAAAACCACGTTTGGTTGAGCAAACGAGCCATTTTGGTAGCGAGAAATAAGGACGTTGACGATTTAAATATAAAAATTCAAAGTCAAATCGCTGGCCAATTGCATTCATTTAAGTCGATCGATTCCATTACAGATCCAAATGAAGTCGTTAATTATCCAATAGAATTCCTGAATTCATTGAATTTGCTAGGAATGCCGCCACACAATTGGCAGCTCACGGTCGGTTCGGTAGTAATCATGTTACGCAACCTGAACCAACCCAAACTATGCAATGGAACAAGACTCACTGATAAGAGCCTGATGAACGACGTGATTCAAGTAACGATAATCATAGGAAAGTTCAAAGGCGAGGATGTTCTGATTCCAAGAATACCATTGATTCCAACCAACTTGCCATTTCCATTTAAGCGTGTTCAGTTTTCGGTTTGTCTTGCATTCGAAATAGCGATTAATTAATCACAAGGCCAAGAGTTAGAACTGTGTGGAATAATCGTTGAATTGCAGTGTTTTCCCCATTGGCAGTTGTACGTGGTGTACTCGAGAGTAGGTAAACCATCAGCGCTATTCGTTTTCTTTCCGGCCAGAAAGGCAAAAAATATCGTTCATCACCAAGCGTTACGATGAACGCATTATAAATTGACTGCCGAGGTCGTGAGATTTAACAACTCTCGATTCCTTTCAAAAGGGTTATATAAAGTCACCGGGAATGATATGTGCTTTAATTTCACATGCTCTTTGGTAATCCTAAATCAAAATCATTTATAACAAAATTTGCACAAAAATCTTCTATGTGTGCAGTTGGTAAATTGAGGGCTGGGACCCTGACTCTAGGGGTATCGGCAAAATGTTTTTCTAAAATTTCAATTTTTGATGCTACCGGTGATGCTTCCGATACTGAACTCAGTACATGATAAATTCCTGTTATATACGATTGCAACTACAGTAACGGCGAGAAATTGCTTGCATAATATCCGTAATTCAAAGTAATTTAAATTTTTCCCGTGCAACGCCGGTTAACTCAGCTAGTTTTTAATAATTTTCGATAATTTGTGTATCTACACTTTTTGAGTCTACACATTTCGTTAAAATGTGTAGCTACACTTTTTATTAACGTTAAGTACTTTCCGGTGCCATTGCAAGCTGTTCGAGAAGTTTTCGTACTGATTAAGGAACACATAAATACTTGTGGATCGAAATTTTGAACTCTGTGTTCGGAAAAATTGGGAATACTTATAGGGTTAGTAACTTAACCTCTTCTGATTTGACATATCGGTTATTTTGGCTCCGGCAACACTAATGTCATTCTTTCTTTGACAGAAACTCAGTACTTTATTTCTAGTTGACGAAATGAGTCGCTTAACGGTTCAACAAAAGTGGGAAATGTTGGAAATTTACTTCCACAACAAAGGCATTTTGTTCGAAATCGCAAGAAAACTGTACAAAATTTGTTCAAAACACGGGACTCACACCCAACGGTATCAAAAAGTTTGTACATAAAAAGCATTATACGGGCTACCTAGTCCACAATCCAGCACATACCCGTGCTCGTCGTGTTCGTACAGCCGAAATTATCGCCGCGGTGGAGGAAAATGTGCGCAAACGGCGGAGAACATCAATTCGTCATCGTGGAATGGAAATGAACATCAGCCGGTCTTCCATGCATCGAATTCTGCGTAAAGATCTTGGTTTGTGACTCTATAAAGTTCACTTCGTTGAGCAATTAAAGCCTCGTGACCACCTGCCTTGATATTGATTCGCTGATGAGGATTTTGCTCAAAAAATCATCTTTTCTCTTTTTTCAAAAAGCTGTTTGGTGCGGCTTGTGGCGTGGCGGATAAATGGGTCGTATTTCTTGGAAGATGGCCGAAGATATGTTGAAGATATTGGTTTCGACGACCTTAGGTTTCAGCATGATGGTGCCATGCCACACATCGGGCGTTACAATAGCGAAACTGCGTCAAAAGTTCGATGGCCGCATAATCAGTCGAAATGATGACGTTAATTGGCTGACAAAGAGCTGTTATTTGACGCCTTTGGATTTTATTTGTAGGGTGCCATGAAAAACAAGTGTTATACAGATAATCTACAAACAATTGAGCATTTGAAAGCCCTGCTTCAAGCAACCATTGCCGAAAGAAATTCGCACACAACACAAAATTTGCTCAGAAATTGGACCGACCGAATGGAGTATGCCCATGCCAGCGGTGACTTCCATTTGAATGAAATTATTTTCCATAAAGAACCAGGAGGTTTGTACTTTTCAAACAAAAAAATAAATTTGGAAATATATTAAGCAGTTTTTGGGACACCCATATGTATTATCTGGTTGTAGGGTAGCGATAAATAGATTTCTGACAGATCGTCGTCATATTAGGACTTTTTTAGCTCCGCCTTTTTAGCACCCCATCTAAAGTGATGATTCAATTCGTTTGGTCAGGATAAGTCACTAGTTTTTATCGTTTGAACATACCTACGAAACGATTTATTGTGGAAAATCGTTAAAAATCCATCATTTACACACGATTCGAAGTGTTCGGGTCTGGAAACTTGACCAATACTAATAATTTAATAAATAAAAACTTTTGAATCATTATGTAAGGATGCAATAAATCATTAAATCATTATGTAAGGATGACCAAACGAAAATAGCTAGTCACCAATCCTCAATGATAGTCGACCAAACGATTCCGATCGTTGGATTTATAAAATTTATTAGTATAATGATCAAGTTTTCAGCCTCGTACATTTTGAGTCGTGTAATGAGTTTTTAACGATTTTCCGAAATAAATCGTTTCATAGGGATGACCACACGAAATCAACTAGTTACCAATCCTCAACGAAGAACCCAAAAATAGAATTGATTATATCTTATGTCGTCCACTTCAGATGACAGTTCTTTGAAAAAAAAGGAAAATTTTTATCTAAATGGTATAATATCTAGTTGGATATTTTATTAATTTTGAAAAATGAAATTTCCCCCACTTAAGCGACGAACCTGATTTTATTGATTTAATACAATTTTAATTTTGTTTTTTCGCGGTGTGATTTTCTTGCAATGAGGCAAGGCACACAATGAGGCACTCACCGTAAGTGATCAAACGATAAAAACTGGTGACCAATCCTGACCAAACGAATTCAATCATAATTTTTGTCAAAACCTTTAGATGGGGTGCTAAAAAGGCGGAGCTGACTTCGTCCACGGTTACCGTTATTTTTCAAATTTCCATTATTCAAAAACTAAATCAAAAATGGTAAAGTGAAGACTTACTATACTGATCAATAATATAGTGGGAAAACCAAATGAGAAAACTGTTTACTTTATTGAGAACCTAACCAAAAATGAATATAACAAAAACAATTTTTTATTTCTAAAAATCTACCGTCAGGTAAATACGTTAGTGTATGTAATTAGTTTTTTGAAGCTTATAAAATCTCATAAAAGTTCACAAAATAACATTTCCACGGACCGATTCTCTTAAAAGAGAAAAATGAAATGCAGCAGCGCCAAATAATTTTTGGTAACATAAATTGGCATTTTCAAAACACCGCCTCAGATCTTGAAATGATTTGGTAGTACCGTAATTGCGCACATGAGGATGAAAAATATCAGTGTTGAAGAGAAAACAGAAATGCCGCAGCAACTTAAGGTACAGCAACAACAACTTTATCGTGGAGTACGGCTTTATTTTTAATACGGCTGTGTGAGACAAACTGGTTCAATTTAGAAAGCATGGAAAGTGATAGTGAGAATATTTATATATTAGGTGTGCGAATATGACTCCGACAATTTCCAATAAAATAAAACACATTAGCTGGGTTAGAAAATGAAAGAATTATTTATTGAAAGTATGTTCCACCCGCAGCAATAACTTTCCCGCATCTTTTAGGCAATTTACGGATTTCCTCTCTGAAGAAATCCTGGTCTTTGGTGATCCAGCCAAAATTTGGTTTTCGTCTATAGCTCGCTTCAAACCAATTAGTTGTCGTCGGTAGATATGGTCATTGATACTTCTATCTGATTCCGGCAGTTCATTATATACCACACGTTTTAGATCTCATCAGATACAGAGCATAACATTATTGCAATGAATATCTCGCGTTAATTTCGATGGATAAGTTTGGGATTCTCATAATAAACCCATATATCATCTTCAGTAACTATTCGATGCAAAGACCATTTCTTTGTTGCCTTTGAAGCAGTATTTCACAAATGTTTTTTCGACATTCGAGGTATTTTCTTGTAATACATGTGGAACCTTTGCGATTGCTTGTAGACGTTTTGCAAATGTTGATCGATCAACTTTTAATGCGACAGCCAATTCTGATAGAGTTCGAGAAGAATCTTCATCCAATAACGCCTCCAATTCAGCATCTTCAAAATTTGTGGGTGGTTTTCCATGACCTTTATCTTTAATACCAAAATCATCATTTCTAAATCGTCGAAACCATTCTTTGCACGTAAGCTAGTAACGACACATATTGGGAAAGGGCGGAGTCATATTCACAACACTCAATAGATTTGAGTCAGTTTGAAGTGCTTTGGAACGATTTGATTACAATTTGAGATGAGGTTGTATGGCTTTGGGACAATTTGTGAGTTAGTCTTTCCAATTTTCTTTAGTTGAATAGCTGAATCGCTAAACAAAACTTGGATGACAGTCTGGACATACAAAGGAGAATGGACCAAAATGTAATGATACGGAAAATCTAGAAAATTTTAAATCCAAGATTTAGAAATTTCTAAATTCTTACAGGTTGATTATTAAGTAAGGATACAATAAACTTGAGACGGCACGTATCCTATCTGTAACCTGTTTTAGTTTGAATTCTATATTGATACTCATCAACTTTAATGGGAACAAATATGCTGATAGTATGACATAAATTTCTCAAATAAGAGAAATATAAAGAGGAATTCAGAAATTTGACACTTAGACACTGAGAAATTTGAAAACCGAGAAATTTATAAATTGTGAGATTGAAAAATTGAGGATCATTGAGAAATTGAAAAGTTGAAAAGTTGTAAAAAATTGAGAATAATTGAGAAATCAAAAAACTGAGAAATTGTAAAATTGAGAAGTTTTGAAATTAAGAATTGAGAATTGGGAATTGAAAATTAAAAATTGAGAATTGAGTATTGAAAATTGAGATATAAAAGTTGAGAATTGAGGATTGAGAATTGAGAATTGAGTATTGAGGATTGAGAATTGAGAATTGAGAATTGAGAATTGAGAATTGAGAATTGAGAATTGAGAATTAAGAATTAAGAATTGAGAATTGAGAATTGGGAATTGGGAATTGGGAATTGGGAATTGGGAATTGGGAATTGGGAATTGGAAATAGGGAATTGGGAATTGGGAATTGAGAATTGGGAATTGAGAATTGAGAATCGAGAATTGAGAATTGAGAATTGAGAATTGAAAGTGAAATTGAAATTGAAATTGAAATTGAAATTGAAATTGAAATTGAAATTGAAATTGAAATTTAAATTTAAATTGAAATTGAAATTGAAATTGAAATTGAAATTGAAATTGAAATTGAAATTGAAATTGAAATTGAAATTGAAATTGAAATTGAAATTGAAATTGAAATTGAAATTGAAATTGAAATTGAAATTGAAATTGAAATTGAAATTGAAATTGAAATTGAAATTGAAATTGAAATTGAAATTGAAATTGAAATTGAAATTGAAATTGAAATTGAAATTGAAATTGAAATTGAAATTGAAATTGAAATTGAAATTGAAATTGAAATTGAAATTGAAATTGAAATTGAAATTGAGATTTGAGAATTGAGAATTGAGAATTGAGAATTGAGAATTGAGAATTGAGAATTGAGAATTGAGAATTGAGAATTGAGAATAGAGAATTGAGAATTTAAATTGAAATATGTATGTATGTATTGAAATTGCAATTGATATTGAATCCAATCCCAAAACATGAAATAATTGACATTCAAAATGATTTATTACCGATTTTCATGAAATTTTATGACCACGGAATGAACTGTAAATTCATTTACCAAAATAATTAACATAAAGATTGTAGATTCCATAAATTTAACCCAACCATCTACAAATTGAATATTGTCACAGCATATTAAGTAGTGGAAACTTAGTTGCTGAAAACTGATATAATCTAGCACAATTTTAAGAAATTCTCTCGGAAACCCCTATTGGACATTTATTCAATTACAGAAGACCCAACATATTAAAATATTGAGGTTCTTGAGACTCGAATGAAACTAGTTCAATATTAACCCAATTGAATTTACCCCACATTTCATAATTAAAAGGCTCTACTAAATGTATGCAATACTGGATTAATCGTGAGCTGTTAAACAGAATCAAGAATTATTCAGTCATATTCTAAGTCAAATGATAGGGTAAATATTTTATATTTTCCGTGCGCATGCGTGATTTTGAATTAATCACATTTTCAATTTTGCTTGGCAGAGTGGGCGGGAATTTTGGTGTTATAGGAATATTTGGGAATCAACATTTTTTTATGATGCTGGCAAGCCTGAATGGGATTTTACTGTTGGATGAACGAACGATGAAGGAGCGACTGAGTAGTGGGCCAAATGCGGAATGTCTTTTGTACTTAAAAATACTGACTTTCATATTCTATATGTATACGAGTATGTAACTGCCCGTGGCTAAAACCTCTAAACCAATCAAATTTGCATTTCATTAATCTCAAGAACAAAATTAACAACATGCAACAGATCGTATTGTATGTAAAATGAAAGTAAAAAAAAATTACAACAACTACAAGAAATTAAAATATGTAATATGTATAATAATCTGAAAAACTGTCAAAATGACAACCGAAAAATGTTAGAGCCAAAAATATTGTTTTATGTTTTGTAGTCCAAAGTGAAATTCGTTCGTATCTCGATATCGCAATGCGTATTCTATTTAAAGTACATAAGAATGATCTTACGGTATTATACATAAGTAGGTATCTACTACAAATAAGAAATGATTAATTTTCAATTTAAGTGAAATTTTTTCTTTTTTCGTTTTCTTGTTTGATGGATTTTTTTGATTTGCGGCAAAAAAGGCAATAAATAATGTTGAAAAAAAAACACAATTCTTGTTTTGTAGATGGATAGATCAATTTATTTATTATTCGATCTTATAAGATCGATCGATCGTTCGATCATTCGCGCATTCAACTTATTCGTTGTATGTTACGTAGATTTATTGGTAGATGGAAAGTCAATTATTTAGAGCAAATGCATTCACATGATCGTACTTTTGTGTTGATGTTGAATATTTTTTTTTTTTGCTTTAATCTTGATCGTGTTTGTTTAATAAGATTTTTTTTTCAAAAGATTTTAGGTTTTGAATGGCGGATTGAATTTGTTAGCACCAGTGATTCATAGGCCTCTTAAAAATTAGATTCGAGTGCTGATCAATTTAGTAAAAGATTGTAGCCTTCTTTTGAAATGTTACTTTATGATCGTTTAAATTTTTGAGTTTGACGTGTAAGGGTAAAGGAACCTATGCTATTTATAGAACTGTCATAACACGATATACATCATCCCCACCAGTGGGGCCAGGTTCTTTTTCTAACCTTTTCTCTCAACTCAAACGATTTTGAGGAATATTGTTGGAGCGGTTTTTCGAGTACCAGGAATTTATTGCGATGGGTCCGGTGCACTTCATTTAAGAAATGCTCTACTTTTAATTAGGGTGAGTAGTTCCGCCATACAAACCAAATTACATCATGGTGGTGTAAACAATGGTCCAATTCCATTCAGACTGGTCTTGTGAAATTTAGACTGTTAAGGTTAATATGTTAACTTGCCTAAATTTGGCCAATTCGCCCTTATCCACACTTGTGCCTCACTTTTACCGTATACCCGCATATGTTACATAAACAGTATTTAGAGGTACATCGCTAAGTACATGTTACATATTATGTTATGTACATTTAATAAAATTAGAAATGTATACGAGTATAGTATTGTAATAATAAAATGCGAGCGTCTATAAACCCATTCACTTTTCTTTTGGTGCCCGTACGTCTCTATTCGCTTGCGATTAAAATCATATCGTGGTGTATATTTATATGCGCCCATATAACTAACAAAAAATTATTATTATTACGAAACCTTCGCTTGCATTGCCGCAAAAGATGTTATAAAAACCGCAAACTCATTTGGATGAGCTTTCACAATTTTATGAATAGCTACGACTGTATATGCAGTTATATACGTACTACAATAAGATTTCGGTATTATAGGAAAAAACTGATTTCCCACAGTGCGTGCGCGCTTTTTTCGAAATACGCGATCATGCGATGATGTGAGGTTTATGACAAAATGTTTTCTTTTAAAATGTATATCGTTTTTTGTAACCATATACCATTTTTAGATTTAAAGATTTCGAAATCGTTTAGTGTCGTTGAAATATAATATATCGGTGAGATATTTGGTCGGCCCCCAATTATGATTTTATTGCAAGTGAAGAAAGTTTTTATAGTTTTGTGAAAAATTTATATTTTGCATTTGATTGAGAGCGGCATTGTGTATAAATTACCAATATTTTAAAAATTTAAATCTTTTATTTCCTCATTGCCATTCAACAGTCATCCATTTATTAACAATCGTGAATTTCATTCACGTAAATAACAAAAGGTTTGAGTGATGGATTACCGAATATGATGGCTCGCCGTTCATGCTTGAAATTAATTGATTCAATACTATACTTTCATTTGCTACTTACGAATCCTCAGTAAATCTACCCAAGAACTACGACGAGACTTTGTATCAGACGGATAATAAGAAACATTTTCATAACTCCAAACTTTTGATTTAGAATATCACCAAATAATTTTTGTTTCGGTTTATCGCGATTATTTACCAGTATTACATCCATTTATTACCGCCTTTGAATTTTGAAATGGGCGACGTTGTTGTTTTGTTTAGTGGTACCACTTCGCAACCATTATTGACCCATGAAGTAATAGGCATTTTTTACACAGTACACTTTGAATTATTGGGTTAATATTGATCTAGTTTCATTCGTGAGATTGTCTCTAGAACCTCAATGTTTTAAAATTTTGAGTCTTCTATAATTGAATTAATTTTCAATAGGAGCTTCCGACAAATTTTCCAACAATTTTATTTTTCCAAATTCATCATTCGAAATATTTATTAAGCAGTTTATATTCTAACAACGAAAATTAATTTTGGCTAATATGGGTTAATATGCTGTGACAATAATAAATTTGTAGGTGGCTCAAATATGAGGAATCTTTCATATTAAATTTCAATTTTAATTTCTCAATTTCAATTTCAATATCAATTTCAATTTTCTTTTTTTTAAATAAAGGAAGTATTAATTGTCCAGTGGATACCTTCCTTCCATTCACGCACAGACCACCTATTCACATAGTTCAGTCGGCACTGAATTCTGCACTACAATTGCAGTAAAACCCTCTGTTGTGTTTATTAACATCACCGATCGTAATCGATGACGAAAATTCGCATTGCAACTAGCCACTGGTGGGATTCGAACCCAGTGTCCAAATGCCGAAGCTTTAACCACTGCACCACTTGTCCAGTAAAATTTCAATTTCTATTTTTCAATTTCCTAAATTCTCAAATTCTCAATTTCTCAATTTCTCAATTTCTCAATTCTCAATTTCTCAATTTCTCAATTTCAATTTCAATTTCAGTTTTAATTTCAATTTCTCAATTTTTCGATTTCATTTTCAATTTCAATTAAATTACAATTTCGAAATTTAGCATTTTTTCAATTTCTCAATTTCTTATTCCTCAATTTCAGTATCAATTTCTCATTTTCAATTTCAATTTTTCAATTTATCAATGTCCCAATTTCCCAGTTTCAATTTCACAAATTCTCGCATTATTAAATTCTCAATTTCTCAATTCTCAATTGCCCAATTTCTCAATTTCTTAATTTCACAAATTCTCACATTCTCAATTTCTCAATTTTTCAATATCTCAATTTATCAATTTCTCGAATTCTCAATTCCTCAATTCTCAATTTCTTAATTTCTGAATTTTCGAATTTCTTAATTTCTCAATTTCACAAATTTTCGCCTTCTCAAATTCTCAATTTTTCAATATTTAAATTTCTTAAAATCTTAATTTCTAAATTTCTCAATTTTACAAATTCTTAAATTCTCAATTTCTCAAATTCTCAATTTTCAATTTCTGAATTTCTGAATTTCTTAATTTTTTAATTTCTTAATTTCTTAATTTCTTAATTTCTCATTTTTTCAAATTCTCACATTCTCAAATTCTCAATTTTTCAATATCTCAATTTCTCAAATTCTCAATCTCAATTTCTGAATTTCTTAATTTCCCAATTTCTCAATTTTACAAATTCTCATATTCTTAAATTTTCAATTTCTCGAATTCTCAATTTCTGAATTTCTGAATTTCTGAATTTCCGAATTTCTCAATTTTTCAATTTCACAAATTCTCACATTCTCAAATTCTCAATATAAAAATTTCTCAAAATCATAATTTCTTAATTTCTCAATTTCTGAAATTCTTAATTTCATAATTTCATAATTTCATAATTTCTTAATTTCTCAATTTCACAAATTCTTAAATTCTCAATTTCTCAAATTCTCAATTTTCAATTTCTGAATTTCTTAATTTCTTAATTTCTCATTTGCACAAATTCTCACATTCTCAAATTCTCAATTTTTCAATATTTAAATTTCTCAAAATCTCAAAATCTCAATTTCTTAATTTCTCAGTTTCTCATTTTCTCAATTATCAATTTCTAAATTTTTCAATTTCCCAAAATTCAATTTTTCAATTTTTCAATTTCTCAATTTCTCAATTTCCATATTTCCCAGTATCTCAGTTTCGCTTTTTCTCTAAGTAATTGATTAAATATTTGCTCACATTTGAGCAATAGAAATCTACAAATTTGGTCTCAATTAAAGAGGCTGAGTATCAATATCTAAATCAAGCTAAATAGGTTACAGATAGGATATGTGGTATCCCGAATTTAGTGTATTTACTTAAGGTAGGAGTAGCCCTGTCCAGAATTTAGAAATTTCTGTGTTCACACGTATCAGCTTATTTTTGGTAGATTTTCCTTATCACTACATTTTGTTTCATACTTTTTCGTGTTGACAGGCTACCATTCAAATTTGTATTAACCGTAGCAAATGTCGTCTGTGTTATCGATGAACAGCGATTTAGCTTTTGAACTAAAAAAGAAAATCGGAAAGCTCAACTCAAAATTGTCTCAAATCCACGCAAACTCGTGTCAAATTGCAATCAAATCGATTCAAATCGCTTCAAACTGTCCCAAACCTACATAAAACGAATCTACGCAAAAACTATCTCGTACGTAAAAATCATTCCAAAACTATTTGAATGGTTTTAAATTTTAGTAAAAGCGATCTAAATCATCTCAAATAGTCTCAATTATTTCAAATTGTCTAAATCATAACAAATCGTCACAAATAGTCTCAAATCATACCTTCTTCTACTTTGCTTGACGCTACATCCCATGCAAGGCTTTCGCCGCTTCAACAATGATCTTCCAGATATTTTGGCCCGTTTGAAAATGGCAAGCTTTCAGCTATCTCGTATTGTTAACTTCCATGACATACTAAGACCCAGGATGCATTATTATGTCGTCCGCGTAAGATAACATTTAGTTTAATTTACAATATAAGCAGCTACACTGCTTTATGTTGAGCTAGCGAATGACATATTCCAACGATAGGTAGAATAAAATTTGGGCTATTCCGTCTGCTTGCTGATGTTATTTCTAAAATCTATATGATAGCTTTTCATCTATTACCACATTGCTTGTAGAGTCATCCATTAATAATTTGCACACGGTTATCCATTTTGAAGGAATGCCTAAATGTCACAAGACATTCCATAATCTGCTCATCTAGATGCTATCATACGCCTGTTGTCCTTTTCGTAGCACTTTTCCAACACAATCCTCAGGGGACAAAATCGGTGTCAACCTGCCTGGACGCCAAATGCGCTACCTGCAAATTGATAACTGGTCACCAACTACGTTGGCGATAAGACCTTTAGCCAAATTGATAAGACCTTTAGCCGGTTGAGCGAAGCACGATTGTTGGTACAATTCAACCGGTTCTATTTTTCGTAGTGTACAGATTAGGGCTATTTCCACTCTTTTTGTATTTCTATGACGCTTCGCACTTCATGGTAAGATGGAGCAGCTGATAATTGCATGTCTACAATGAGGCTGATGCAATGATGTTGGTTACTGGAGAATAACGTTTGTCTGTTTAAGAGTGACAAGAAAAAATTTGGCCAAACTGTTATGAATGTGTATCCGTCGTGTGAGTGCCAGTTAAGACCTTAGTCCTTACTTATAATTAAAATTTGTTTGCTTAGTAGCGAAGTCTTTTTCAGCCGAAAAATAATTTTTAAAAGATTGTTTCGCAAAGCTGTCATTAGAGTTCTTCCAATAAGAATATACGATGCGTAAAGGTGATAACCGAAAGCTAAACATAAAAGTAGACTTCATCCATTTACATGATCAACTTTCTTGATGACAAGTTAACCGAAAATAAATAAATATGTAAATTAAAAATTCCAGATTGCCAGTTTATTTTTTAGTAGATTTTTCTAAATTTAAACCCACTAAGTTAGAGAAAAGAACAACAACAACAAATCAACCATAAATTATATAATCAGCCTACACCAACACATTCCATCGTTTTCTATTTTCGAAAATGCAGCATCGTCGCAACACAGAACGCAGAACAGAACAAAAATCTCCATTTTCCAATTCCTCGCGTCTTACAAATTTTTTGTTGTTGTGTGGATCTGCATCGCATCGATCGCGTCTTATGTTTTGATTTTTTTTTGTTTTATATCGCGTAAACGCATAAAAAATATTCAACACAAAATACAGAACCAGATAAAATTAATACAACAACACTATCCTGGAGTAGTTTATAGAGAGCGCTTAGAACTGGGTACATAAAAAATGAATTCAAGACGACGGCGGGTCGTGTTTTTTACTTTTTTTTTTTGTTGTATTTATAAAATAAAATTATTTTGGTTGTTAATTTATTATCCGATCCTTTTTTCTAATTTTTTTTCTAACATGTAATGTTCCATTGTCTTGGGTGTATAATATAATCGTTCGAGTATATCGCGTTGAGAAGAAGTTAACGCGTTTTTAAAACACCGAGATTTGTTTTATTTTATTATATAAAAGAGTTAAATATGGGATGCCGCTGATTTGAAAGTATTTTTAGACGGATTGGTTTTTTTTTATTTTGGTTTATTTCTCGCGCCGGTTGCAGATGCAGAACATTCGGATAATTAAACGATATATGGTATGGTATGGTTTGTTTTCGATAATCATAATAATTGTTATTTATAGAGTTTCGAGAGGATCACTAACTTATGAAATTTAAATAATTATTGTTTATTAAATAATCGTGAACTTGTGTACGTTATTTTTTGATCGTACATGTAAGAGAAGTAACATTTAAAAATAAATTTTTATTAGTTAAGAAAATACTTATTACAGAACCGCTTAAAGAAGAGCCGCATAGCCACCGATCTTCCCTTTCGATTAAAACCCTCTCGGTTTTTACGCATCAATCATTACCTCTGTGATGTCTGTGAAGTTAGCCCGAAAAATATCCCGAAGAAAAGCGATGGCAACACTATAAAACAAATATCACGACATTTTTCATTGTCATCCCGAAACTTTTACTATCATGACATTTTTACTTTCATGATATTTTTTTTTTGCTATCCCGAAAAAGAATTCCAATACAGAAAACTTCAGTAAACAAATAGCGACAGGTGTTCGAACCATTCCGAAACAAAAAAAAAATATTGAAGCGCAGAAATTTATATCACGAGAAATTAATTTAATAACAAACAATTTACTGGCGTGGTTAATCCAAAAACGCAAAACAAAGCACTCTGGTTATTAGTAAGAAAACAATTATTGTGGATCAAGTCCATGAGTCAGATTTTAGATATAGTCGTGTGAAGTCGTAGTAAATATTAATTAACAGAGCAAGGTTGGTATGGAATTTGTAGAGGAAGGATCCACCTTTCAAATGCCCAAAATTTTATGTCTGTGAAGTTAGCCCGAAAAATATCCCAAAGAAATGCGATGGCAACACTATAAAACGAATATCACGACATTTTTCAGTGTCATCCCGAAAAATTTTCTATGTCACGTTAGTTTTGAATCTCATCCCGAATTTTTTTAACTATATCATGATATTTTTTTTTTTTTTGTTATCCCGAAAAAAAGAATTCCAATACAGAAAATTTCAGTAAACAAATAGCGACAGGTGTTCGAACTATGACCGAAACCAAAAAAAAATATTGAAGCGCAGAAATTTATATCACGAGAAATTAATTTAATAACAAACTATTTACTGGCGTGGTTAATCCAAAAACGCAAAATCAAGCACTCTGGTTATTAGTAAGAAAACAATTATTGTGGATCGAGTCTATGAGTCAAATTTTAGATATAGTCGTGTGAAGTCGTAGTAGATATCAATTAACAGAGCAAGGTTGGTATGGAATTTGTAGAAGAAGGATCCACCTTTCAAATGCCCAAAATTTTAAATCAAGTCTATGAGTCAAATTTTAGATATAGTCGTGTGAAGTCGTAGTAGATATCAATTAACTGAGCAAGGTTGGTATGGAATTTGTAGAGAAAGCATCCACCTTTCAAATGCCCAAATTTTTAATTCAAGTCTATGAGTCAAATTCTAGATATAGTCGTGTGAAGTCGTAGTAGATATCAATTAACAGAGCAAGGTTGGTATAGAATTTGTAGAGGAAGAGTCCACCTTTCAAATGCCTAAAATTTTGATTCAAGTCTATGAGTCAAATTCTAGATATAGTCGTGTGAAGTCGTAGTAGATATCAATTAACAGAGCAAGGTTGGTATGGAATTTGTAGAGGAAGCATCCACCTTTCAAATGCCCAAAACTTCAATTCAAGTCTATGAGTCAAATTCTAGATATAGTCGTGTGAAGTCGTAGTAGATATCAATTAACAGAGCAAGGTTGGTATGGAATTTGTAGAAGAAGGATCCACCTTTCAAATGCCCAAAATTTTAAATCAAGTCTATGAGTCAAATTTTAGATATAGTCGTGTGAAGTCGTAGTAGATATCAATTAACTGAGCAAGGTTGGTATGGAATTTGTAGAGAAAGCATCCACCTTTCAAATGCCCAAATTTTTAATTCAAGTCTATGAGTCAAATTCTAGATATAGTCGTGTGAAGTCGTAGTAGATATCAATTAACAGAGCAAGGTTGGTATAGAATTTGTAGAGGAAGAGTCCACCTTTCAAATGCCTAAAATTTTGATTCAAGTCTATGAGTCAAATTCTAGATATAGTCGTGTGAAGTCGTAGTAGATATCAATTAACAGAGCAAGGTTGGTATGGAATTTGTAGAGGAAGCATCCACCTTTCAAATGCCAAAATTGTTAATCGAGTTTATGAGTCAAATTTTAGATATAGTCGTGTGATTTGGTAGTAGATACCATTTAAAGACATATATATGCAAAAAACGTTTCATAAAATGACAATTTTTCGCAGACTAGACATCCGTTTTCGTTCCGTTTGTCACAAGTATCGTTTTGCTTAGCTATTCACTTAGTTTGTCTTATTATAATCACAGAAAATAAATTCCAGTTCGACAAATTCCATACCAACCTTGCTTTGCTAATTAATATCTACTACGACTTCACACGACTATATCTAAAATTTGACTCATAGACTTGATTTAAAATTTTGGGCATTTGAAAGGTGGATCCTTCTTCTACAAATTCCATACCAACCTTGCTCTGTTAATTGATATCTACTACGACTTCACACGACTATATCTAAAATTTGACTCATAAACTTGATTTAAAATTTTGGGCATTTGAAAGGTGGATCCTTCCTCTACAAATTCCATACCAACCTTGCTCTGTTAATTGATATCTACTACGACTTCACACGACTATATCTAGAATTTGACTCATAGACTTGAATTGAAGTTTTGGGCATTTGAAAGGTGGATCCTTCCTCTACAAATTCCATACCAACCGTGCTCTGTTAATTAATAATTACTACGACTTCACACGACTATATCTAAAGTTTAACTTGTAATATCTTCTTGCCATTTTACAAAAATAAAATAGTTTTATTTTAGTTCAGAGAATTGTTGTTTTTTTAATATTAAATATTTGAATTAATTTTTTTTTATATTTTATTAATTTTGATTATATTGATGTTAATTATTTTAGTGTAATTTTTTCGAGGTGATATAACAATTTATCACGAAATGTTATATTATAATATATTTTGTACATATAATTGTAATTGAAAATTTCGTGATACTAATTTAATATTACAAAACTATATAATAATTTACTATACATTATAGCTAATCTCGTGATATATTTGATTTATATGCAGCAATATTCATTATATATACTTGACTATCAGGATAGTATTAAAATATTCTGTAAATATATAATAGTCTTGCCATATTTAACTATAATGATTTTTCGGGATAATTTTTCGCGCTAACTTCCCAGAGGTACCTCCGTGGCTTATTGGTGTGATCTCTAATAAAAAATTCTGGTGGAGCTATTCTCATATCGGTTGACAGGTGGAGCACTTCAATATGGACTACCAAGAAGCAATTGCAGCTCTGGTTGAGTTGTTAGATTTGACCGTGTTGTACTTAATTTATAAAATACATACATATAAATCGAAGCGAGGAAGATGGTGGGAGAGATCTTTAAATTTAGATAAAGGTATCAGTGGATATTTTGTTAATTCATTTCAACAAATGAAAGGTCTAAATTCCGAAGAACTTTTTAATTTGGCTTTAATCCTATATCGAAAGTAAAATTTACAAGCTATTTTGTAATAATTAGATGTACAGTACATATTTTTTTTGGTTTTTTAGATACTTATCACAAGGTGTTTCAATAAAGTTTTTATCGTAGTCATTTAAAATGGGAAAATAGTCGGAAAAATCATCATTGAAACTTGTTCAATATTGTGGAAAATTCTTCCGCCTTTATATGTTTTAACCCCGAATAAAGTAGATTTCTTAGGAATTTCTAAACAATTGACGAAAGTGGAATATGCCTAATTGCATCGATGCCATTGATGGCAAGCACATTGTAAATCATTATCCTCCTCGTACTTCTACAATTACAAAAAAATCACTTCAGTATTGTGTTGTTGGTAACGGGTAATGCCAAATACATATTTTCTAACGTAGGTGCTCGCGGTAGTCAAAGTGATGGAGGTAATATACATTTATCTAGAATAAATTTTAGTTATATATCATTATGTAAGCAGCTCCAGCGAAATCGCGAATAGCTCCCACCAAATAGCAATCTATCAAACAGTTCAAAAATGTTCCCACATTATTTTATCAGAGACTGTATTCATATAGAAATTTCGACGAATCGAAAGCCATTTTTAGTAACAGACTTTTAGGAGCTCGTATGTTTTTGGCATTTCGGTGAACAGGTGGAGAGTTCTTCGAAATCCGATCAATACGCTGCCTAAAAATATATATACAGAGACGGTGGTTTTGGCAACTGTAGCGTTTTTGTAAAACTAAATGACACCTAATAAAAATATGCGCGCCAAAATTTCATTGATTGTGAAAGTTCTGGTTGACACAAATGAAACTTCATTCTCGCTGAAAGTCTATTTCAATACCTATCCAGTGGTACCTTTTTTGTATTTATACGCGCCATCAAACTAATTTTTGGGCGTAAACAGGTGAGGTACACGTTTTTGTGAATTTGTCAGCATGAAAATGAAGGGTAAAAATCGAATTAAAACATGGAAATAAACAAAAAAAGCAGTTTTATTAATAAGAAGTATTCCCTTCCTTGGCCCGAATGACAGCTTCCATTAGATGCTGCATTGATTTCACCAAAGTTTTCACAAAATCTTGAGGTATCGCTTCCCATTCCTCTACGATCGCCTGTTGCACCTCTTGGAGACTCGTTGGAGCAACATCTCTGGCTCGAACCCTTCTTTTCAACTCGTCCCATAAATGTTTAATGGGATTGGACCCCGGGATTTGAGCTGGCCACTCTATAACAGGCATATCCACCTCTTGAAAGTACTGGTATACTACACCAGCCGTATGCGGTCTCGAAGAAATTACGCCTAAGACTGAAAAACGGCTTCAAACCGCTCAAGTCCAGTCTACTCGCATTAAACTCCCCGATTTTTTAGAAAAAATCCTTAATCGTGGTTTATTCAAATCGAGATGGCAATTCCAACTCTGTCAAATTACAACTGACCAAAAAAACTTTTGGACGGTGGCCAGCTCTTTACCTGCTGATGTTTTTGATTCAGTAGCTGAATTAATATATCCACCTCCAGACAAAGACAAATACAATACGCTAAAACGAGCAATCATTAAGACGTATTCCCTGTCTCAAGAAAAACGCTTGGAGGAATTAGTCAAAAAAAAAGATATCGGCGAAGATAAACCATCCGAAGTTTACAGGACAATGAAGAGGTTACCGGGTGACAACATTAGCGAAGAGACCGTGAGAAAACTTTGGATAAGGAGAATGCCAAAAATCATTAAAGTTGGATTAATCGGATTTGAGGAAAAACGAACCAATGATTTAATTGAAAAGGCGGATCGAATGTATGAAGCTTAAGAACCGAAAAATATTTCACAAATAGATCCCAACTTAACTGCAACTAATCGATCAAGAAAAAAATATTCGTCGGAGTTACAGAGTTGAAGAAACAAATTTCAGTTTCTGATAAACGTCATCGCTCTAAAAGCCCTCTAAAAACCTTTAATAGCGCCAATATTTCGATGGAGAAGCGGCAACAGATTTTTAAGGAATTATAAATATTGCTGGTATCACTATAAATTTGGTGGAAGAGCACTCAAATGTATAAAACCGTGCGAATTTTCATCTCCAAATAATATATAACCACAAAGTCAATTCCTTTAAACGAATAAGTTCGACTGTCTTTACGGCAGCGAGTCGAATGCATACGAATCGCCATCGTTTTCTTAGAGATCAAAATAATAATTTCCTTTTCCTTGTAGATACTGGGGCCGACCTTTTGGTTGTTCGAAATAAATTTCTCCAAGGAAATCGATCTCTCGATCCAGTGTATTGTTTTTCGACAGCGAATGGCACAACTATTAATACTTTTGGGATTAAATTGCTTTCGGTCGATTTTGGGCTTCGGCGCACCTTTACCCGCATCATTTTGAGATAGCGTCAGTTAACCGACCAATTATCGGAGCTGACTTTTTAACTAAATTCGGTCTTCTTGTTGACTTGTACGGTGTTCCAGCACTGGAATTCCTCAGCCACTCTATTACTCCAGATGACATTAAACCTTCGCCGCTGCGCGTAGAAGCCATAACAAAGTTTCCCCATAACCAAATTCAATTAAATCAATTCAGAAATTCGTCGGGATGATAAATTTTTATCATCGGTTTATCCCACGATTAGCCGAATTTCTTCAACCGATTCACGCGCAGTTAGCACTTTTATCAAAGAAGCTCAAAACTGCCAAGAATTTCGATTGGCCTGATCAATGCATAAATGCATTTATTAATGTTAAACGAGCGCTTGCTGAAGCAACATTATTGGCCCATCCAATTGAAAATTCTCAATACAATATTACATGTGACGCATCAAATATTTCCGTAGCTGCAGTATAACAGCAATATAATAAAGGTAATTGGGAACCGTTGGGTTTTTTTTCTAAGAAACTCTCGCAAACTGAAGCCAAGTATTCTGCATTCGACCGTGAATTGTTAGCTATTTACTTAGCGCTTAAACATTTTCGTTATTTCGTAGAACGTCGTACGTTTTCAATCTTCATGGACCATAAGCCGTTGATTAACGCAATCTACTCAAAGACGGAACGTAGTCCACGTCAAAGCCGACATTTAGATTACATAGCCCAATTTACAACTGATATTCGCCACATTTCAGGCAAACATAATGTGGTCGCAGACACCTTGTCACGCTCAGTTGATCCACAACGCACGGACGAAGAATTAAAAACCCTGATAAATAGAACTATTTCGAAAAATACAAAATACAAACTGCAACTTGTTCAATTCGCTGGTAATGAACTCTATTGTGAAATCTCCACAGGTAATCAACGAGTTTACATTGTTCAATCATTACGACGGGTAGTTTTTGATTCATTACACTGTCTTTCACATCCCGGAATCCGTGTCTCACGTAAACTTATTTCCACTCGATATTTTTGGCCCAAGTTAAATCAAGGTGTTAAAAATTGGTTAACAAACTGTTTGTCATGTCAAAAATCGAAAGTTATGCAAGATACCAAGTTGCCGCATGACAACTTCAAAATTCCGGAAATGCGATTCCAACACATACACCTGGATATAGTTGGTCCGTTACCACCTTCGAATAACAACCGTTATTTACTAACTATCGTGGACAGGCTTACCCGTTGGCCGGAGGCATACCCAATTCCAGACATGACCGCTACTACAACTGCGCAGACGTTTGTTGATCAATACGTATCAAGATTTGGTGTCCCCCTGGAAATTACGACAGATCAAGGCAGCCAATTTGAATCTAAACTTTTCTCAGAACTTACAAAAATCCTGTGTTCGCATAGAATCCGTACCACAGCATACCATCCTCAGGCGAATGGTATGGTGGAATGTTTTCACAAAACATTAAAAACTTCACTTAAAGCCCGAGGAAACACTAAATATTGGAGTTCTGAGTTACCAATTATTTTGCTGGGCATCAGAGTATGTGTAAAAGAGGACCTTAGATGTAGCCCGGCAGACTTAGTTTATGGCCAAAGCCTCAAATTTCCTGGCGATATATTTTTAGGTCCCGTTTCAGAACCTCTTCCATCCACTGACGGCTTCATCAACCAACTTAGAACAAATATGCTTTTGACGTATTCTCCGAGGTGAAAATGAGCTTCGTCGGAAAAAAGTATTTTTCGGTAAAAAAGCTCATTTTCTTCCACGCGTTCCACAGCCCAATTAGTGAATCGAAAACGTTGCGGATGGTCATTTTGCTTCATTTCCTGTACTAATTGAACTTTTTACCCCTTTATACCTAGGTCTTTATGCCAATTTCTCATCACAGAACTGCGTGAAATGTTCAATTCTTGAGCACGATGGCGAGTTGATGATGATGGATGCTCGGACACGTTCTGAGCAACAGCTGGAATATGGAATTGGTTTGGATAGAAAACTCGCAACTTTGAAAGTAATTTTTCAGTATTTCTCAATTTTGTTCAAGCGAAAAGCGATCCATTTCGTAAATGTGAAACATTAAACTAATTTTCTGTCATAACACGAATGTCATACATAAAGTATTGCCACACCCAAAATAACCGGTAGTTGAAATTGCAAACGCTAGGTGGGCCACCCGTTACTTAGTGTGATGTTCTTAGAAGGGGTGTCTTATAACGAAAACATAAAATTTATGAAAATAAAGCAGCTTACAATTTTTTGCGATTCTTTCCAATGTGCGATGCACGAGCATGTTAACGGTGTCTCGCTATATACAAAATGATAATTGGAAATAAAATTTTTGAACGGGGTGGTGAAAAGGCTGATTTTAATGGTAAATATTTATAGTTCAGCGTCATTAAACTACTGGGGTACTTTAACACTTAATATATTTCTCGTGGCACCGTGGCATAGTCCTTTTTTTATTTTGTTCGAATTTTAAACAAAACAGTAATCTCGCCCGAGCAGACAGTTGAATCCTAGGCATACGGAATAAAAGTCCAATGCCCTACCGGCTGAGCTTATATTATTTAATGTTGAACCAGAAATTCTATTCTAAGTGTTATTACATCTCTAATGGCATAATCTATTCTCCACCCTCTCATATAAATTCCATATAAGATTAAAAATTCCTGAAACGGTTACACATCAAACAAACAAGCACCATTTTCTTAAAAACCTCTCAAATATTCAAATTTAAATTCTCAAAAATTCTAATCTTCCCAAAACAAAAAACAAAAAAAAAACGTTTCCAATTTTTTCATTCAAATAAATATTAAAGCAACAACAAAAATTATCAGCACATAAAACCACTTCGCTTTGTATATCATCCAACAAAATTCTATAAATTAACTAGAAAAAAAAACTCGAAAATCTAAAATATCAAATTTAAAACGCATACACGAACGAAAAATTCATAATATACTCCCGACTTTGAAATGACCCTGAATTTGTCGAAGGGTAACGAACCCAGCATAGCTATATTTCTTCTAAACAAAAAAAAATCTAAATCTTAAACAATTTTCTTATAATGTGCTTGCATATAAACGACGTATCGCATGCATACGCATACATTCATACACATTTAGTCGACGACGATCGAATACCCCCAAAAAATAAACATACGGAATACGCATACACGTTTAGTAATAAGATCTTTAAACAAACGAACATTAGAATATATTAGAAAACAAGAAATGCATTTTGTGAAAAAAAACCAAAGTAAACACGAAAAACAAAAATTTTAGAATATTTTTCTCGTCCGAAATCCAATTCGAATCGTATACGTAATATGATGTATACACATATTCTTATTAACGAAATGATCATGCATGATCACAAAAAGTCTATTTTGTAATAGCGTGCGAGAAACAAAAGAAAAATGGGAGAGGCGACGAGAGTATGGTCAGGAAAAACTGACCACAGAAATTTTTTAAATGAAAAATTGATTAACTGTGCGCCGCGTCGCGATCAGTTGTTTGAGACTGGGAGCGCACGATCATTGTTAAACACACGTCATTGTATATGCGTTGTTGGTGTTGTTGCTTTTGTTGTTAATAGCTTAAGCTATTTGTCAATGTAATTCTAATTTTCTATATTTTTATAATGATGGCGGGTACGACGACGATAATTTCAGGTCGTAATAGAGTAGGTCAGAAGAACTCGAGCAATTTAATTTGCATTGTCGCTGTCATCGTCGTCGTCGGGCGGAAAATTATGTCACGCGATCAAAAATGCATATCGACCGACGAATACGCATGTGCAATTTACTAAGGTTAGCAGAGCTCATACATATATGCACAAATCACATGCGTATCACAAATGTATTTAAAGGGATAGGTTACACCAACAACTCGGGTATCATAATTTCTGGATAAAAAGGACGTCTATATATGGGAATTTTTTATACCGAGTTAATTTACTAAAAATGTAGCTGTGGTTGTGTTTTTTAGATAACAAACAGAGAAAATGCCAAGATTTTCATATATGAACGAGTATGTGTATAACGAATCTTAGGGCGAGCAGAGGGTGTTGAAAGATAAAATCCGTATATGGAGGAATGATTTTTTTATGATGTCTAATTACATAACGTATGTAGCTGTGGATGTAGTAGTGTAGATATATAATTACTTACATGAGTAGCTGTTATGTATACGAAAGGCTTAAATAGGGGGTTTTATGTGTGTATATGCACCCCGAAAAACACGTACAGCGTTTTTATAGGGGAAAAGGGGATTCATGTGTTCAAGTGTGTGATTACACACATACACGAGGATACATGGATTAGGTAGGAATTTTATTGATTTTTTCCATAATTTTTTATTTCGAGATAAAACATTTTTTTTTTAAAGGGTGGTAATTAAAGAATATAAATGAAGATAATGAGCATGGTTCTGTTTTTATGAAAAATCTATAATTAGAAGTATTTAGGTGAAGATGTCGAATATGTATGCATATGAGAGGGTTGAATATGTTCGATGTTTTAGTATACATATACGATTTTTGTTGTGTTGTTATTCGATACGCTCGTTCTCTTGTATGTCAGATATATTCAGAATGAACACTCTATGCCAAGTACTGAAAGGGATTACCCGCAGGTCTGCCGATAAATTTGGACTCGGCAACAACGGAAATCGGCTACGAAATTTTACAATGATTGCACAAATCAATCATTGTAAAATTCCGTTTTGACATCCAAAGTCCAGGTGAAACTCAAATGTTACTGTGTCCTTTATTAGGATTTTCACGAAAATAAACACATATTGCTTATAATTCCAGAACTTAAATTAATGGTTGTCCTATGGCTTGCTGCTTTCAGCACAGAAATACTCCTTCCTACACATTCTCGTCCTGGTTCCAGTTGAAGAGTCGTACCGTACCTTGCTAATTCCTCTGCCCTGCAATTTCTCTCAACGTCAGAATGGCCCAGAAACCAGATTAACTGGATATTGAATAATTCACTCATCTCGTTAAGGGATGTGTGACAATCCAAGCCACCCTTGACGTTAGGGAAACTGAATCCAGTGAAAAAATGGCCGCCACGCTGTTCACAAAGATAGTGATCTCACTATCTTCAACCGCTATAACTTCAACGTGATATACGCTGCCGGCTGCAGTAATCAGGTAGACGAAGAGATACTTACATTTAATTCCCATACACCACCTTCCACTCTGCCATCGATCTTGGAGCCGTCGGTGAAGAATTTAACTGTCCCGGTCTCCATAATGAGGCCACTCTTAAAAATCCACCCTAGAGAGAAGAATCACCGTAAAAAACTTGCCAAATCACATTAGGGGCGTTATGAGTAGAATACCAACGGGAGAAGGTACAGCATGACCTCTAAGGCACTATTGGGGGTTGTTTTCAGCGCCCCGCTAATGAGTAAACAGGCTGCTCTCTGCACTCTCGCCATCATGTTCCTGTATGATAATTTCTCCAAAGCTGACCACCATACACTAACACCACACACCAGTACGGACCTTACAACTGCAGTGTAAAGCTAGTGCACTAGCTCTGGTTTCAAGCCCCAAGTCTTTCCAATGGCATTTTTACAAGAGTAGAGTGCCGCAGTGATCTTCTTCACTGTTTCTATCGTGTTTGGTTCCAATTGAGTGTTCCAACTGAGCTTACTGTCCAGAAGAATCCCTAGGAATTCGTCTGATTGTGCCCAGGTACTTTCCGGAGACAGCAATCGCTACATCATCGGCATAAGCAACCACACCTATTCCTGCCCGCTGCAATTCCAATAGTAGTCCATTGATTACTACATTCCAAAAACGTGGAGAGAAGACACCTGGTTATCATAGCTGCCACCTTCACGTTTTTCTCAATTCTCTGAACCGAGGTATGTAATGACGTGTCCACGGACTTACTCTTATGGTACGCATGCTGAGACTGTGCCCAGTTTCTGGGTACAATTCTCGAACGAATGTGAACATCCAGCAGTCTTTCTATGATTTTCAGCAGAAAAGATGACATAGATATTGGTATTAAATCGTTAGCTTTGCGACTTCTACTTACTTTCAGGATGAAGATCAACCTAGCCTCCTTCTATTTCTGCGGGATGTACCCGAGCTTCAGACACCCATTGAAGTAAGCTTCCAACCAGGGAAGCAGATGTCCGAGTTCATCAGAAATTCTACTGGTACAAACCCATCAGGAACAGCTGACTTAAAGAGTTAGCCCATTTTATCTTCCGTGTGTTCAGAATATCCTCTGTACGCAACAGTTGGACCCCACAATCCTCCTTAAACCCGCAGTCATGCGAATTCCCGCAGTCGACACATCCTCACTTTCCGGGAAGTGATTTTCAAACAGCAGATCAAGAGTCTCTTCACTAGGCACCGTCCGTTCGTAGTCCGGATTTAACAGATAGCTTGGAACAGCTGGACTATTTAGCTGGGCTATAGAGAATTTTTCTTAGGCACGAGGTTTCCGAGACCCCTTCCATTCTATCACAGAAGCGCCTCCACGAACTTTTCGCTCTATTGAAAACAGACCCACAGACTTTTCGCCACTCAATAAGTGCCGAGGTCCACCAAACAGGTTTTCGCTTTCGTCTCAGCTATGTTAATGAGGAAGCTTCCCTCATAGAGGTATTGCAACCCTAGTAAGAGTATCCACCATTGAATCCAGTTTACTACCCGTGTCGGGGAGTCCTGGAACTAGATGGAACGATGCCCTCCAATACCATAGTATCTTTGTTTTTCGCAAGTTGAAACCTCTTATAGAAAGTAGTTTTGTTAATTGTTCTTTCAGGTATTTGGATTCCTCCAAAGTGTCTGCACCAGATATATAATCAGATACTCTTCTTGGAAATGATATGCTGAACGAAGCCATCTCAAACATAACAGTTATTAATTTGTAATGCTTTAACGGCTCGCTAACCTGTGCTCTCCACAGAATCTTTTGGAAATCCGATCTTCATCGGCTACTAAAACCTGACGATACATACATCTTTTCAATATCGGCTGTAAGTGCAATTTTACCGTACCGAAAGTTAACAAGCGTTGCCCACAAAGTGGGTTAAATTGCAAAACGATACTCAGCTTTGTTATGGTACTGTCCATTTTGAAAACGGCATGATGCGGTAAATTGTAGCAATTTTCGATTTGATCGCCTGTCATTGTGTTGGGTATTTGTTTTGCATGACCGAAATTGATGTACCTGTACTATGAATTTACCATTGGTGTGTCTATAAAACTTTGTTTTAAAATCTTTTTCACATGACATTTTCTTTTATAGACCAAGGATCGCACGCAGGGATCTCTTCCATTTCCCAAATTGTTTTAAGGGTTTCGTCTAAATAAAATAAAATCTCTTTCGCTGATTCTGTAACAGGAGTCAAACCTTTGATAAGAAATTTCTCATTTTTACGTGGTAATGCGAGTCGTTGAACAAACGATGCGGATATGAACGACGCCTGCGTCCCAGAATCTAATAAAGCTCGACATTTTTGGAATTGGTAAGTGGCTTCCAAAATTCATAACAGCTGTAGGTAGTAGCGCAGTAAATTATTGGGGGTAGCGGCATGAGCAATGTTTACGGTGTCAGTGTTTGTTTTTCGGATGTTAATACATCAAGGACGGTTTCATTGTTCAACATTGCAGTATTTGCTACCGAATTATGCATATCCCGATGTAATTTTGTATGGTGTCTCGCTCGGCATATACCTCATCTAAATTTTGAACGACAGCTTTTGCTCAGCCACGAAGCTTTTCATATCATTCACAGAAAGTACCAAAAATAGGTCGCAATTCCTTAGGAAGTGATTTTCACCACATTTTAAACAACTTATTGGTTTCATATCTTTCCACGTGCTTTACTTTCAAATTCCAAGGTGTAACGTTCTGATGTGCTGAGCCCAATCATGTTTAGTTACTTGATCCAATTTGTTCACCAAAATATGGAGTAACCACGGATTGCGTGATTCATCTTGTTCACCTAAAACTTTGAACCCTCGTATTATCTCGTCGGAACTATCGCGCATATGGTGCAGAGATTTGGTGGAACCTTGTTTGTTTCAATAGAATCGTAGTCACATGTTTCCTCTTGTCGTATCGCTTATTTATTATTTCCCACGCTTCATCGTAATTTGCTTCAGTTATCGTGATATGTCGCACTAAAGCCGCCACTTCATCTTTCAAATACCCTTTCGTTTCAAGTACTGCAGTTTTTGTACCTTGGGAATTTTTTTATTACTATTAATTGATGCCTCAAATAAATCACGAAATGAACTAAACTCTTATATATCCCTGAAAATGTTGTTACATTCACTGTTTAGATTCAAGGTTGTTATTTCATTCAAAAAGAATCGTTGGTTGGCCACCAGTTCATTTAAGCTGCAATCAAGATTTCCAGGGCGCTCATCCTTATTAAATATCAACTCAGCTTGCATTAAATTTCCTTTGGTTGCAAAATATTTGGTCTGGATGATGTCTCGTAAATCAGCATTCTCAATTAAGTCTCAAATTTTTTTTTCCAGTGATCGGTAGTCTTTCCTCAGCTAAAAGTTAAACTTCCGCCTTGATGCGCTTTACTAGTTCTTGTAGTAGATTGCCATTGGTTGTCACACCTTTGACCTCATTCCCGATATTAAAGCAAGACTCAAAATGACGACAAAATGTTAAAGGGTGCATTTATGTTAGTTCGTTAAGCAAATTAGCAATAATAGTTGATATAAATTTAAAATAATTCCTATATTTATCGATTAAAGTTGGCTCGGTCTTCGAGTCACTATAACACGACCGACGGATTTATGCAAGCACTTTTAAGCAATTTACTAAGCAACATGACAACGTGACCTATACGTGAAGCGACAATAGGACCCATTTTGTGGGAGGCAGCTAATAGGAGGCAATTAATACAATTCCATTTCATTCCGCCTTCATTATACCATTTGCGGTGGACTGTGGAAGCGAGGAAAATGTATTAGAACCCATATAAGCAAACGCATAGGCGTAGAGATCCTGATTATTTAGAAGTACTTGTTATGACTGTGTGGTCGCAACCACAATTTTCTGTTTTATATTCACCTCGTTTGTTGTTTTCGCTTTCCTTTGTTAATTGTGCGCTGAACGCACTCATGACGTTTTGTTTTGTACCCCATCGTTTGGTGGCGGTGGGATGAGAAGAATGACGGGAGAGCGAGAGCAATGTATATCGAGCGTGTGTAAAGTAAAACGTTTTGGAAAAATGTTTTTCTTATATGCTTCTCTTTTATATCAATGCAAATTGATATAAACGAAAAACAGAGAAGAGAGATTATTTTTCTAGAACGTTTGGCGCAAGATTTTTTTTTTTTTTTTGCAACAAAAAATTAAATCGAGCAACCGGTTGGTCGGCTACCCGTTCGTTGCGAGGCCTCTCCCCGATACCAATTAAAACAAATAGCCGGTTGGCTACCCGTTAGGTTGTAGGCGTTGGTTTGTATATACCGTTAAGTAGCGGTATGGGTTGCTGCCGCTGTGTCCGACCGACACAGGTGCTAATAATGCTCCAAAGGCCACCGTACGTTGATGGTATTGCTGTGCGTCCTTCCGCGTAACACCGAAAATAATGCGGCCTCAGCTGGCCATAAACGAAGAGTTGGGCGTTGTACGCCTTTAGTTAAAAATTATACAACGGGCCAGTTAGTCGCCTGTGACGTAGAGCAACCTTCACCCACACGTAAAAGATATGAATTGGTTTCCACGGTAAATAATTTAATGTGCGTTGACTTGCTGAAAACCTGCAATATGACGTTGGGCGTTTGTCGCCAAAACCGTAGAAAATATCAAGTGGCCTCAACTGGCCACCCGTACTGACTCCAAGGTGGCGATACGTTCCCAGGTATATAAAATTGGATGACCGCAACTGCCACCCTTACTCCAACTGGGCTGCACCCGGTGAAATATTCGTCGTTCCGCAGACAAAAAATGTGGTTTTAGTTTACCATCACAAAATTTCTCTTCCCTTGTCACGATAGCACATGTGCATAAGGTATTTAAAACAAAACATTTTCACAAAAATTATCAAACACCGTTCACTGTGCGTGATTTCGTGGATTAAATTCGTCCTAAAAAAAAACCAACAACAAAAACTTTTTTTTTATACAAAATAAAGTTTTATAAACTTTATTTTTATTTATATTTTTTTTATAACATTACTCAATAATTAACTACCATAATTATTTTATTTTTGTTTTTTCTCAATTCCCAAAAATAATTTTCCACTTGGTTTTTACTTTATACAAAATTAACAACAGAACACCTGTTTTCTTAAAACCAAAAACTAGAAAGTTCACTCAAACATCCAAAAAAAACTCAGAACTTTTCGTAATAAAACTCTAACCCACACTGTATTTCACAAAAATCAAAACTCTAATGATGCAAAAAAAAAAAAAAATCTTGCGCCACACAGCGACGCGCAAAACGTTCTAGAAAAATAATCTCTCTTCTCTGTTTTTCGTTTATATCAATTTGCATTGATATAAAAGAGAAGCATATAAGAAAAACATTTTTCTAAAACGTTTTACTTTACACACGCTCGATATACATTGCTCTCGCTCTCCCGTCATTCTTCTCATCCCAGCGCCACCAAACGATGGGGTACAAAACAAAACGTCACGAGTGCGTTCAGCGCACAATTAACAAAGGAAAGCGAAAACAACAAACGAGGTGAATATAAAACAGAAAATTGTGGTTGCGACCACACAGTCGTAACAAACGTGGGAACGTCCCACACCCAGAGATGTCTCATAAGCCGGGCCTAAAACAAACCCCACGACCTTAGCACTTCTCCCTGAGAACGTAGCCGGCAAAAATCACCGTGGAGGCCTCTGCATGCGCTTAGTGATATCTGCAGGATGGCAGTAGCCATCCTGTAACATACTTTAGAAGTACAGTTTGCTCATTCTGAACTTACCAACAACTCCAGATAAAAACCGAGTTTGGAACATCCAAGTACCCCGAAAAGACTGTAGCCCCGATGAATTGTGTGCAAAATATGTTGTCGTATTTTTGGAGAAAAATAGTGGCGGAGTGGAAGGAGATAAATGAAGAAACATTCAAAAAAGTGACAACATCTTTACTACAACGTATCACATTTACCAATTCGACACTGAATGTTGAAACAGGAAATGAGAACATCCACTACACACTAAAAGATGTTAGAAGTTCGGATCGTAACCGCTGATTGGAGGGGACCACGTTCCGCATAACCAACCTATGCTTCCTCTTTTCTAGGAATGAAATAACCAAATGTGGATCCTGATCATTCGATGTAATTTGACCAGGTACTTAAATTCGATAACGTCCAACCGGAAAACATAAAAATCATATTAAAAAATTACCAATTTACCAAAGTTGGTAGCGACGCTACGAATACACGACATTTAATTTATACGAGCTTACTGCGCTAATAAGCAAAATTCCCATCTTACCCAGCATCGTTCAATCACAGTTAAACATCACAATTTACATGTTTTGTTGTTGTATTCAAATATTTTATTTGCTCGAAAATTATGACTGCGTCTTCCGTTTAAGAATCTTTTTTTTTTCTTGTGTATTTTATAAACAGCATCTAACATCTCTAAGATTATAACGATTTGTGATAAATACAAAAAATAACTTTACCAAATATTTTTTCTCACAAGAAATTCATCGGCGATAGATTTTTTATGTGTGCTGCGTTCTATGTGTTCAATTAACACATTTCGTGTATATGTCGAGCTGCATATACAACGAGATGTTTTGACTAGATATCGCATGATAGGTAGGTAATATAGGGAGGCTTTGTTCTATAGATGCAATGATGATTATATACCAGGCGGGTTTATTGGGGTCTCCATAATAATATTTATGGAATTTTTATTTTAATTTAACGAAAAAAAAAAAAAAAGCTCCAGGATGTCTAATAAAAATATAAAATCTTGGTAAAATTTATTTAGTATACGTCTAGATGGACCACTCTAGTATATGCACTCACTATATACGAGAGAAAACAACAAAAGAGTTCTAATTGGACTCTAATCAAACATACAATTTTTATGTTTAAATTTTTTTTTTTTTTTTGTGTTTGGGTAGATTTGATGAGATGAAAGGGTTACAACAACAAAATTCGTTTTGTATATAGTTTTGTATTTTATCTTCATATAGTTTATGTATTCAAGGACGAGACTAAAGAATTTGGTTATACATATGAGTATGTGCGTTGTTTGTTTACGTTAGGTTTGAATGCAGGTGCGGAATTTTAGGTTTAGTCCTTGATTTAGGTCGTTGAACTGGAATTCAAATACTCGTACATACTTAGTTTGAGTTTGTTTATTGGAGAGCATACACCAATGTGTTTGGAACTGAATTAAATGTGTTGAATTGTAAAACTGACACCACCACTAATAAAAAAAGTGCCGATATCATATAAAATTATTTTCTTATAGCAGAGCGTGGTTTCGATCCACGGACCTCTGGGTTATGGGCCCAGCACGCTTCCACTGCGCCACTCTGCTTCTTATAAAACTGTTTTCACATGTTTATGGAATTTAATCAGTTTCCAAATGGAAATGAAATCCAATTTGGAAATTGGTTCAAAGTCAGTGAGTTCAGTCCGAATTGCGTTTTCATTGCGAAAAGTTGATATTGACAGCTCCAAAAAAAATTTGGAAAAATTTTTCCTTGCGATTATTTCAAATCTAATTAATTTTTCTGGTTATTGCAAGTTGGTTAAGTGGTTTGTGATTTTAGCAATATTAAAATAAGTGGTATTGATTGGAATAAGTGATTGTATGGTGTGGCCAACAGCAACAAGGAAAAATAGTAGACTTGACAGCAGATTTAATTTAAACGCGGTAACTGCCTGCGGGCAGGATGCCGAAGTGTTTACAAAATCGTTGTTGTCCTCAAACAGAGGATACATGAGACTTGACGAAAGTCAAAATAAAAGAAAAAATAGTTTTTTCGATGACTTAAAATCATCGCAAACATATTTAGTGGTGAAAAGGGTTGACAATAATAAAACTTTTATTGGAGTGTCACCTTTTTCCATCGAAAAAGGATTGTCCATGATAACAACACAGATCAAGGAGATACAGCGCACCAGAAATTGTTGGACAAAGAGGAGGCAATTGTGAAAATGTTAGCAGCCAAAAAACTCGGCGATATGCAGATTCAGGTGGAGGAACATCAGTTTTTAAATCACACGAAAGGAATAGTTTATTGCCGAGATTTGCTGATGATAGCTGCAAAGGAAATCGAAAGGACAGAATAAAGCGGAAAGTAAATAATGAACTCAAGGATACTTGGACTTGCGTACATATTACCCAAATCCAATGAGGTGTCATACCTGCCAGAGATATGGACACATAAAGACAAAATGTGAAAGGGTGCCGGTATCACCAAAATGTGCTATAAACATTCCAAATGGACACGACGGCACTATTTTTTAGGAGATAGTGTTTTCTCAATGCAAATGAGTTAGGCATTTGTGAAATTGAGGATGCTGGTATGAGTGGGGAAGAATTGTAGAAGGAAGGAGGGAAAAAGCATTATCCATTTACCTTTTAAATATTTGTTCCGTTCTTCCTTTCTATTGAATGGCAGAACGAATGTTAAGATCCAATGAATGCGTGACAATTGGCCAGATAAACATCCGCAGCATGTATGCCAATGGCGATACGTGATGCTTTTGCGTGAAACTTGGGGGAGGGGGGATGATATGAATGCGCATTCGAGAGTCTGGGGGTGTGAATTAAATGATGCTTTTGGAAACTATTGATTTGACTAATTTTGGATTCCGATCTCGTGATCCTGAACGATGGTGAGTCAACAAGGATACCGTCTGTGGGGTCGACAGCCAATGCATTAGGCTTAACATTAAAGTCTAGTGGGCTGGCTACTTGGAATGTAACAGATGAGAATTTGGGTAGCGATCATTTTTTGATCTCGACGTGTTTATGGGTGGTGTAAATGTTGACATAGAGCGTAAGTTCATTTTGAATGGTAAGAAATGGGTAGAACGTATGGATGAGATTCTCATAACAAAAGAAGCAAATGAGGTTAACCAACTTAAGGATGAAATAGAGAAAGTAAATGAAATGTGCTGTATTCATGTAACAGGGAATGAATGAAAGGTGAATGGTTGGTACACTGAGAGAAAAGATGGCTGATATTAAGCATTAAATGTATGAATTCGTGAATAAAACCGGATCAAATGTGCGCTAAGCGGAGTTATTCTTAAATACAGTTTAGGGTGGAAAGTTTCATTGATGATTTACCATTTCAGAAAACGACGAAATTGTGAAGAAAAAGCATAGTTTGCATTATATACAATTCTTTATACAAGTTTATTATTCTTAATAATGTAAATATATAAGTTAAAAATTGTTAATATTTATTTTAGTTAATCTAAATTTATGATTGTATTGCATATTTTAAGAATAAAATCTTCTAAAATTAAGAATTATATAATTATTATTTGTGAACCTTTTTTACGTTTTTGTTAGGATTGAGAATATAGGGATCATAATTATAATCTGTTTTGCCTGAATTAAGTATTGTCAAATTGCAATATAAGAATACATTTAGTGATTCGAGAGGATCAAACTGCATTCTAAGCCAATAGTTCACAAAATTTGTGCTGATAGGAATGCACTTGAGGTAGAAACTAAGAATATTATGATTATAATAAAACTAATAGCGTTGGAATTAAGCTTAATCAAGCAGCAAAATAAGAATTACTATATTAATTTGAGATTACAATTCCGATTTTTGAGATTTTAATTCACATTTAAACATTTAAATTCATAAACTTTGAGCGGATAAAGTTCCATTTTAGAAGGAAAATTATATTAAAATGAGACTAAAATTCACAATTTCATTTTATAAGGCAATGAATTAGTTCTTGTTTTAAGAATAAACTAATATTTTCTGAGTATGTATTCAATTTTCCAATTAAGTAAATAAAATTCGTTATTAATTTTATAAAATAAATTTTTATTTATTATTTAATGAAAAATATGGTTTACAATAATTTATGATTTATATATAAAATATATATATCCAGTCAATTCTGTTTATTTATCAATATTTTTAACAATAGAACTACGAACCGGTCAAAATGACCGGTTGCATCATTTATTTATAACATTTCCTCTTTGTCTTATTTAATACTTTACGAAAATGTCATGATTTTTATTAAAGAGGAAATGTTATAAATAAATGATGCAACCGGCCATTTTGACTGGTTAGTAGTTCTAGTGTTAATCTTCATATCTTTTATGTGCTTCATTAGCAAATTTTCAATTATATTAACAAATGGTTCCCATTTAGTTAGTAGTAACGTACTTTTTTCTAGATATGCAGATTCAAAATCAATATCAACCTGAAATAGAAAAATAATATTTTGTTAGTGCCATTTTGGTGATACTAGATACATTTAGAACTTACTATCAGCACCCATTAGGCTGTTTAAAAATGCTCCACTCGTTCAAGAATGTTGTTATTTTGTTTGTGGAAGAAGCTAAATTATTTAATTCAATTCTTCTGCCTGGAAAAGTTGATTGCCATTTAAGTTCGACAGCATCCCAAAGTTCATGAAAACAACTAAGCCGTCTTTTATCAGATTCGTGGTTAACCGGAAAAGTGGTATCCACAGCGCTAGTTGTTTTGTCTGAAAAGACAATGTAAATTGATTTAAAAAATATATTAGTCGTTCTTAAGAAAGTAGCATTTTACCTGAAGTTTTGTACTCTTGCGGCGTTTACGACTGGTAAATATTCCCTTATTTTGCAAGTGGCTCAAGCAATTTTTGTATTTTGTGAATAAACTCCTTTTGTGAATATTTTATAACAGCCACGTATAAAGTTTCACTTTTATATAATATTTTATAACACACAACGAACGTATAAAGTTTCACTTTTATATATATTTTATAGCACACAACGTTAACGTATAAAGTTTCAACATGAACTGAGGAAAACGATTGAAATAAAATACAATTTGGGATATCTTCCTTTTTAAGTATTATTGTACAACTACCTAGAAAAGTATTCTTCAAATCGTGATATTATAAAACATGAAATCAAACATTGTAATCTTAAATGGAGAAGTAGAAATAAAAATATAAACAAATCTTGAATTTATTCTGATATTGAGATTTATAATCTAAAATAAAGCATTATACATTTAATTTATAGATCTAATTTGTGACAATGTATACTAGGATTGAGAATATAATCCACAAATTGAGAATCAATACAAATGTTAAAATTTACCGTTAGTTGTGTTGTTAAGCTTATTAAGCATGGATTATGAATTAAATTCTTTATTTTATTGTAACTATATAAATAAATATTATATGAAAATATAATTATTGTATTTGATTTAAAATAAAAAATTAAAAATTAAATTTAATTTATAATTTAAACAGAATTCTAATAATTATAATTGTACATATTATATATTATATGTACATATATCCCTACTAAACTGTTTCAACGGTTCAACAAGATTTAGAACACATTCCAAGACAATTATGTACATTGTACATAAACAAAGGTCGTAAGACATAAATATAAATTCATGTGACTAAAAGTTCTGAATATATTTCGTCCTCGGTTATACTATGAAATGTAATTTTATGTAATATATTTACAGTCAATTCTGTCTGCTTCAAAGTTCCAAGGGACCAAAAAAAATCGAGATAGAAAGAATTTCGAGATAGAAAGAGGATTGGGTTTAATTCAATGTACGTATGTATAATTAAAATTGCAGAGCCGCTAACTCACATAATTGTTAATTTTTGTCTCTGCAATAATTTTACTTAAATCGGGGATCGATTTTTTGACGTGAATATCTACATCCAAAAAATTTCGCTGTTTGTATTGACTCCGTATTATCTTAAGCAATTATGATGGGATTGTGTATGTTAGATGAAAATGGGATTTTTAAAAGATTTTTGGAAGACGCTCTGAAATATGACCAATTGAGGCGGAATTCGGTATTTTCTTAACCGATTATGATGAGGTTGTGTAAGTTTGATGGAAATGGGATTCGTAAATGATTTTTGGAAGAAGTTGTGGAATATGGCCACCTGGGGCGGTACTCTGTTTTTTTTGAACCGATTAACGTTCGCCAGAAAGCTCGATATATCGAATAGACTATTTCCTTTCAGAAATATTGTACGTATTCACGTCATATGTCTGTACACGTGGTACAGACACCCACTTTATTTTTTGTTACTTTTTATTATTCTTATTAGTTAGTATTACAAATAATGCTGGTCGATCAGTAAAGAGTGAATAATACAATTTAACGAGTGAATTTTTAAACCCAGAACAAAATGGATTCGCCGATTTAAGTAATTTTATTGCAAACAAAAAAGGAAATTAAAATAAGGGATTCCCGAATTAAGTAAAACTATTGGAAACAGAAAAGGGAATTAAAAAAGAGAGTGTCTGTACAAGTGTCATACGTACAATGTTTCTGGCAGGAAATAACCTAGGCGATACATCTAGAATTCTGGCTAACGTTAATCGGTAACGAAAATACAGGGTTCCGTCCCAGGTGGTCATATTCCAGAACTTATTTCAAAAATCATTTAAGGATCCTATTTCCATCCAACATACCCAATCCCATCATAATCGGGTATGAAATTAACGAGTTCCGTCCCAGGTGGCCATTCCAGAGATTCTTCCAAAAATCGTTTAAGAATGCCATTTCCATCTAACATCCCCAATCCCATATAATTGCTTAAGATAATACGGAGTCAATACGGCGAAATTTTTCGTATGTAGATGATAGGTATATAGCTGCTGTATCAAACTGCATCCCCCGATTTTGTTATCAGTTTTCTGAATTGCCTCCTAGTTATAAAACGTGATAAGCGTTTGTGTAATTCTTAAATCATAATTATTAAACTCAAATCATGTATCACATACACAAAAACATGTTTATATATATTTATAAATCTTTAAATCATCATACCGCGATCTTTTAAGTATATTTGCTCGGATTTGAGATTAAAAGCATTAAAAATTAATCTTAAATTAAAAATAATGTTTCAAGAATTCCATTTTCTCAATTTCGTACACTAAATTTCTGTTTGACTTGATCATAAATTAGGCACAATTTCATAAAACACGTGGAAATATTATTTGGTGCATACAATTCTTAATTCAAGAGTAGTAAATCCGAACCTAGAACAAATCGGTTGAATTTGAGCATTTTACGAGTATTTCAAATTAAGAATATTATTTTCAATTTATAAAGCCTTAATTGTGAAGAAAATTTACTGCTTGGGTTAAATTCATGCATTTAATTCATAAATCCTCCCCATATGTTCTTGAAATTTTAAAAATTTTAAATTTGTGCATTTAAGAATACACTATTCATAATATTAGATTACGATTTCTCTCAGTGTAGAATAATGAAATCCAGTATTGGTATGAAAGGAAACGGATAGCATTGAGAGAGTTCAATAGGTTTATATGTCATGAATGTAGAATCAATTATGGAAGGATGAATACAAGATTGAAAAAGGCTATCCGTAGAGCGACCAGCGGCGTAACTACAAGGGCGCAAACCCCGCGCTGCGGGGGGCCCGTAACGATGAGGGGCCCGCCGCAACGCGGATCCTGTGGTCTTTGTTCCTGTTATGAGAATTGTGAATGAAGTCTGTAGGAGCGATACAAGAAAAATATAACGAAGACCTATCGGAAGAGTTTCCGCTACAAATACTGATGGTAAAGTCAATGCTTAAGGAGGATATTTTGGAAATATCAGCAATATGAGAATTAGCTAAAGTTCTAATAATAAAATTTCCAACAATAGCTGTCAGTGTTTCGCAAGTAATAACATGTTTATTATTGTTTCTTACGTTGCCTGTTACGGTCGCAACAGTGGGAACGATCTAAATTGAAAATAATAAAAAATTATTTGCGTAACTCCATCGGTGCAGATCGTTTAAGTGATTTAGCCATTCTTTCTATTGATGCAAAAGCGGTGGGCGAAATGGAAACATATATTTTAATTAGGGATTTTACCAATGTCAATTCAAGAGCAAAAAATCTAACATTCTAACGGGTGGAGAAAAAGTCCCTTTACCATTTTGATGGTGACGTTTAGCTCAATTTCGCTTTAACCATTGTGTTATGTAGACGCCCAAATTTTATAATGGATAAATGTACGCCACAAGAACGAGCAGAAATAGTGACAATATTTATTGAAAATAATCGTTCCATTATTGCCACTCAGCGGAAATTTCGTCAAAAATGTCCTAATCGTCCATTGCCTCACAAAACCACAATTTATCGTTTACATTCGAATTTTCGACAGTACGGTACGACAGCAGACAGATCTCGTTCTGGGAGACAAAGGACGTCTCGTGACGCTGAAAATGTGGTCTGGTGCGCGATAGTGTTGCAGAGTCTCCAGAAACATCAATTCGGAGACGTGGTTCCCAGTTACACATTTCTGCACGCAGTTTAAGGCGAATTTTGAAAACTTATTTAAAAATGTTCCCGTACAAAATTCAATTAGTCCATAAATTGCTACCGAAAGATCATGATCAACGAGTTGAGTACAGTAATGCAATCCAAAGGCTGTCTGGTGATATTGAAGATTTTTCGTCTAAATTGATAATGAGCGATGAAGCCCATTTTCTTCTCAGTGGCCATGTCAGTAAACAGAACAGTCGGTTTTGGGGGACACACAATCCTCAATTAATTCATTAAACATTATTGCATGTTGTGTAAAACAACTGTATCGTGTGGTATTCATGCTTGCTGGAAACATTATTGGTGCCTATTTTTTGAAAATGACCGAGGTGTTGAAGTTACTGTTACTGCTGAACGGTACCAAGACATGATTCGAAATTTTCTTGTGCCTGAAATGGAACAGCAAGGACTAGAGGACATGTGGTTTTAGCAAGATGGGGCCACAGCACACACAGCCCGTTCAACAATTCAATTATTGAATGACGTTTTTCCACGAAGACTAATTTCGCGAAATGGCGATTTAGCAAGGCCAGCCAGATCTCCGGATTTAACAGCACCAGACTTTTTCTTATGGGGTTTTTTAAAATCAAAAGTTTATGTGAATAAGCCCCAAACGATTCAACATCTTAAAGGCGATGCCACATACACATTTCTACGGACGACATCTAAAAACAGATTTCGCATTTACGAATTAATTAGAGCATATTTTTGATTCAAATCAATGAGATAATATGTAAAATATCTCAAGTTAGTAGCTAAAATAATAAATTTGGAATTATTTAATAATTTTAATTGAAAAATTATCAATTTTCTATTTACCCGTTCCTAGAAACGATTTTTTCTCTGAATGGTATAATTTTACACGTGAACGAAAGCACAAAAATTTAAAACGATTCCCGAACTCATCAAAAAATTTTAAACGATTTTTTTCTCTGTTGTCTGTGAACTTCAACAAATGTCAAAAAATTCCAAAACAAAATATATATTAATATAAATATATACACTTTGGATAGAAATGGCGGTATAAACATTCAGCTCAAAACAAAATATAAAGAATTGTTGTTGTAAAAATCGTCTGTAATTTTTTTTGGTATGTGGCGAGGCAAAATAAATTTACGCACGAATCGTCTGTTATTAGATGTGTATGTGGCAACGCTTTAAAGACAACATTCGTCACGAAATTGAAAAAATTCAGCCTGAGATGTTGCAGGATGTCATGAAAAATGCCTTAAAAAGAGCCGAAAGTTGCATAGCGAATCGCGGTCACCATTTAGCCGATATAATTTTCCAATCATAACGAAAAAAAATGTAAAGACCAAATAAACCTTTTATGAAAACAAAACTTACTTATCTTTTCTTTGAACAAAGTTATAGGCAATCAAAATGGTAGCGGGACTTTTGCCCCACCCGTTAGTACATACATATTTATATTTTTATTATTTTTTTTTTTTTCATTATTTTTTTTTTTTTCATTATTCTTAAAAAATGAATATACTAAATAAAAAAGCTATATTTTCGATGAGCAACAAATTTATTACTCTGAAGAGAAAGATATGCAAGATGGAATGAGGATAGTCTAGAGGCCTACATTAAGTTTTGCGGGGGCCAAAAATTTGTAGTTACGCCACTGCATAGGACCACAACAAAGTATGTATGGGATAATTTTAATAGAGTGAGAGACTATAGAGCGAAAGGCTATTGACGTTTTTCCATTCCCGAAAAAAGCGAAAGTAGTATCGCCTCCCGAAATCGCATGGAGAAATAAAATATTGTCTCTAACGAAGGGCCGCGCATCCAAGCTCTTGGAGGAAAACATTTGCTGGGGTTTTTTCCCTTTCCAGTTTTCAAGAAATAAATTATTTGATCTTTTGGGGTCATAGTTGTTATCAGTACAAGGATGTCAATATCCTCTGCCACTACTACAACTGGCGGGCCGTTGACAGCATATTTCTGCAACGCCGTATGTACGATCAATGAGTCTGCATTGTCTACTGCTTGTCTAACGGAAATGCTATTCTCTCCTCTCGTTTCCTTTGGAAATGGTAAAACCATGTTAGGCGCGAACCTTATGTCATATGTTGTTTGCACGTCGCACACCTTTGACCCTTTTATACTATCGCGATTGCATTCATAGCCATCGAAAACCACTGTGGCTTCCCGGGAATAATTATCTCTTAAATGTTTTACATATCTGCCAAAAATTTTAACAAATAATTCCTTTCCCGTTCAGAGTTGCCGATGTATCAACACTCCCACGTCGACAACGTGAATACATTTAGTCTTGTCCAAATTCGCGGTTTCTGCCGAGAATATCTTTATTAGTGCCGATTTAGCGGTTTTCCGTAATATGCCATTTTCAAATATGCTCATTGGAAATGGAGCTAGTTCATAATCGAAATGGGTTTCTAGGTTCTGGGGGACTCTTCTTAGGTCAGGCAATTTCTGTGGAAAATTAGTAAGGGATCTACTGTTATAACTTCATCCTGAACTTTTATCGAACACGTTTTATTTATAAGAGGTACTACGCGATACTTGCGTGTTAATGAAACAGCATGAAACCTCTTGCCTTGCACTTGATTAAGAATACTATTTCTGTCAACCGCAAAAGCTTCGTCACAATTAACTTCTTTCCCAGCAACGAGCCCGGTGGTCAAGGAAATAAGGTCTTCTGTATGTGGGAATGGGTTGCGTATTTCAATCCACCCCTTTAACTTAGCCAAGTCTTCGTAATCGCGAGCTATCCGGCTGTCTCGGGCAAGCAAGTATGTCAAGAGCAGGGAGAAAAAAGCCACGAAAAGAAAAAGTGAGTTTTTTCCTTGAGCACGCGTTTTCTAAAATTATTGGAAAATGGCCGATTTTGTGAAAAAAAAATAATTGCACAGCCGAAAAGTAGACATTTCCAGCTTTCAAATGATATGTCTTAGAGACCAATCCGAACATGTATGAGTTTTTAGTTGGTGGTTGTTTACAAAATTTCCCCGCGCTCCAAAATCAGCAAACAATTGGGATTCAACAAACAAAGTTTTAATCAAAATGGAAGAAAACTAGATTATACAAATTTCACAGATGACAAAGGACCTTCTGAGGACCTATAATCAAGAAAATTTGGAGCAAATTAGCGCAATACAAAAAAATAGGAACAAATTCCTGGCTAGGTCAAAATTGCGCGGGAGCAGAAAGTTAGATACATTTTTCCAATATGGCCAAAGAATCAAAACGTGACTCAAGTCATAGGATTTGATAGCTCTTTCACATGAACTTTGAATCATGAGAAAATATGCGTTTTTATCAAAGTTATTGAATAATTTGTCCGCCCGCTCATGTGTAAATGCATGAACTGTGCTCTCCGGCATACAACACAGAAAGTCAATATTCTAAGTGCGCTTGGGCCCGATTATCTCGGAAACGGTCAATTTTTTGGAAAAAGTCATCGGGACCATTTTTGTAGAAAATTAACTGATCTTTAATGTTTATCTGAACAAAAAATCTCTAACTGCCATATTTTGGAAGATATTCGTGGAAAATCGATGTTCCAGATCTTTTGGGGCCATTTTCTCCCCCTACAACAGAATGTTTTCTTGAAAACTTGGTCTCATTTTTAATGAGGTACCAAATGCCACTTATCACCAGAAAATGAAAATCGCAACTATTAACTTACAGGTTGACTCCTTCATTTACTGGACTATGACAAAAGGTCATCGTTCTGGCGTATGTGTGGCGTTTATTGCTGGTTCATTTAACAGTTCAGCTATTGATTGAATGGAAATCCTATAAAATCACCGTCGGCTGACGTCTCTGTCAATTCAAGAGTCCCAAAAAAGACAGCGAAATGGATCAAGTGGAATGTTACAATAAATGAGAAATTTCGAACAGCGAGGTGCAAGCATTGATCGAGGTGCAAGTATAGAAGCTCATTGCAAGCTATAAAATGTAATTAAGCAACAAGTATCGAATACTCGAAATTCGTAACAATATCAACGATGTAATGTAATGTAATTAATATAATACTTGTATGTTTTACCATTAATGCACTTTCTATCAAATTTTACACTAAGGCACTTAAAACAGTAAAGTTATGTTAATTAAATATTTTTTGTGCTAATGAATATAAATTTTCAATATACTTTCAATCTTGCGGAATGTGACATCCGGTATACCATAATTACGATTAGAATCAAATTATCGATTAGGCAGATTATGTCCTTGATATTTTTATAATACAAATTTAAAATGACATTATTAGGTAAAACTTAACCTTGAAGTTGGATTAGCTTAGTTACAGTATTTACTTATGTACTTTAATTTACTGCCTATTAAAACATTTTATAATTAATAATCAGGAATACTACAAAATTTTGCTACATCGATGACTTATTAGCTTAAAGAGTGACACTCAAAATATTACACTCAAGATAGTTCGGCTAATTATATCACAGTACATCTAAGCTGCAAAATTTTATGGTGTGTTAGAAATATTTTTCTGTACACTAGACGATTTCCTGTATAAAACAACTAAAAACTCTTAAATCCAACCATACTTTGTAATAAAATTCGAAATCAAGATTAACTTAAGACTCGGTTTAATAAAAGCCTTATAAATTTCCTCCAAATGCACTTAAGTGTATAACGTCTTAAATATCCAACCATAATTATTCACAGACCATTTAAATTTTCGTTTTATTTTTGGTTATAGTTTTTGAAGGTTACCGGAAAACAATGGTAAATAAATGTTGGTGTAATGGTGATCATCGACGAGATCGTGATTGCAATCAAAAATTTTGTGAATACAGAGAGAAGAACCCAAACGATTCGGAAATTTAAAATTCAATTCATGCATCCAAAAATCTTAAAGTTTTTGTTGTGTATAGCGAGCGAGCGCATAAGACTTCTTAATAATACAAAAAACACTTTCTTTATACATTCGTAATGTTTAGGATTGTAATAAGAAGTTTATATAAATTATTATATAATGAAAGAGAAGTAAACGACTACACTAAAGAAACAAAAAAATAAAGTTAATCGCGTCGCGTCTAACCAAAACAGCGTTGTGTGTTTACATTTTATAAATGCGATGCGCGGCGAATGTTGTGTTTTCGATTTTTTTGAGACTTGTTTCAAACTGAATTTCCTGTTTAGGTTTCATTTAAAAAAAAAAGCTATAAGGTTCTCGTTCAATGATACTGATATGACTGTGTCGATAAATGCACATATGCGTGTGTTCGTGTATAATGTATGCGCGTACATTTTCATGATATACGGTGCGATTAGAATATTATTGACTATTTCTTGTTTGGTATTAGTTCGGTTTTTTTTTTTTTTTTGTAGAAAGACTCAACGTGATTTTTAAATTTGACGGTCGAGTTTATCTGTTGTATATGCGCGCACTAAAGGGGTGGATGATCTTATTGTTTATTATTAAAATGATCTTTCAGTATCTGTATACACATATGCAGGTTGTAAGTCATCTTGATGATTTTTATTTTAAACAAAGCATTAATAAACAAATTGGTTTGGATTGAAACAATATTGTCATCAATCGATGGCACCGATTGAATTTATTCGAAACCATAAACAAGTATACAAGTTTTGTTTAAAATATGCAAGCAAGAAGTGATAACATAAAATCTTAACTTTTATAAATTGTATAGACGTAAGCTTTAAAATAATGTCGTTTAAATATAGATTAATACAAACACAACAAAAAAAACGTAATTTTAAGATTTAAAAAAAAAAATCTATATTTATATGTGAGTTTCATATATTACTTATTTTATATGCCGGGATAGCTCAGTCGGTAGAGCATTGGACTTTTAATCCAAGGGTCCAGGGTTCAAGTCCCTGTTTCGGCGCAATTTTTTTTCTAATTTTTTTTTTTTTTATATTTTTATTTAATTTGTAAATTAATTAAACTTAAAACCCACTACTCAAAGTTTACTTCTTAAAACCCACAATACAAATTTACTTGAAAGAGTAGATTAAATGCAACTGAAGTTAGAAGAAAATTCAGCCGAGAAATCTGCATTATAGACCTCCTTTATCCTTTATATCACCTTACTGAAGTTAGCAAAAAAATTGCCAAAATCTGCATTATCGACAAATTTTAAGGGGAAAATAAAATAATTATTTAACAAAATGTTTAAAAAGAAATAAGTAAATCAAATCGATAAAATTATATAAACTTATTTAAATGTGCATATAAATTAAAATGTACTAGTGCTACTATTGCTATGATATTATGTCTATTAAATTTCAAATAAATTATATATGAAAATAGTGTATATGAAAATCGCGATTTTATCATGTAAGCGTACTACAATTTAAAAGTTCAGGCCGTAGTATGAAAGAACCATCAATGTAAAGATTCAGGCCAAACTTCATGTGGGATCATTGTTACATTACCGAAAATCCTCAACTATGTCCGAAATCTCTTTTTTTAACAATGATGATCCCACATAAACTTTGACCTGAAAATTTGACAAGCTAGAAGCTCTTTGTTAATTACCCAGGCAGATATTAATGGATTCAAGTATCTTCACAGAAATATTTTACTAACCGCCAGGAAATCAGTTTTGTCCAGGTTCTAAAAAACCTCCTAGTTTTCCACAGTAGTTTTTGAAACGTTTGTTACGACTGTGTGGTCGCAACAACGATTTTTGTGTTATTTTATCCACCCCGGTTGTTGTTTTCGCTTTCGTCCATCTTCTCTTATTTTTTTATTCACCTCGGATGGGTTATGAACGCACTTTCGACGTTTTGTTTTGTGCCCCATCGCGTGGTGGCGTAGAGGTGAGAAAGAATAGGAGAGAGAGAGAGAACAATGCGCATCGAGTGTGTGCAAAGTAAAACGTTTTGGAAAAAATGTTTTTTCTTATAGGTCTCTCTTTTATACCAACGAAAATTTGATATAAAGGAGAGACAGAGAAGAGAGATTATTTTCTTCTAGAACGTTTTACGAGTTGTGCGGTGCTCGAATTTTTTTTGGTATGATGACATTCAAGTTGTGATTTTGGATGGAGTCGAGTAAAGGTTTTTTTTTTTTTTTTAAATTATAAGTAAAAGTTAAATTAATTTGAAGAATAATAAAAAAAAATTGCAGAGATTGCAACTTTGTAAAATTATTGTTCACAAAATTGTACAAGTTTGTTTAAAAATTATTTCCAAATTTAATAAAAAGTATATTGAAAATAAACTGTACTGTGCGTGTGTGAGTTAATTATCGTCAGCTGTTCGGCTGACCGCCAGTGTCCTTGTTTGGGAATTGCTGTTTCTATATACATAGTGCGATAGACAAATTGCACTGTTAATCGTCAACGTGTTTTCGACTTCAACCTGTGTCTTGTGGTTATATTGATAGTGATCTTCAGTATTTCACTAATTTCCCGATAATCTTAAACCAAACGGGAAACCTACGAGAATAAAAATATACACCGCCGGATGTTAACGTGTTATATGGGACGAAATACTACGTAAGGTGATAGTTTCGGAACACCTTTTACCAACAACAAAAATCTACGTATAACTCGAGCAATACACAAACAAATATACTGCTGTGTGGTATTTTATAAACAAAGCTGATTGATTTAATTGAATACACTTGGGCAGGAGCCTTCAATCGTTCATCTTATTTATAGTGAAATCCAATCTATCACCGCCTTGCATTTGGGACGAATAACTTATATATTTAACGGTTAAACAGGTGGCCAACCGGCACCTCGTTATATTGGTATCGGGGAGAGGCCCCGCTACGAACGGGTAGCCGACCAACCGGTTGCCCGAGTTAATTTTTGGTAACGGTGAAAGGCACCGCAACGGTCCAGGTGTGGCAAGGTCACCTGTGGCATGACGGCCGCGCAAGGCCGCAACAATAAATTATTATTAAGGTACAATTTTTTTTTTATTTGATTTTATTTCATTTATTTTTTTTGGTATATTTTTTCATTTTAATTTTATATATATCTTAAATTTTTTTTTAATCTTATTTTTATATATTTTAAAAATTTTTTGTGGATATAAATTTTCCAATTTTTGTAATCGAGCGCCGCACAGCGGGTGTGCGCTCGGTACACATTGATCTCTCTCTCTCTCTCTCTCTCTCGCTATCTCTCCTTCTCTTGTTTTCCTCGTGGGAAGTTGTTTTCTTTTGGTTTTCATTTTTAGAAAAAAAAAATAAAATGAAATATTAAATTTTTCGGTCGGTATGATGGGAGCGGAGACTCCCTCTGTGTCGGTATAGTGTTTGCGGTCCCTTGGTGCCCGCATCCAATTCCGTAACCAGGGCTCGACCCCGTTTGAATTCGGATGGATGCGCGCACCAAGGCACCTCTTCCGTTATCATTTTTTTTATTTATTTATTATTTTGATTATCTGCTGTTCGTTCCTCAGGTTCCGGCCGACGAGTTTCGGCGGAACATCCGGGTGTTTTATTATTATTTGCGTTCCCCTAACTTTCTGTAATCATCACGGTGTAAGCCAGGAGCCCTGTATGCCTCAAACCCCACGACCTTAGCACTTCTCTCTGAGAACGTAGCCGGCAAAATATCACCGTGGAGGCCTCTGCAGGTGCTTAGTGAAAATCTGCAGGTTGGCAGTAGCCTGCCTGTAACACGTTTCTACCACATTTAACATTTGATACGGAAAAACATTTAAACGTTTTTAACTAGGTAATGGATGGAATCATAGAAACCTTTAAATTTGTTTGAAACGTGTCAGAAACCTCGTCAATTAGTTCAAATTATTCGAAATGGCTTTTTAGAAACGGTATTGCGTGAAATTTGTTTTTGCATTTTAGAAACCAAAGAGTATCTCCAGAACGTTTTAGAAACTTAGTTGAAATCTTATATTTCTAGCTCAATTTAGTAAAATTTTTGTTTATCGTTGCATAAAATTTATAATTTAGACAATTGGATACGTAGATTTAATGTTGATAGAAGCTAGTTAATGTTGATTTGGTCAAATTTCTAAGATTCAATTCTCTATCATCTTATAAGGCGACTTACAAATAAAAGTTATATTTATTAGGTATATTTAAAAAGTAATAAAACATTTATTTATAATATTTCATAGTGATATAATATGTACATTGTTATTATAATATTTAATAGTTAAAATTAAAATATGTGATTTTCTTAATTTTTTTTTTGTTTATAAAAAAATTTAATAAAATGTAATGTTTTGGTTACATTTTACTAAATTGTCTTATTTCTTTTTCAAAAAACATTAAAAAAAATAAACCTGTATTATTATTGGAATTTGAAAGTAATTAAGAAAAAAATTTAAAATTGTAAATTATTATGAACTTTTAGTTCTAGCGTATTCGCTGATTTTAAATAATCTTTTAGGAACTTGTTGTTGTCATGGTCGGTATATTCGCTAAACTTCCTACGCACAGCCTGCAGCAACACATTTTGAATTTCCTTGTAGGGAAGGAACGGCTTCTTATTACTAGGAGCAGATCCAGTCCAGGAAAATTCACTTAAAGTTTTATCGTTAATAAATATTTTCATAATATTTCGCGCAAATCCCAAAGCGTGCGGTCCTTTTAACTCATATGAGAATTTTATTATTTTGTGCTAAATAAGACGACATCGGAGATTAATCGATGCCCGAAAATAAAAAGCAGGTGAACCATTTTTGGAATTTTATAATGAAATTCTTGTTTTAACTCTTCGGTTTCGTACACACACCCCCATCTGATTCAGACATTCTACGAATTCTTCGGTACAACATGAATATCGGACTTCAAAATCATCTTGCTGATCAGGAGATTGATTCTATCAATACCCTTGTTAGAAGATGCGTTGCACTTGAAGACATGTGGAAACGGCATAATTTTGTACCCGAAAAATTTTGTAAACAACAATATGTCAATGAAATTTGTAAATCAATTGAAGTTCAGTCTGGTCCGGTTACTATGAATCAAAATTTTATTCCAGATTCTAATTGATATTTTTCGGTTCAAATTCACAAAATCAAATTGATGCTTTTCTTCAAAAATCTAATTCAAAACAAGCAAATTATTTTGTAAGTTGGAATTGTCGTGATGTAGGACATACATTTATTAATTGCCCAAAGCCACGGAGATTGTTTTGCCATGAATGTGGTACAGAAGGGTTTTCCAAATTAAACTGTCCAAATTGTAATCACACGGGAACCGAAAATTCAACGATCAGTAGCATCAGGCAAGACAACCAACTACAATTCTGAGGAGCAATTCTCAATTAAACCAAAATTTCAAAGGTCAGACGTAAATAATTCAATTAATTCTATTAATTCAAAATTCAAAACTAACAATAATATTCCAAGTTCAGCTAAATTACGTGTTCGGAAATATTGGGAAAAGCGAAAGGAAATTGTACACAGAATTTCTGAATCATTATTTACCCAAGAATCGGATGATCGACCTTACACCATTGTAAATATCAATGGAATATTATATAAAGATTTGATGGATAGTGGTGCATCAATAACCCCGCTCTTGGTTCAGGTTGTGAAAAATTTTTGTCTAATCCGGATATCAAAATTTACAATGTTTCGTCAAATGTCAAAAGAGCTAGTGGACACACACAGCATGTACATGGCTATTTCACTGCGTCTGTAAGCTTCAATGGTAATCAGAAATCTATGAATCTTTATATCTTGGAATCGATTTCTGGAAACTATTTAATATAGTTCCCAAAACCATTTCTGAATTAAGTAGAACTGATTTTGATTTTCATTCTCTTACCTCTAATCAAAATCCTCGTTTAGAATCAATTATTGAACAATTTCCTTCATTCAATAAACATGGTCTAGGCAAAACTTCCTTAATTTCTCACCAAATTAATGTCCAAGATGCCACGCCTTTCAAACAGCGATACTACCCTGTATCTCCTGCAGTACAAGCTGACATGCATCTCGAGATAGATCAGATGCTGTCTCTGGAAGTAATAGAAGAATCAAACAGTTCATGGGGTTCACCTGTGGCATTGGTGCGGAAACCAAATGGCAAGGTTCGCTTGTGTTTAGATGCAAGACGTGTGAATGCTAAGCCGATTGGGAGAAACCAAATGTATTTCAAGTCTTGACTTGAAGGAAGACAGCGTTTACCATTCCTGGTCGTCCTCTTTACCAATTTACAGTTATGCCATTTGGTCTCTGTAAAGCGGCACAAACCATATGCCGATTAATGGATCAGGTGATAATCCATGAGTTCCATGATCGTATTTTTGTATATCTGGATGATCTTCTGATTACTTCCAGAACATTTATTTGAAGAACATCTCGAGTTGCTATCACTTATAGCTAAGAGACTGTGCGATGCTGGTCTAACGGTAAACTTGGGCAAAAGCCACTTCCTTCTCAAACGCATTAACTATCTTGGTTATGTAGTTGGGGACGGAACCCATTCAACAAATTCAGATAAAGTATAAGCCATAACCGACTTCCCAAAACCAACCACTCACAAGAAACTTCGTCATTTCTTTGGAATGGCTGGATGGTATAGGCGCTTTATTTCGTGTTTTGCATCTTTGGTAGCACCTCTAACGCATCTCACCAAAAAGAACTCTAAATTCATTTGGTCTGAAAGAGCCCAACAAGCTTTTGATAGTGTCAAATTGGCATTATCAAATGCTCCAATGTTGATGCATCCTAATTTTTCCAAACCGTTTGTGATTCAGTGCGATGCTAGTACAAATGGGGTCGGAAGCGTGTTGTTGCAGGAAAGTGATGATGGTGAGGAGCATCCCATCACATACATGTCTCAGAATCTGAACGCAGCACAGCGCAACTACTCGATTATTGAGTTAGAGTGTTTAGCTGCCGTGGTTAGCGTAAAGAAGTTTCGAGCATATATCTAGAGATATTCTTTCACCATTGTTACTGACCGCCGACGAGAGTTACCTTACATTGTAACAATATTGTTTACAACGACAGCTCAAAATTGTTCATGAAACTAAATTGTAACAATGAACACGTGCGTTTTTCGTTCACGAACTTTACATTGTTACAAACGTCATTCTGAACGCTACTCGAGACAAAACTCGAGTATCAAAAGCAATATGATCGTGCTATCAACAACCATTACTCACGCTTGAACAACGCTACGAAATTATTAAAATTTACTTTGAAAATCAGTCGACGATTCGCGCAACTTATAGACGACTTCGTGATTATTATGGCACACATAATCGTCCATCCAAACAAGCCATCCGTCGAACTGTGGATAGATTTCGTACCACATACTCCCTAGAGGATAATATAACATCAATACATGGAAAATATTGCGCCTACACACGTACAAGATCCAGCTGGTGCAGGAATTGAAGCCTCGAGCCATTAGGCTCACTAATGGCTTAACAGGTTTTTTAATAAACAAAATTGCCGCATATGGAGTGAGACCAATTTATTTATTTATTTATTAATGGCCCAAAATTGGATGTGCAGAATGCGTTTCGTCAAGAGCAGCCTGCCCATACGCCCGAAACTATTTTCGAATATTAATGCCATGTATTGATCTTTCGAAAAAAAAAAAATTTTGATTACGATTTAATTTTTTGTGTTATTTTTTACAATTTCAGGTTCTATCGGGCTTAAAAACACCCTTTAATAGTGTCGCTATAATTTCCACAAGTATGTATGAATTTTATGGTACTGAAGTTAGCCGAAAATTTCGGCCGAAAAAACCCGCAATATCGACATATTTTGTATCAGGTGGTAGTACAAAAGTCTGTTGATATGAGCCGGACATTACATGTTATTGAAGTTAGCAGTAAAATCAAGACATATTTTATGTAGCATCACAGTCAAATAAAGAAAAAGCTGGACACATGTGAAAGCTAAATCTGGCTAAGAATTTGCCTCTAACACGACAAATAATAAACTTGGGTTCCAGACACTTTTAAATTTGTAAATCTTTATTCAATTCGCATTACCTATCACATGTGTCCAGCTATTAATTTATTTGACTGCGATGCTACATAAAATATGCCTTGATTTTTGGCACTAGGGTCACTACTAATGCCCCAACTCAAATTATTTGCCCTCTAATATGACAAATTATTAATCGTAGGCTCCATGTCTTAAACTTGATTTGCTTAAAATATTTTGACTAAGATGCTACAAAAAATATGTGCTGAGCACTTTACATTTACTTCTTAACTTGACGGCTGGTTGGCTAAAACTTTTTCCATGTTCTGCTTTTATAGATAATACGTCACAAAATTTTACGCAAATTTATACTTTATTGGAATAAAATGTCATTCTATTCCACTACTATTGAGGAATTCTGAAATTATATAATTCTTATAAATTTTTTGTATGTTTTTTTGTTTGCAAGCATCGTTCAGAATTCTGTTCCCGTAGCTGGATACGTCGAAAGTGAACGAGTCGGTCAGTTCTAGTCCAGGTGCACATATTTTCTTTATAGGAGAAAGATTCGTTTTGAGGTCAGAAGATTTATGAATATCTCTCTCCGTTTGTTTATCGGTTTACTATACATAACAGCGCTATAAGAACTAAACTAGCTTCTAGAAAGCATTATTTGAACATCTACATAGTGATTGGTGAAACGGGGAATTTTTACCTCTCCAAAAAATTTGAATTCTCCCCTCACTTTTGAATATTCAAATAGCAATTTTTCACTCGTTGCCGTCCACAATGCAACGTCGAACACTACCTAGGAAATGATATTAAAAACTCAATTTTTTCATAATTTTCTCTTTATTTTGAGTTAGTCGGTCTGTTAAAGTTGTTGTCTAGTTATTAAGTAACTATCTAGTTATCTTATACCTAGAGGCCAAAGAAGTATATATTTTGATACTAAATCACAAAAATTATTCGCTATTATATGAAACCGTAACGATAAAACCACATTAGGGGTAAATAAGGGTACGTATTGAAGTCCCTAAAGATTGCGGTGATATTTGAAAAAATAACAGTGTAACGAGATGTGAGTCCGATATTTGTAGAACCTCCATCTCGCCTACAAAATCGCTTTATGGCATAATTAACTGACTACAGCACGTTTGTCGTCTAGGTGAAAGCGATTGGTCAGTTTCTTCTCACTTGTCATATAAGGGCTTGATGTGCTGCACTGCCAATTGACGAACAAAAAAAAATAATTGTCACACACGATTAATGAATGGTCCCCGCCCTACTTACTGTCAACAGCCCTACTCAATGAATTTACATTGATCCATGAGATACTTTATGACGTCCGAATACCAAGTAGTGTGATGAGAATCCTGTTCACGAATGAACAACGTTTCGCAATGCTCCAGCGATTTCATCAAGAAGGCTGTCCCAAGTCTTATGCTCATCCTTAACGAATCGCGGACAGAATCGACCTAGTAACTCGCACCGAAGCGTTTGATTGCGGTGAATATAAGTCCGTAAATTTGTGTTGTGGCCCATATTTGCGAAGTAGTTCTGTTGTTGAACTGCTTTAAACTGCGGCCCGTTATCAGAAAATAGTACTTCAGGCACCCCCAACGCGGAACGCAATGGTTCGAGTATTGGAATCATCACGTGAGTAAAACCATTTGTCGTGCGCGGATATGGGTCCAAAAAATCAATATAGAGCCTTTGGAATGGCCAAATTGTTTCTAAAAATTTACCCATCTCTGGTCTAGTTGAGAAATTGCCTGACTTGCTGATTTTGCATATTTCATTTATGAAGTTTTTCACCTGAACTGCCATGGTAGACCAATAAAACTGTCGCCTAAGTAACGGAGCGGCGGATGGTGGGTTGTGTGCTTTTTCAATCAGGTTTTGAGTTAGACTAGCCGGTTCCATAAACCTCCACGGTGGTATGTCAGTTTCTGGAGTGCTCAGTAATAATGGTGAACGGATAACCTTCGATGTAAGGTGGAAATTTGTTCGTAAGGTCGCAACATTCCAATTCTGTGATAGTGTTGTGTCTCTGTGACTTATTGAGTTTCGACGAAATATAGGCAATTGAATGCTCTTCATCCCCATCTTTCTGGAAAAGCACACTGCCAATGCCAGTCGTGCTTGCATCGCATTGGGTATAAAAATTCTTTTTAAAATCTGGGGTAACTAATAATGGGGCTGTCACAAGCAACCGTTTAAGCTCTTCGAACGCATTTTGGGCGTTTAAGTTCCATTTGAATTTCACTCCCCTTCTTAATAGCCCGTAATTGGGCAGCTATAGTGTCGAATATTTCGGTATGAACGTTCTATACCATCCAGTCATACCCAAGAAGCGTTTAATCTGTTGACTTGCTTGCGGCGCGTGGTATTCGGCCGCTGCCTGTATTTTGGACAGATCCACTCTGAGGCTCCCATCACCAAATACATAACCAAAGAATTTTGTTTCCTTGAGATTGAAGCTACTTTTTTCTACATTCATAGTGAGATTCGTCTCTCACAACAATCTCGCTACTTCAAATAGTAACATAATATGTTGTTCAAAAGTCGCCGAAGCGACAAGAAGATCGCCAACTAAACAAATTCCGGGTCATGTAACTGATGTGGGATAACCTTGCTCATAATTCGACACATCGTCTGGGGCTGGGCCGCATTGCACAACCCAAACGACATGACGACGAACTGGTAGAGTGGCCATCCTAGCTGAAAGCTGTCTTATCCCTTGACTCTGGATCGAGGGGATCTGCCAAAAGACATCTTTTAAGAAGATACTGAACTAATGTATCTAGTTTGATGCAGTCGGCTAAGTAACCCCTCGATCAGAGGCAATGGGTAAGCATCAGTCACCGCCACCGCATTTACTTTCCGCGCATCTAGGCAGAGCCGAACCTTGCCGTTGACTTTATTCACGACACTTACTGGGAAGGACCAGGAGCTCTGGCTCTCTTCGGTGACACCAAGCGCAAGCATTCGATCAAGCTCTGGATATAGTTCTTGTAGTTTAATGGGCGATACTGCATGGTACCGCTGTTTAATTGGTTGAGCATCTCCAAAATCTATCTTATGCACAACCAGATGTGTGTACGACCAAACCCCAACTTTTCACTCGATGGAAATTAATTGATTACAATCGTCACACTAGCTTGTTGGCGGTGATCTAAGATATGTTTATGAACATCAAGTTACAAGGGCTGAATGGAAATATTTGCCAGTTCATTCACCATCATAGGAACCAAACCAAAAATTTCCAAATTTCCACCGAGATAAAACGGGTGGCTTAATCCTAGAGCGATATGAATGCGGAGAGGTCTCGTTTTGCCTCCGTGTGAGACTTCCGCATTTAAATGTCCTACTACGCATTGCTTTTCCCCACTATCTGTCAACAGGGTTGATGGAATGCTATTAAGTTTTAAATTATTGGCACTTAGGGATTCTTCTGCATTATATCCCATTACAGACACGTTTTCCCCACTAACGAATAGTCCTTTACATGGTACACCGTTGATCAGAACATTAGCGTATAACCTTGAAATAACGTAAATCTGGTTGTTCTGATAGAAGGTGTCTGTGTGGATTTTGAATTTGTATTTACTATTGTTTTTTTGTAGATCCTGTTTCTTCTACAAGATTTGGTAAAACTCTGGATCAGTTTTCGTCACTACCTCCTCTAGGGTCTTTCTGGGCGGTATGTTCCTCACTGCCTGGGAATTCAGAACCCCAGTATTCGTGAAATCTCTCTTTCCCTGTCGAACATTTTTGCATCCATTACATTGAGACTTTAAAGAATTTAGAGCTCCGCAAAGAAAACAAAACACACAAAACAAATTTGGAAACATTGATATACAGCCAATTTTGCTTGTAAATCTGCCATCATATTTCTGGTCAAGAGAAGTATTAATTATATGTCCGGTATGGGTCTCATTAAAGAAAGAAACAGACTGCGAACACCGTGATCAAAATCTAAAAATGATTCATTCGATCTTTGTTTGCGTCTTTCGTCGCCCTAACATCATTGTCCGTTTTTCTGATTTTGAAGCGTTGAGTCATAACTTCACTGAAGGTCTTCCAACCCATTGAGCCGTAAGTCTATTACAGCCCACAATTTTGTTATTTTCTTTTTGTTTTGGAAAATGTGTATGTTGAAATATGTTATAGCAATTTCCACATCACATTATAACAGCATTTTAAATCACTAATAGTATGATTTACTGCTTTCTCAAAATATCGTATTTCTAATGATACATTTTCCTTCCTCAAAACTAAAATGATTCCATTACGAATAAGAAAATGGTATTGTTACAGAACAGACGGCCAAGTATTTAATTCCGTAGAATACTATAGTTCGGATTACCTCGGTATATTGAATTCCATATTGAAGTATTGAGAAGTCGCACCTTGTATTCTCCATGTTAGCGAGTTATGAAGCAGAAATTTACAAATTTACAGAGTAGAACTTGTCAGATTAGCAAGCAGATTGTCATCAAGTAGACATTCAAGATATTGTGTGTTTGTTCGATAATTTTTCTTAAGATGACCACCTCCGTAGTTGACCAAGAACCTTTGTGTTAGATTACTACGATAAGTCGATCATTTGAATCTACATTGCTGATATTACATATTGGAAGTCAAAATCGAATCTGCATCGACTTTTACACGGGGTATAAATAATATTTTTGCTATTTGCAATGTGGCCACATAAATTAAAATCGAGTCTACAATTAAAATATTGTTATAATGAAAAATTCACAAAACATTTAATCCAATTTGCAATCACAATTTTTTTTTAATTCGTCTCCAACGAAAATTATGGGAACCAAACAAGAAAAAGGATCGATCTTGATCAAACCAAACTAAAATACAAAAAATTCCTTTATCATCATCCTCCATGATCACCAATGACAATACGATAGAAAAAAAAATTCACTTTTTAATAAAATCCACAATAAATTTTATATCAAAAAATCTCTATCTTCTTATTCTTTGTGTAAACCGTGGTATTAGATCGTCGTGCACCTGACACGAACCTAAAACGTCCTACACACACACTTATGTTGATGATTCCTTTTTTTTCATATTATTGTGTGTCTGTCTCTTCTCTATGCGAGTGATATTCAAACAACAGGCAAAATGAAAAATTCTGTGTGTGAAAATTTTTTCGACTTTCAACAAAAAAAGGCAAAAGTTCTTAAAATATTTCGTTTGTTGTATTTAACGAAATCCTTTTTTTTGTGTGTCTGCTGTGTTGATTATGTAAGAAAACGGCAAGAAGAAAATCAACCAACTAAAGTTTTACATTTTAGTTTTTTTATTGAAAAAAGGTCGATCGAGACGATCCTCTTGATATTGTTATTTTTATTTAAGTTTTATCAAAAAAAATAAAAAAATAAATAAGAAAAGGACACACGGTTGAATCGTGCGAATCATTTTTATATAAAACTATAGATTCGGCTGGATTTTTGTTGTTGCTGAAGAATCCAACAAACAACGAAAAAAAAGGTGACCAGATGGTAATTTATATGTTTGATTGGGTAGATATACAAAAATATTTTTTACTTTTTTGCTCGCGTATATTTTTATACATAAGAGAATATGTACATAATTATATATGAAAAGGCCTGGGGTGTCCTTTAATCGTATTTCCGTGGAAAATATTATTATTTGATGTTAAACACCTTGCGATACAATTTCGCGGGTGAATTTTTATTTTTATATTTATTTTCAGTTGCCGTTTTTATGTCACATCTGTTCACAAATTTTAGCGGTTTAACTTCGTGTTACATAAAAAAGGCGAGCTGATGGCGTAACTATGTATGCAAATGTTACAAACTGAGTAAATAAATGTTGTAATTTAACACATAACCTAACAATAATTTAGTACAGAATTTTCATACTTCTCTTAATGTACTTACTGCTGGTTTGTCCTTAATCGATTTTGCGTCTCATTCACTGTAAAAGAAATTAATCTGAAAAATTTAAAGTCATACATATTTTGGGATGATTAATCCATATTCTGCAAACATTCATCATTTTGAGATCTCGATGAGGTCCTAAACAACAAAAAAATATATAATCGTCAGGAAAAAATAAAAAAAAGAATCGCTTCAACCTCGGTATCATTGGAAATATTATTTTGAAAAGCTGACCAGAAAATAACCAAACAGCCATCTTTCCAAGATAAGAAACGTACAAACATCTTTTGGAGGCTCTCTATGTTACAAATATGTTCATTGTAGAAAGCCAAATAAAGTTTAATAAAGCCAAACATAGAGTTAGCTTTATCTATGCACTACTTTGGAGCCGGAACTGCCCGGCGCTAGTGTTTTCATTTGTAGCGGAGGTAGCCCGATATGACTTACGCAATCACACTTTTCAACTTAAATTCAGATATTAATAACTGGAGATGAAACTCTACAAGAAGAAGAGCAAGAGGTAGAGGAGTATTTTCCCCAAGGTATCAAACCTGGAGCAAAGTGCAACAGCTTGGGAAGAAAATCGAAACCTTGTTCGTCCGAAATGGTTTCAACAATAGCCCACCGACATTGACCTAATGTGGTGTGTTATTCACGCTTTGCAGTCGGGTATTCGTGTTGCTCTAAAAAAAACATAAATTGCTCAATTTTTGGCAAAAAATCGTTCGGGATGTTGTGGAAACGAAATAACGACCCGAAATGTGGAATGAGTTGACTCGTCTTAAGGATATTTTAAAACCGCCATAAAATGTGTCATTTAAACTCCAAGGAATTCAAGGAAATATTACTCCAGAAGAGTGCTTACAGGAATGGTTCAAATTAAAAATTGGCCTGGCGTAGAATCAAGAACCAATTGCTTAAGGCATCAAAAATCGATGGAGAAACGAGAGAGGAAAGTTTTAAAAAAATATATAAAAACGAAGCTAAAAATATAATAGAAATAAGTAATCTGACACATCTAACACTTCTTTCAATTTCATCTGAATCCGATTCTGACTATAAGCACGATTTTGAAAAGGAGCTTGATAAAAAATAGAAAAAGAGAATACCAATACAAACAAATGACAAAATTAATTTCACAGATAAAGATTTTTTTAATAAAAATTTCATAGACGTCTGTAAAGGATTAAAAGAAAAAGGAAGCTTAAAAATCAAATCCTTTCAAGGGAATTGAATACTACCCAATAAATACACAAGAGGCATGTAGAATAGTAACTTGTTTGTCAATCACCTTAATGGCAATTCCCCCCTAAAACACAGTAGCCAATGGAGGCAGATCGATTCACTCAATCACGACAGGTATCAGGACCAATTAAGTGAATTTATTTACAACAGGATCAAACACTTATAGAATACATCCACACTATTGATAATCCATTGCTAAAATAAGAATCCGAAAACAATAATTATGATGACGAACAGATAGAAGAACTCAACGATATCCATTTTTTACACAAACGCACTCTTCGCTCTCTTATATAGAGCACACAGCACAGTGAGGAAATATTTTTAAATTCCTAATAGACACCGGGTCTAATAAAAAATATATTAAAAAACAGTAGCTGGTAGCCTTAGAATCACGCATCACGCGTTACTAGACCTCGTTAAAAACAACTCGATGCTACCAAAACTGCCGATAAGAGAGATTAACGAGAAACTTTCACAAAAACGGTGAAAGGGGAAATACGTACATCTAACAGTGAATCTGTGTATTCTCTAGAAAAACAGATTAGACAAATGTTGAAAAACAAGTTAAATTCGGTCACTACCATCCTTAATTTGAAAAGTGAATTCCACTTAGAAAATCGGATATCAAAAAAACAGCTTTTTCCGTAAATATGGCAAAAATACCGCCAATTTGGCCTAAAAACCGCCCCTTCCAGTTTTCGAAGAGGATCATTTCAGAAACATGAAAATAATCTTCAAGGTTCTAGAGGATACCAATATGAACATTCAGGCAGAAAGATCTTACATCCTTCTTGGAAATGGCCACCTTCTGCCTTCGATTTATACAAGATTATGCAAAATTCACGCAGCCCCTGCCTTCGCTTTTGCGAAGGGGAGACGAATATGTGTTTAAAATCCTTTCGAAAAATAAGAAAGTAAATCTCCTGATGATAAAATAATTGCATTTAACAAAATTAAAAATACTCTCGTTTCCAATGAAGTCCTACTAGCATTTCCAAGTTTTCAGAATTTAGTTGACAACAGACGCTTCTAATTTCGCATTAGGGGCTATTCTGGCCCAAAAAACGAGGCCAATCACCTGTATCTCAAGAACATTAAATAGAACGAAATAAAAAAGAAATATAGGCCATAATATGAGCACTCACTTCCTTGAACAATTTCCTCTACAGATCAAAAAAGTAAAGATCTTCACCGTTCGCCAACCTTTGACGCATGCTCTCCAGTCACAAAAACCATATCTTTAACATGAAACGCCGAGCGCTAAGAATACCAATCGCTTCTGGCATAAATGCGATGTCGTCAACATAACACAGCGACGAAAGCTCTTACCTCCCGCCTAATCGAATTCCCACAATCGAAACCCCGGTCAATGTATACAGAAATCAACTGATCTTTAACATAGGCGATAAAAAATTTTAACGGTACCTCGACCCACACACGAATAACGGTTTGAAGGCAACAGAATTAATAATGAGAAAAATTCGGGAGATATATCCAGCGCACTTTAGGAACTATAAAATTCGGTTTACGCACAGATGGTACAGGCTATAGATGAACACCTAGAGTAGTAATTGTAAGAATAAATTTAGTGAGTTATCATATAATTGACGTCCCTTAAGCTAGCAGAACCCATACAGCAGAACATTACAAGATATGTATTAGGAGTTAATGATACACAGGCAGGTGTCTACATATATAGAACACAAAGTGTGATCAGCTACATACCATCAACAACCTCCGATATTAAGATATCAATCATCTTAATGGCAATGCCCCCCTAAACCACAGCAGCCCATGTAGGTGGATCAATTCACTCAATCAATACTTAATAAAAACATTTTTTATTAATCACTTGTTTTTTGTTTCGCAGTTATTTTGAATAATTTTCAAAAAGTTTAAAAAATCACTTCTGTCCCTCCTTCTTTTATTTATATTTTGCTTTTTTCTGCTATATAACAAAATTTTTACTAATACAAATCAGTAGATACTCCTGATGATGACCTAACAAGTCGAAATCGATCGAGTGATTTTTTAAACTTTTTGAAAATTATTCAAAATAACTGCGAAACAAAAAACAAGTGATTAATAAAAAATGTTTTTATTAAGTATTAGTGTGTTTCGCCAAGTGCCTACGGCAAATAGCGTAAAAAGTATCACTCAATCAAGATAGATATCAAGTGAATTGATTGGCCAATTAAGTGAATACGCCTAAGTGTGTGTGAATACGCCTTGTGTGGAAATATTCAGTCGTCAAGGCCTGATGAGAATTTTTCATGACTTTATCAGATCGAAGCTGGATATTACTTCTGTTACAAAACTTCATCGGAAAAAATTTAGCTTCAACTTGAATTAGTCTTGTTGATACATCTGTCAATATGGGCTTTAAACGATAAATTTCGAGCAAATAAGACACCTTAATCTAGAAAACAATGGACTGGGCCGTTCAAAACTCAAGCTATTATCAAGACCATTGAACCAGTTGCAAGATGACTAGGTCCAACATGGCCACGTTTTGGAATGCCTGTCAAAACATTTATAACTCTAGAAAAATATTATTTAAAAAACGTTTTGACTTCGGTTCGTCAAATATGACAAAATTCACTTTAAATTAAGGACATAAAACTCAAGATGTTCCAGTTTTTTTACAAACAAGACTTGATCTATTTTATTGAATGATTTACTTAAACCAGTAAACACTACTTCAACACTATCGCCGCCTTCTAAAGCTAAAGTAAAAAAATTTGTGAACAAAACAAGACTCTTGTAAATCTCTGGTAAATTGGCTTAAAGAATCTGGATTTACAATTTGAAGAAAATATAGCACTCGCCAAACTCAAATTGAAGAGGTACGTAGGCGGATGAACCAAAAATAAATCGTCGGGACAAACACATTTTCAAAAAATGCTGCAAACATGTCAGTGATCCTTTGCGGATCACTAACAGTCAAAGAATTAAGAGTTTTGCGAGGCTGTACCCTTACAGTGTTTCGAATCAACATAGCTCCAGAAACATTTAGGGTCGATCCAACTTCAACAATTTATGAATTATACAAGAAACGATTTGAAAGTTTAATTTGAGATTTGAGAGCACTAAATATTTCATAGTTTACGACGGATGAATTCAATTTTTATTTTTATGAATTGCCAATTCATTATTTTATAATTCTGTTCAATACAAGTGTACAAACCTAATTAATATTGTCCATAAAATTATTTAAAGCACCATATGTCTCCCTTTTTAAAGTTAAAAGACTCACTAGAATTGAAACTTACGTTGAACATTAATACAATTTTTAAAACAATGCAATGATGTACGAAAAACACTCGAACAACCGTCACGATCATCACAATCAATAATTGTACCATTTCATCTGGTTTATAGCAGGATCGAGGATATTGCTGGTTCTCGATATTGTTAATCTGTCTTAGTTCGCGTAAACAGATTGAGACCTTTACGTGGTCTGATGCTAAATCGCCATTGAAGGTCAGAAGATCATCATCAACATGAAGTCATTTTACTTTCGACAGGTTAATATCTCAATAAATCATCATAGTTGGTTTGAGTATATGAAGACAACTCTCCGTATATATCAGCTGAGGGTCCGTATGGAATGTCAAAAATAACTATCAACACCACATTTCCATTGAAAACAAGTTTAACAATCAAAAACTCCAACTTGTTACTCTCCAGTGGCCCTATTCTGGCTTTCCCTGGGAATAGGGAATTGGGAAAAATATTTCCATAGCATTTTTAACTAAATTGTATTTTTCTGGCCTACTAAGGGAACATGTTTGGTGTTAATATTTTCGAAACAAAGTTAAATGGGAAAATATTTTTCCCTATAAAAATTTTGTGGAACAAAAGTTTCCCAATTCACTTTGTTTTAAAAAATTTCACACTAAACTTATTCCCGCAGTAGGCCAGAAAAATATAATTTTGACAAAAATGCTATGAAAATGTTTTTCCCAATTCCCCATTCCCAGGGAAAGCCAGAATAGGGCCACAGGTCAATAATATCCGAAAGCATCTAGTAGTCCGGGAGGAAATACACTGCAGAACAGTGCGAACATGTCATCCATGTTTTCGTAATAGAAATGACATCAAACTCTTTTTCCAACCCCGATAAGTATATTTCATGCGATTTTGGTCGAACTCCGCTAGAGTTGTGCTAATAAATAGACAATGAGTCGGGGTTGACAGGGATCTGATGATGATCAGAGAGATGTTATTATAACGTTGAAAAGCTTGTTGAAGTAGTTCGAAAAATATTAAACCGCTGTACGAACTCACGAACTAGATTTTTCTCCGGCCAAATTGTTGGAACTAATGTTTTTAGAAAATAGTTTCTCCGGAGATAAATCCAACACGTTGCTCAGCTATTGTTGATAGATCCAAACGACTGATGCAAAGTTTCCTCATCTTAGGCATAAGTGTGATCGGCGAAGTAGTAGTCCTGACCAAGGGACAATGAGATTGTAAGCTAACATCAGACAAAGAACTTTGCGTCGCTCTATATTCACTCAATAGAGAAATCGGGATTTATTTTATGTAAAAGACGTAAACAAATAAATAAAATTGACTTTAATAATTTATTTTAAATTTATTTTAGGTACACAATAAAATTTTAACAACCATTCACAATATATTATTGAGTTTCGTTATATTTTTGAAGGGGTTGGCTCTCTGGGTCTAGGTGGCCCCAACAATTTGCTCTTCGAAATTTTTGCAATTGGGAATAGAATCGCGTCACAGAACATAACTCTGGAATATTTTAGGAAACGTACTGCGTTATCAATCAATGGAATCGATCCGTTGACGAGAACGTCTAAAGCTGCTACTGGTATGAAATAAATGAACATAGGTAACCATAGAGACACGACTGAATTAAAATCGCCTAAGATAGTCGCTTAACAGAAAAATTTGAAGCTGATTTAAAGTTAGGAGCATTCAATTTTTAATGTCTCCAGTGCAACGCGGTAAAAATTCAGGTCGATTCTGTTTGACCGCCATTTTGTTTTGGATGACATTTGTCAGTTCACATTTGTCCGTCGTAGAGAGTGCTCGATTTCTTAAAACGCATCCAACTTGTTAAAATTATTAAATCATTTCATTTTTATCATTATGAGCGACGAAGCCCATTTCGACTAGGCTGGCTTTGTTAATAAACAGAATAGCCTCTATTGGAACACTGAAAACCTCAATTGATACACCAAAGGCATCTTCTTTAAGGATGCTAGAGGCAATGCTGTAACAGTTACTAGTAACCGCTGTCGGGCTATGTTGGAAAATTGTATTGTGCCCGAATTGGGTCAGCTAGCATTACAGAAGATATAGTTTATCGACTGGCCTCGCAATCTCCTGATTTGACCCCTCTAGGTTTCATCCTATGAGGGTACTTGAAACAAAATGTGTACTCCAATAAACATGCCACAACGTCAATGCTTAAGAACAACATTTGCTGAATTAATTAACTTGATTGTTAAGAACTGCCCTTAATCATATCCCAGCTGATGACTACAAAATCGGATCGTCATAATATTTTCATTCAAACAAAAAATTTTAATCTTTATTGATGGATGATCGAAAATGTAACACCAGATCAAATTGATCATGTCATCTCATCAGAAATATCAAGGACCTACATTGACCCAGACTTTTATTAAGTCGTCACAAAAATATGAGAGAGACTTACTTGCCGAGACTATTACTTTCAATGGTGAATATCCACCTATCGCCAACGATCAACTGAAGATGGTGGTAAATAAATCACTTTAAAAATATGAAACAATGATATTGAAGCCGATAATTCGGTGACAACGATCAAGTATACTGGGACGCTACTTCACAACAGTAAATATATGTACAAGAGCATTTTCACGAATGCCAATAATGGCCGACTAAACATGGTTTCAACGTCCCAAACAAATTAAAGCACTGGAAGAACATCCCAATTATTCGAATTAAATTCATCAGACTTGTGATTACGGAAGTAATACGCAAGTTTAATTGGTCGTTGTTTAATTTTTCGTCGGTTTAAATTAAAGGCAAATATTTGCTCATAACGGATATGGCAAAACATGAATTTCAAAGCACATTCAAAAATATTTGTCTATGTTTGAGAACAGTTCGTAGTTAGAGCGCATCGCTCAGAAACGTTAAAAAATTGTTTCCTCAAAATTTGTAAGACTGAAATTTTAGGGATAACCAACCCACCTCGAATCTTCACACTAATCTTCAAAAAAAATTACAGGAGACCAACACTCAACTACAACCAGAAAAATCATCATTTTGATCGACTTTTTGCCTGCAAATAACAAATTAGTTTCCCAAGTGTATATTATCAGGTTTTTTCGCTCTGCGACCAATTACCCCTGTTTCTAGGATTGTACATTTTTATGGGAAAAATCATCATTATTTTAACAGTTTTCATTAAATTTGAGCGGCATAGCTATTAAAACTGTACGTGGGCACGCTAGTACACAAGCGCTCGCCATATAATAAAATTTATCTTTAACCCATTGCCGCAAATAACGCGGGTGGAAAACTTTGAAAAAAGTGATAATTTTCACTTTCAAATAATTGAAAAAATAGTGTGTTTCTGAGCACGGTCGTCAATTTAAAAGTGTGCGGCAACGGGTTAACCCAACAATTACAAACAACTTTTGAACAAAATTCCACCGATATACCAAATTTATCAGCGAATGATTTTTTCCGTATACTCGGGTAGGTCGATTCTGGTTTTGCCACAGGGAAAATATTTACATAGTAAAATGTCAAAAATATCATTTTCTGGCCTACTGAGAAATAATGTTTGATCTAAATTTTTATAATTTAAGAAATATTTTGTCAGTATCGAAATTGGATAGGAAAAATATTCCCAATTTAATTTTGTTTTTGAAAAAAATGCACACCAAATGTTTACCATAGTAGGTCAGAAAAAAAATTATGTGACAAAAATACTATAAAAATTGTTTACCTAATTCCTTTTTCCTATAGGAAAGCCAGAATCGAGCTGCAGTGGCGCTATTCTCACTTTCCTTCGAAATTGGAAAAAATATTTTCATAGCACTTTTATTTCAATCCAATTTTTCTGGGCTACTGGTGGAATTAGTTTATATTTGAAACTAGCTGTTTAAGAGTGTTTTTTTGGAGACATGGCTTATTTTTATACTAATAAATAATAAAATTCTTGTATGTTAAAGCCATCTTTACCACTTCACAAATTTCCAATCTTTTCACTTACTGTTTATTAAAAGTTTACGTTGGTGTTTTTCCAGAATTTCCGGTGAATTCGTAAACTTTGAATTATAGAGTATCAACTTGGATAGTTTGGTCACTCAGATAGTTTGGTACTAGAATTTCTAACACATGGTTTATCAAAATATTTCTGGCCCATGGGAGGATCGAACTCACGACCTTCGCGTTATTAGCACGACGCTCTAACCAACTGAGCTAATGGGCCATGTATGTTTGAGCTATTTATCACCATGACATAATCCCTACATTTTATCTTCCTTCAAATTCCGATGCAAACATTCTAGAATAACATTGTTACTCTAAAATGTTTGCATTGGAATTTGAAGGAAGATAAAATGTGAGGATTTTGTCATGGTAATAAAGAACTAAAACATAAATGGCCCATTAGCTTAGTTGGTTAGAGCGTCGTGCTAATAAAGCGAAGGTCGTGAGTTCGATCCTCCCATGGGCCAGACATTTATTGACTGTACAATTAATAATCATTTTAACTAATAATATCAAAAATTAAAAGAGCAACAACTCTATAATTACAATAAGGAGGAAAATCTAAAATTTAGTATAAATCAAGTTTCAATTGAACTGAAGAAACAATTTTAATAACATCCCACACACGTGAGTGTGATTTCCTCAAACTGGCCTCCTAAACATGAGTCTAGTCTTTTATTCGGCTCTTACAAGAATCGGTGGGGCTTTGGCATCGTCCGGAATTATCGAGTGTTTCGCCAAATTCACAAAATATTCTCGAACTTCACTATGGTTCTATTCAATATAGAAAAAATGTATTTGATCTGATTTACACTAATGGTTCGTGAGAGGTCAATAATACAAACTTGTTAACCTCACAATTAAATCCTACTGATTAGGCGAGGAATAGGAAATAAAACCAACTTAAAACGCAGCAAAATAGTTTCTGGGGTTAAGTCATGTCAGAGTTCCCTTATTTTTCAATTTCGCAAAGCGAATTTTAAAAATTACCGTGGAGTTTGTTAAAGTCTAAGCCTACCTAGCGTAGCACAATCTGGTCTGGATAAATGTAGAATTAAGCACTAATTAAAATCCTCAAGATATCACAGGCCACGATTAATGAGACTGTTAAGACGGTTAATTTTAACTTTTGTTACAAAGCACACCAAAACAAAATGGCCGACAACAATAGAGTTTGTTTAACCGACGGGAAAAAGATTAGATCGCAAAGCGGATCAACCTACATTTTCCAAACTCGCAACAATGGGGAACAAAACCATTGTATTTTATTGAATCAAAATCACGATCAGTTATCGATCCGCAAATAAAATAAACTCAAAGTTCCAAATCTTAAGATAACACAAAAATATGTTCAAGTATATATTTTCTTTATAACGCAGATGGGAGGATCGAATTAATAAAATGGTCAATTCCTCTTGATCAATAAAATAATATAAACAACAAAAAAGGGATCAAATCTTTCACAATCTCTTGTTTTGTTTAAGAAATTTTATTTTGCACGTTGCATTTCGTATGCGGATAAAAAAATACTCGTTCGTAACAAAAGAACAAGTTCTTAACACCCCGCAATCTTTTGTTCCCGAAAAAGTCACACGATCGCGTATATTATATCCTTAATAAAATCTTATAAAATAACACACAATAAATAATTTTTTTTTGTCACATAAAACATAAATCAAACTTTTATATAAAAAAATGAAGCCATTTTTAATCCACATAAAAGCGTTCTAGACGATTTTTTTACTATTTTTTTATTTTTTTTATTTTTGGCATGAAGATCACTTAATCACATTAATTTTATAGAGAATAATAACACTGATAATCCAAAAGTAATCCAAAGGTAATCCAAAATGTATAGATGATATGTTGAGTGATGAAGATGATGTACTAATCCCGCGAATTCCTAAACCAATTAAACCAATTTGATCAGCGATCGCGAACCGAATGAGTTTTATTTAACAAAAGCTAAAAAAACTAAATGTAGAATTTACATAATATCGCGTAACCGGCCAATAGAATTCGCGATTTCAATGACTATGTGGTTGTGCAAAAATACGCGACCCCCACCATTTTTGATATTTTCTCCAACATTTCGAAATTCTCAAACAAAAAAATCCCCAACTTCATGGTCACGTCATAGCACCGTAAAAAGTATACAAGATTTCATGATGAATTGGAATACGTCTAGTATCAAGAATATTGGGGTGGTATAAAAGTTTTGATCACATCCAACCCAACATAATTTTGATTTGCAAAAATTTTTTTTATTGTAAAGGGGTTATTAAACATATATATTAATATGTAATAACAAAAATTGTAAAATCCAATAAACAATCATAAACCCATAAATTACACACCCAATTATATCGCACCCCATACTGTAAGTTCAACAAGTACATAAATTACATAACACATTTTAAATCAATCGAAGGAGAAGCGAATAATTTTTTGCAAATATTTGTATTTAGCGGGGAATTTTGATGTAGCGAGATAGCAATATACGCGCAAATAAAACAAAATACATATACCAGAGAAAATTAGGGTAGGTCATGAAAATGAGACATATATTGATTAAATTTTGCAAAGAGACAACGCTCTCATTTTCACACATTCGCACATATCTATATACACGCGAATTTTGAATGAAAGAGAGATACTATCGCCCATTATTTTTATATACGCGGAAGCGAATATTCACAAATATGACGTCAATTCGCAATTTTTATACATGTGTTGGGTACATAACCAAATGTGAATGTATTGTGCGTGCAAAAAAACATTGTTCGTCGAATTTCACGAACCTTGTTTTTTTACAATCATCGGCGAATTTTTTTATATACCAATACCAACGTACCGCGCAAATTCTTGAGATTCGCGTTTTTTTTTTATCTGTTCAACCACGTGTGCAAATTATATTTATTTATATATATATATAAACAAGTATGAATGTATTTATATGTACAAACGAAAGTAAAAATAAATATATTTAGTAGTATAATGTATGTATGAGTCGTCGTGTGTAGTGTTTTTGTTTTTTTTTATTTAGCCTCGTCGTATATAGGTGTCGGTCAAGGTTACTATAAATTGTTATTTTTCGCGTTTTTCAACAAAAACAAAAAAAAAATTCGTACGGGCAAAATATTTTTTGATGAAAAAAATGGCGAAAGTGAATAAATTTCGTTCGATCGAAACAAGTTTGTAGTGTAAAATTACTGTTGAATATAGTTTAATTAATTGAAAAACAGTGTAATGTTGTGTGAGTTTAATTAATGTTTCATTTTCTGTGGAATCTGTGTATAGTGTTGCGAGACAAATTTCGCGCAAATATGGCGACCATGCCAATTTTTCAATTATTTTTAATTTTCGGTTTTGCTTTGGATTGACATTGAAGTTAACTTTAGTTATTTTTAGTAGCCGCGAGAGTGAATTCAAGTTCAAGGCAAGTAGTTATTCTCGTTTTATTGTATATGAGTTTGTAATTTCTAGATATTTTATGTCTGTGGGGATATTTTGAGATATCCGTTTTTATAGTTCGGGCACGCTACTAATTCACCATTATGATGTAACAAATTCGCTGTTTAGAGCTAGCTAGTTAGCTAGCTATCCGAAAAGGGCGGCCTTGAATTTTATTTTATTTATTTGGTTTTTTTCGTAACTTTAAATTATTAGATTCGCATATTTATTCGCGGTTTCCTATCAACGTGTGGTGGTATTTTTTATGTAAAAGATGATTCGATAATTTTTTTTTTTTTGCTAGGTTTGGTTGGTTGTTACAAATTTCTACGCAAAAAATACGATCATAATTTGGTTATTTTTGGGGTTTAGGCGTTTGTTCGCATTTTTTGCGATATGAGCTAATTTTCTTTTGTGGTGGTGTGCCATTACTTATTTTGTATGCGTGTGTTTGGCACTTTGTATAGGCATGTGCGTGATAATATGTATTTTGTTTTATTTAATTACACGATGAAATTCGAAAATAGGAGGAATAGCGATGGATTTTATTTTGCGAGCAACATAGAATTTGAAGCAGATTTTAATGACTGCCATGAAATGCCATTAATGATTTCGTTTCCTAACTAACTAATAAAACTAAACCGTTACACCGGTAATTAGGTGTGATCCTGACAATTCATGTCAAAGTTTAAAAGATTTATGTATTAAATTATAAAGTTGCTGACACTGGGTCTACACTACGCAAAATAGCTGAGACTTACTCTCGTATGATATTTTATGTATGTGTATGTTTTTTCAATGTAATGATAAATAATTATCAAACAAATATAATAACTGGGCATTTTAGTCTCATAATAATTTCTTCAAATGTCAAAAAATTCGTATCCGTAATTTTATCCGTTTTAAAATTTTAATTATTAATTTTAATTTTAAAATTAAGAGAAAATGAATAAACATGTAGACGTGTGTACATAAAAATGACACAACATAACCTTAAAAGCGTATTTTAATTTGACATTTCGTAAAAATTTCATGAAATTTTTTTCGTGATACAGCCTCCTGATAATTTGCTGAGTGTTTCAAAATTTGTATAACATACTTACACATACATGCATATAGATTTAATCGTATGAGAAAAACTCTTAGTAATTTTGCCTAGTGTAGGTAGACTCCTTGTGGGAAATATTTATTACAATAAAAGCTTAGAATAAATATTGCTATCAGGTTCGGGGCAAATTTATTCCCTAACCAGGAAAACACTAATCCTAGCAAGATTTTTGCAATAACTTTTTATTTGAGACATGTCTCCCGGAAGCATAAATGCGATACGCTATTCGCAATGTGTTTTATAAATATCCGCATTGCGGCAGATCCTCAGGAAATATACGCAATTCAATTGAAATTGATCTCTGCATTCAAAGAAATGACGATAAAAATTAGTGTGGAATCCTTTTTGCGATATGTCTACCGAAATCGTAAATGTGAAATGCTATTCGCAATGAGTTTAAAAAGTTAACGCTTTGCGATATAATTTCAGAAATTATACTCAATGCGATTGAAATGAATCGGTTTTTGAAGGGGTTGACAAATGCGTTGCGATTCATTAAAATTCGCTAAGGCATTACGATCATACTTTGAATATATAAATTCAAAGTATTTTCAATATTTTTGTGGTTTGGTTACTGCAGTCGGATGAGCATGAGACGGTCGAATCTTTTAATTCAAAGAATTAGTTCAAAACCAAACTTCCAACGTCTTGATAACCTCATCTTGATTTGATGTAAAAAAAACATTATCTGGCTATCCAGAATAACCCAAAATTTTATAATTAAATTTTATGAGTTGTGCGTGGGTGAGGTTAAAATTAATCTAGCGACAATATTTGAGAATCATATGAGATACACGGGCGAGTATATGCAGGTTATCATCTGGGTTTATAAAAGTTTCGATCTAGGATGTGCCAGCGATATACTATTACCATTGTCAGATTCGTTTAAAGTTAATCTGGCGATAACGATTATGAATTATATGCGATATACTGACGAATACGTGCAGGTTATCCTTTAGGTTTACGAAAGTTTCATTATAGGTATAGTACTACCGATATTCGACCGATTATCTTTAGGGCACCTCGAACATATTTGAAAAGATAAGCGCAAGATAAAGTAAAGATAAATTTCATAGTTTTTCGTGCATGGAGTCAAAGTTATTCGTGCGACAATATTTGCGAATTACAGGCGATATTGCGATTAGTCGCTCGATTCTACAGATATTCTACCGATAATCTGCGATAGTATAATATGCATCAACTTATTGATGTTTATTTATAAAATTCAAAAACAACTTTGACACATATAGTAATAACAACCAGTTTTGTACCGTATTGTCTACGCTGCGTAGTTTATTAATACTCTACATTGGTAGACAATATACAATGAAACTTCCATAACTCGAACCACCAGTAGCCAACCATTTGTATTCGATTTATTTTGTTGTGCAAATAGAAACTCAGCTCTAAAGTTGGTTGCCCCACCCGCCATTTCGGATATATGCCGCTTAGTCTTTGCTGTTTTATGACATTAGTCTCAGTTATTTATAAGCTGGCGTTCCGTGTGCATTGATTTTAAGAAATGAATGTCGATAAGCAACATTTACGTCATTCCATTCTATTCTGTTTTCAAAAGAAGAAAAAAATGCTATTCAAGCTATGGAATTGAGTAATAATCCGGCCATTCACAAATTATCGTCGCATAGCAAAAAACCGGACAGGGACCATGTTTCAACATCTAAAGTAACTTGTCCGTTACTAAACACACCTTTGATTACCGCTCATAACAGTGAAGCAGTTCTTCAGCCACGGTCATTCTTAAATATCTACTATCATAATTCAAATAGTATCCGAGCTAACTCAAAATCTCTGTATTTGTCAATTCTAGAGGAAGATTTTGATGTCATTTGCATTGTTGAAACGTGGTTAACAACTCATTTCAAAACAGAGGAGTATTCCCCATCATTTTATGCAGTTTTCCGGAGGGATAGGCACCTACAAAGGGACACATATGAAAAAGGTGGCGGTATTGTAGTTGCAGTCTCCAACAAATATTCCTCCAGTCCGATAACATTGACCAATTGCAATGCCGAAATTATTGCTGTACGTATTCAGATCCATTCATATTCGCTGATCATCTATGTCACACATATACCGTGTAATTCGAGTGTGTCAGTTTATCAAAGTTTTGTGGAAACTGTAAAATCAAATATTGCTCCACTTCTTCAGCCGGAGGATCGTCTATTTATTCTTGGAGATTTTAACATTCCTGGTATTGTATGGGAGTATGTTGATCACAATTTGACTCCTATTAACATGAACGATGTGATGGAAAATTTCATCTCGGAAATATTTTCGTTGGGGTTAAAGCAATGTTACAGTGTTATGAATAATAGTGGAAATGTGTTATATCTGGCTTTTGTACCTTTTGCTCATGAGGTGACCGTATCGACGTGTGAGGATCTGGCTGGATCGTCTAGTATTTTCCACTCTCCGTTGAATATTTCTGTTATGTTTGAATATTGTGAGTTAGTCAAAGAAAATTTTAATTCATGGACTTATAACTTTATTATTCGTTCATGTTAAGACATTCATTTCTTCCAAACAACATGGATTTTTTCCAGGTAGGTCAACTATTTCTAACTTAGTTTTTTTCACTAATTGTATTTCAAGTGCTCTTTTAAATGGTAATAATGTGCAGATTGTGTACACTGATTTTTGTAAAGCTTTCGACAAGATCGATCATGACTTCTATTGCGGAAACTTAATACATTGGATTGTAACTACTTGCCGGTTGATTGGGTTAGATCTTATCTGGAATCCAGAACTCATACTGTGAAAATTAGCAGTTTCACTTCAAGGATGATTGATGTTTCTTCGGGAGTCCTTCAAAGTAGCTATTTAGATCCCATGCTCTTCATTCTTTTCGTAAACGATGTGGTCAACTGTCTAATTTTTTTTGACATTCTCATTTATGCGGAAGATATACAAATTTTCAAAACTAGTTCATGCGCCAAGAATGCAATTGATTTTCAGTCCGACCTGACAAATTTTAATGCTTGGTGTACATCGCATAATTTGATTCTAAACATCTCCAAATGTAAAACAATGAATTTCACCCGCGGACTCTTATCCACTAGTTACAATTACTGTTTTGATGGTTGTATTATTGAAAGTGTTGATACTTTTAAAGATTTAGGTATAACCTTTACTTCGAATTTATCGTTTCATAAACATATTGAAGGTTGCATTTCTAAAGCGAATTCTATGCTTGGATTTGTTAAAAGGTTTTCTAAGGATTTTCATGATCCTTATGTGATTAAAACTGTATATGTCTCTTTTGTTCGTTCATTGTTGGAATATGGGGTTGTCATATAGAATCCGTTTTATAATAACTATTCAGATCGCATAGAAAGGGTTCAGAAGCGATTTTTAATGTACGCACTACGAAGGTTGCCTAGAGATACGAATGTTCCTGCTTTGATACTCCCAGCGTATCGAGGTAGATGTAAATTAATAAATATTGAGCCACTGTTTATTCGAGATTTATTAGTGTCTAAAATCGATTGTTCAGAAATATTGAGTTTGCTTGATATATATATATATATATATATATATATATATATATATATATATATATATATATATATATATATATACTCCATTACGTGTGCTATGCGATAAAGATTTCCAAATTAAAATGCCGTTTTGTAGGCAAAACTACGGTAAATGCGAGTCGGTTTATCATTCATCAGCTTCCTTTAATAAAGTACGGCCGGCTTTTGACTTTAATCTATCTAGAAGTGCATTTAAGGAATTAATATCGAAGCTTCTTTTGAATTATTGGTAACTTGTAAAATTTTAATTATATAATTTTTTAATATTTTATGTAAATAATAATGTAACCAGACATGTAAAGTTGGTAATAATAATAAATAAATAATAAACTGTTCGAATAAAACAAAAACCGCCAGTTGACATCTGCATGAAAAAAGCGGATTTTATACGATAATCCTAAACGGAGAAAACCATGGGTTGATTCACGCCATCAACATCAGTTGCAAGAATAAATATTCATGCCAAGAAAGTGTTACTGTGTGTCTGGTGGAATTGGAAAGGTGTCATTTACAACGAGCTTCTGGAATCTGGTCACAACTGAACGTTACCACACCCAATTGATCAAATTAAGTGATGCTCTAGAAGAAAAAGACCATTTACGGGCCTAGAAAGGCGGAAGGTATGATTTTTCTGCATGTCAATGCTCGTTCACATACAGCAAAATCAACTCTAGAACAATCTTTTCCTTAGGCTGAGACTTTTATTTGCATGCAACGTATTCTCTAGACCTGGCTCCTTCAGATTTCCTCTTATTCCGTTCGATTCCATCATATTTGAAAGACCAGCGGTTCACGAATGGCTTGATGACTATTTTGCACTAAACCACCAACTTTATATTGCGAATTCATTCATTATCTCTCTGATAATTGGCAAAAGACCATCGATACTCGGAGTAATGGCGAATATTTCGATAATTAATTTTTGTAACAATTATATTTTCAATAACGTTGAGTTTGACAAAAAAAGCGGAGTTTCTACTTGCATACCACCTAATAAAATTACACCAAGTTAATTCTATTAACCCGTTGCCACACACTTTTAAATTGACGACCGCGCTCAGAAACACAGTTTTTTCTTAACAATTGTTTATGACTGCCATGAAATTGAGCGTCATTTATATGTTTGGAAGTGAAAATCATCACATTTTCTCACAGTTTTTCCATGAAAACTCTCGACGGTCATTACGGTCGAGCAAATGATTAGTGGCAATAAATCATCACCAATCCATTTTTCATTTTCCACAACCCAGCTTTTTGGAAACAATTTCTTATTGTATTGTCTGCCAAAAAGGTCAATATTCGCAGTGTAGAATGTGGTTTTAGACTTTTAATAATGTCCTTCTTCATTGGTTGAAATTCTGATGCACTTCATTTGGATGGGGTGGTCGCATTTACCGACAAATAGAATGATTTGTCTTTTCTGACGCCTGAATATTTCCCATATCTCGGTAGTTATCTACCGTCTTTTTATTGGACCAATAACTAACTGCTGAGATTGAACTCTGTGAAATGCTCTGCGATTTTTACTGTTCCCAATGTTTTACAATTTTATTTTTTCAGATCCTCATACACTCGATCCTACTAGACAGCTAGTTCGATTTTTGCTTCGCTTGCCACCAAATCATTTCTCATTTTGAAAGCGAAAGTCTTATCAGGTAGACATTGAAAAAAACAACCTCGTTTCGTCACAGTTAAAGATATTTTGGGGCTGTATTTTTTAACATTTTTTGCATGTGTTCGTGTTTACTGAAGCACTCTCTCCACTGAACGCAATATTATGACGAGGTTTAAACTTATCCAGCCAACCTCTACTTGCTCTAATACCAGAAACGTTCAGTTTTCTCGCAAAATCTAGGGATTTTAATCTTATTAAAGTGCTACCCACTATTGCAACCATTTGTTGCAAGATTGCATTATAAATTTGTTGATACACATTTTCGCACTGGTATTAAGAAGTTTTTCCATTTTCACAGTTTTTTTAATATTTGTTGAGACCTTACTTGCCAGTAAATTAAACTTTGCAGCAACTTGTTTCCTGCGTGATCCATTATCCACGAGTGTAATTAACTCCAGCTTTTGTTCTCGGATTCAAATTTAAAAACGTGAAAAAAATTTGTGTACATTTTTGTACAGTACCATCTGCCACATGAGTATGGTTATTAAACAAATACTATATGTCAGCATTTTAAAGGAAAGATGTTTCCAATAAGAATATTTAAATTGCGTAATGAAAAAGGAAACAGCATGGAAAATGTATATACTGAAACGACTGTATAAAACGATTTAAAATGAGAAATTAAAAAGAAAATTCAACTTACTGGAAAGAAAATTGTTTGTTTTGTTTAGACGAATTATAGAAAATCTCGATTTAAAGAGCAAAAATTACAAGTCAGACGAAATTATTAATTCTTCTAGCAAAATATAAATTCGATATAAAGAAAAATTCGAATAATGCCAGTTCGATTTATGGAGGTTTGACTGTATGGTGAAAATATTTTTCACAAATGTCGAAAATTACTGTTTCTGTTAGCAATATCCAAAATTCTATGATTTATTTGCTAATAGAACCATTTCAAAGTGGCGAGCTTCATTCTTACTCCACATTTCGAAAGCTCGAGCTTTTTTAGGACAATTTCGAAAAAAAAAAACGATAAACAAAAGATAATTTCGTTAAAAAGTGGAACTTGATGCACAGTTAAGTTTCTAAATTAAACACAGAGCTGTCAAACTGTTTTGTAGTACAATGTGTCGCCCTCGATAGCAAAATAAGTAGAGCGCTTGCTGTGTAATTCGGGAGTCCCGAGCGACTGGGCGTTTTTAATGTACTATATGTTACATTATGTATTTTGTCTATATATCTCAAGCCATAGTTGTTGGCTTTTCTCCATAAATATTTAAGTATTAGGAAATGTTATCAGATACCCTTAAGATCAATGATTACATCAGTTTGCGCTGATTTACCGATAATAGATATGCGAGAAATAAATTTTGATCTATCTCTATACCGAGTGACTATTGAAAAATGGTTTATGCTAATAATCTTGAATTTGTAAACAAAATAATTTAATTTTGCTAACGGTCTATCACTTATGGTTGTCCGAAAATCGGTTAGCCAAATGGTAAGAGGACCATACTTGAAAAATATTTTAGTTTATATATGATGAGCCTAAAAGCTTGAATTTCAAAATTTTGATATATCAAAATCTCGCTATTCGCTAAATATTAAGAAATGTATCTACATTTTAATTAAGAACTCGGCTATTTCTTGACCGGTCATTGGAAAATTTAGAATAATGGGATGTTATTTGCTTTTTTTCAATTCAATTTCAATTTTTAAAGAATTTTTGGAATTATACCAGGTTCAATGGAACTTTGCCATTCCTCAACCAATAATTGTCAAATATGAAATCAAATATGAAATTGATTGGGATTCTATTGCTGATGTTCTATTTCTATTTGAATTTTGAACGCAGTTTCGAAAGGGAACGGTTCGCTTATCCTAAGAAACATTCAAACTACCGTAAATTCTAAACCACATTTTACAAAAAATTAAAATTCCATTTACCAATTTCCATAACATAAAAATAAAAATTCTAAAATTTCAATAGCGTAAATCCCAAAATTTATTTATTTTAGAAGAAATTCCAATTTATTAATTTCCGTTATTTCATGAGATCAGATTGATTATTGTGCCAAATGGCACAGTGGTTAATGCTTTGGCGTTTGGATCGGGAGGTACCGGGTTTGAATCGCGATAGGGGTTGGATGCAAAAGGAAATTTTCATCAACAGAACTACGACCCCCTATCGGCGTGCAAAACTCATGGGCCGACCCATCTTCCATGTCCAGTATAGGCTGGCATGGAGCTATGCAATGCGCAGATGGTATCTTAAATCGGCCCTATAGCCGCACGTCTTCGATTTGGCAGATTATGCGTAAAGTAAGACGGAAAAATAAACCGCGAAAGAGCAGGGAGTGCTTCGGTCCCAAAACAGATGGCATGGATTTAAAAAAAAAAAAAAAAAAGATTGATTAAATCTTGTTGTGATTCTACAAAACAGGGTCGGGTTTTGTGGAATACCACACTAACAAACTTGTATATGGTATAGTCATTATAAATAAGAACTGTAACGGTTTAAGAAAATTACAAGATACCGTTGAATAAACCTTAATCGAAGATGTTCTAATTATAAATTATAATAAAATTTGCAAAAAAAAAAAATTCCATTTTATGTCCATGAAAATATGACGCGCCTATTTCCATGGGCATAAAAAGTAATTTATTTTGGAATTTTGTGAAATAGAATTTTGAAATTTAGCACAGGAATTTTATTTTTTTGGAATCATTTTATTGGAATTTTGGTTTCTGGAATTTTGTTTTTTAGAATTTTGGGTTTGGAATTTTAGATTTGGCAAATCGTACCCAACCCGAAATTTAGTTTTTTGGAATTTTATTTTTTAGAAATTGTTTTATTTGAATTTTGGTTTATGGAATTTTGTTTTTTGGGATTCTTATTATGGTATCTCGTTTTTGGAATTTTAGGTTTGGCGAATCGTACCCAACCCATTATGGGAACGGTCGGTTATTCAAATAAAAAATTCCAAATGACCTAAATTTCCAAAATCTCAATTAAAAGAAATATAAAATTTCATTTTACAAAATACCATAACATAAAATCAAAATTAAAAATTCCAATTGAGAAAATTCTAAAGTTTATTTATTTTAGAAAAAAAAATTCCATTTGCAAAATTCCATTTTTTCATTAGTTTAATAATGCAAATATTATTTCGATTTTATATAATTTTATTATGCATTTCGCAAAAATTATAATTGATTTATTTCAATCAATTTAATTATCATTATTTACTTATTCCAATTATGTAATTAATTTTAATTTAATTGTTCTTAACAATTATTACTCAAATATGATTCCCATTGTTTACCAGATTGATTAACGCTAGTGGTGATCCTAGAAAATAGGGTTGGATTTTTTGAAATACCAAACCGTTCCCCTACAGTTCCTTGTGTATGGTATAGTCATTAATAAATAATTACTGCCACAGTTTTAACAAATTACAAGTTACTGTTGAATAAACTTTAATCGACGATTTTCTAATTAAAAATTAAATAAAAATCCTGAAAAAATCCCATGGCCATAAAATGGAATTTTTTTGGAATTTTTAAAATTGGCATTTTGTATAGGAATTTTGTTTTTTTTTGGGATTTTATTTTTAGGAATTGTTTTTATTGGAATTTTTGTTTCTGGAATTTTGTTTTTTGGAATTTTTATTTCGGAATTTCGTTTTTGGAGATTTGGACTTCGCACATCGTACCCAACCCAAAAATTATCTAACGATTTCATTTTGTCGGGTTGGTATCAAAAGGTCAACAATTTCATTAGCGAAAAAAAATATCCCAAAATGTTATCCCGAAAATAGTAATCCAAACAAAAATCTCAAAACTCATAATACTAAAAGTATATTTAGCAAAAAAAAAAAAAAAATATTTCGAACACAAAATCTCGAAAAAAAAAACTATCAAATTTAAAATCCCAAAATTTACCGAAAATAAAACCAAATGAGTCGAAATCTGCGCGCGCAGATTCCGACTCATTTGGTTCTGTTTTCGGAAGATTTAGACCGCGCGCACCCTTCATATTTACATGGCATAAAATGGAATTTTTTTGGAATTTTGTATATTGGAATTTTGTTTTTCTGAAATTTCATTTTTAGTTTATTGGAATGCGCGCGCAGATTCCGACTCATTTGGTTCTGTTTTCGGAAGATTTAGACCGCGCGCACCCTTCATATTTCCATGGCATAAAATGGAATTTTTTTGGAATTTTGTATATTGGAATTTTGTTTTTCTGAAATTTCATTTTTAGTTTATTGGAATGCGCGCGCAGATTCCGACTCATTTGGTTCTGTTTTCGGAAGATTTAGACCGCGCGCACCCTTCATATTTACATGGCATAAAATGGAATTTTTTTGGAATTTTGTATATTGGAATTTTGTTTTTCTGAAATTTCATTTTTAGTTTATTGGAATTTTAGTTTCTGGAATTTAAATTTTGGAATTTTGATTTTGGAATTTCATTTTTAGAGTTTTGGATTTGGCAAATCGTACCCAACCTATTACAAGATATCGTTGAATAAACCTTAATCGAAGATTTCAAAAAAAATATAAGAAATTTTTCAAAATAAATTCCATTTTAAGTCGCTGGAAATATGAAAGGCCTTTCATATTTCCAGTGGCATTAAATGGATTTTTTTGAAATTTTTGTATATTAGAATTTTGTAATTTGGCTTTTTGTATAGGAAATTTTGTTTTTTTGGAATTTTGTTGTTTGGAAATTTTTATATTGGAATTTTGGTTTCTGGAATTTTGTTTTTTGGAATTTTGATTTTGGAATCTCGTTTTTGGAATTTTGGATTTGGCGAATCTTACCCAACCCATCCTTAAAAACTTGTTAATGGTACAGTCATAAATAAATAAGTACTGAACTTGTTTTACGAAATTACAATAAATCGTTGATTAAAATTTCATCGTAGATTTCTTAATTATAAATTATAATACAATACAAAAAAAAATACGGTACGCTCTGTTCGGTGACATAGCCGCAGAGGTTATTAGGCGTTGAACTACTCTACTCATATAAAAGTAAGTATTTTTTTAGCAATAAAAAGATAATTTTTGAAACATTTTATTATTTTACATAACATTTTTATGTAGAATTGGCCTGTGATACGAAAAGTAACAAACCAATGAAAGAAGTTCTAGAGTTATTTTTCTAGTGCTTGACAAATCTATGTAAGTATTTCCTAATGTACTTGGATAATTGGTTGGAACCATATCTAGATTGAAACGATGCTTCATAACATCTACATTAAAGTCACCCATTGAAATTATTGGAACCTCTTTATCCACTGTAAACCGTTTATCAATTAATTTTGAACTTTCTGTGTATTTCACTAATGCCACAAATAAGCACTTATTTAAATCGACCTCTTTAGCATGCGGATGAATGTAAATGGAACCAAGTATAAATTTTGACGAAACGTTCAAAGTAACACTAGACCAACATCACCAACTGAATCGATCAACTGTCTTCTAACATTAATATAAAACTCAATAGGCTGACAATCTGCTACACTATTGAAATTTCTATAAATTGCTACTCCATTTGCTTTACGCAGTTTATTTATTAATTTCGATCGAGGAGTATTGTTCATGTATGATTTCAATTCAAATCCTCTAATTTTAATCGGTTGGTCTTCGTACATCCAAGTCTCACTCAGAGCAAGAAAATCAGACTTTGATAATATCTCGTCAGTTTCAATATGTAAGTGATGAGCAACTAAACTTTGAACGTTTAAGTTAACTATAACCAATAGTTTTTTAATTAATTAATTAATTTTTTTTTGCCGTTTTTATTTTCATTTATACACGCTACTCCCATATTAGACGCTACTCCCATATTTTGAAAATATAAACGTGTATGTAGACACCAAAATCGCGCTCGCGTTTTCTTAGATTGCATACTTGATGGACGTATTTCTACGGCAATAAGTTCCATAAGTTGTATGCCCATTGAAATAAGAAAGGCCTTTTATATACATATTTTGAAATTTTGTATAAAGGAATTTTGTTTTAATGGAATTTTTGCTTGTGGAATTCTATGTTTTAGAATTTTCATTTTGAAATTCTGGATTACGTGAACCATACCTAGCTCGTTTTGGGATTCGACTATGCTGATCTAGGCCATTTCTTATCTAATTATGGTTATATTTGATATGTAGAACTTGAATGGGATTTTAACGTGAATTTTGAATGAAGTTCTGGCATTCAACTATTCTGCATGGAGTTTGGCCAATTCTTAAATGATTATTGTCAAATTTGTTATTCAGAAGCGGATTCTAAAATTCAGCAATGATGAATAGAACTAGGTAATTGACTAATTATAGTCAATTTTGATTTAAATAGCAGGATTGTAAATCTAACAGCAATTTTAAAGAGGGTGTAAATGTTAAATTACATTATTCATAAAAAAAATCCAGTTTTTTTTTAACACGACCATAAAAATACCTTTCAGTAAAATAATTTCTCTCTCTCTCTCTCTCTCTCTGGCACTATACATCCCATCAAGGGATTTGGCCGCCTCAAATGAGGTTTCATAATCATATTTTCATTTCGGATAATGAGTGATTAATTCATTGATCCTGAACCAGCCGTGAAATTTTTCCTTGTCACCACCGGGAATCGATCCCGGGACCTCCGGTCGCTGGAGCGACCATGCTAACCACTTTGCCACCGGGGCGGCTAGTAAAATAATACTGTTATTAATCCACAAGATCCGAATTATCGGTTGAGAAATGGATTTGTTTTATTCCCTATAACTGAGTGCTTTACAAACCAAATTTGATCTTAATTTTTTAAGAAAGAAAGAAATGGCCTAGATCCGTTTATTTTGACCAAAATTCAAAATTTCTTCAATCGTTCATGTTACAATTCCAATTTTCCTTGATTTGGATTCATCAATTATTTTATGCATTTTCTACATTGTACTGTCTTGACGCTTAACGCTTTCTATAATTGAGGTTTTGAAAAACTGAAAGGACAAACGACCCCAACTAAGTACAAATGTACTGCAAAAATTATTGGCGCAGTCGGATGGAATATATTTTCAAAAGATAATTATAAAATTGGACACGATTCTAAATGGTGTGCCATCGAATCTAGAAATATATACAGATTCTAGCTGACATTTTATGGAAGGTAAAGCATAGACATATTTCTAAGATTTAAGTAAAGTATATGTGTGAGATTTGTTCTATTCTAAAATTATAATTAAAAATTAAGCATTTTTGAAGGATTTCAAACATATTCCATCCAATTCTGGAGATGTCCACGGGGTTTCAATAATATTTTCAAATAAATCATCCATATATATATATATATATATATATATATATATATATATATATATATATATATATATATATATATATCTACTGGGATGGGGGCGAGCTAAATATATTTGGGATCCTAGAGATGTCCACGGCTTACACCTATATTTTTAAATAGCGCAGAATATTTTCGAAGCGTGTTTAATCTGTATTTAATTCCTAATGATGTTTGATTTGTATTTGACAAATTGAAACATTAAACGAAATTTGATTATTTTCAATAATTTATACCGTCAATCCTAGAGGTGTTCACGGGGTTGTTTCCAATAGCTCGACCAGTGGCACAATTCTTGTTTTCCCTGAAAATAGGGAACTGGGAAATATATTTTCATAGCGTTTTTGTCCCAATTATATTGTTCTGGTCTACTGAAGCAATAAGTTTAGTGCAAAAATTTTCAAAATAAAGTTAATAGGGGATTTTTTGTTCCACAAAACTTTTATAGGGATATTTTCTCATTTAACTTTGTTTCGAAAATATTTGCACCAAACTTATTGCCTCAGAAGGTCAGAAAAAAACAATTTAGACAAAAATGTTACAAAAATATTTTTTCCCAATTCCCTTTTCCCAGGGAATAGTGCCACAGTAACCTAAAATTTTAGCGAACGTACTCGTATGTCGATTTTGATGAACGAAATAAAATTTAAAAAATGTTAACAAATTTCTTTTTTTCATACCGCCGGCCCTAGAGATGTCCACAGGTTCTCACCCACATTTTCGCATAGATTACAAATTATTGCAACGTTATAGTGATTCGCATACGACGTTAATGAACTTTTCTGCATCTATAATAGAATTCATGTTTTCATTTGTACTGCCATTACCGCAGAGATGTCCTCGGAATACGGTCTTGTCTACATTTTCGAGAGCTTATGATATTTTCTATCTATGATGTAAAATGGGTCAATTGTATTGAGTAACAATGATTTTTTTAATTTTAACGTTTCGTGATTTTTGAATCGGATTTTATGATTTAGAATACGATGCACGTCATTATAACGATGAGGTGTTGGCTACCTGTAGTATGTGGAACTTTATTTTTAGGTTTTCAATGTGTTCCTGGGGCAACGTGGATAACACAATGATGTCGTCCAGGTATAGCACAGACAGGTATTTCCTTGGTTAAATTCAATCTGGTAAAATCCAGATGCTAAGTCCAAGATAGTAAAATACGTACTCTTCTCATTAAACTTGCTACTAGACGCCATTTAACCCGGTAGCATCCGAATTTTTTGATACTATCCAAATCGGTAAGGTCCAGGGGGAATAGCTAGGTCTAGCTAGAATAGTCATGAACTGTTTTGCTACCTCAGCCTTAAGTACGTGTGGATAGCGGCAGCTCTTTGTGAATATTGGCTTTTCATCCTTCTAAGTTAATCTTATGTTTGACCTGATTAATGAACATGAGCTGTTCTGCGTTCTTTTGAAATATATTTTCGTAATTTTTTATGGCTTTCCTCTCTTCGCTGTTACGTCCTCTACTTGGGCGTAATGGTTGATACTTTGGTTTGTACCTTCGGGTATTAATAGATTTACGTGGAGGATTATTGGTTTGAGGTATATTCATGCATTTTCTATATTAACGGGTACAATTTAAATAAAAGGGGAATAGTTATTTTTTCAGTTATAATCCGATGGGTCTTTGATTTTTACTTTTTAATGGAATGTGTATTGAACAAGGTTTTAACTGTAGTCGGTCAGTTTTAATTTCCATAAATAATCCTGAATGATTATTTATGGTTAGGTGTTCGATTGGTTGACTGAGGCTTCTAGATGAAAATTCTCGTCTTAAATTCCTCATTTGTGCCTAACGCTGGATAGTAATTTATTTGTACAATATCTTGAACTGGACATTCATTGTTCATTTAGTTCCGAATGAAATGTGGGTTGCATATCAGTGGGAGAAGTTGATTGAGGGGGAGATACTTCGTAGTATTCTTGATAACCCGAATATGACGAACAGTTATCGTAAGAATTATATTCAATGTTGAAGAGTTCCTGCGATCTAAATTTCGGTGGTGCTCTTTGCTGGAATCTCATAACTTCACTAACTTCAAATTTCGCAGATTGATGTGATTTAGGTGTTAACAGGTATCTGTTTGATGGTATTGGGTTTTGTTGGATGAAAGGACGATCATTATAGTATATTGACGTTGAGTAAAAGGATTCTTTTAGAATGGTTGATAATTGTATTGTTTGAAATTATGGTTTGAATTATGATATTGATAAGGTTGGAATTACATAGATAATCTAGAAAAGGGTTTCGGGTGTTCTAATGGTTTCATTTTTAGGTAGCTTTTGTTTTGTTAGATTAGAGGTTTACATGGCTCTTACCATTGGCTCTAACGAGCCTCCGCGTTCGGTGAGAAATACGGGCAGAAACACCGAATTGTACCAATTTCGTTTTACAGAAAGTAGTACATCTCTATGACCATCCATGGGTGTATTTAATGGAGTTTGCGTTATATACGCCGAAGGATTCGACACCAAAAGGAAAGCAACAAAAGTAAAGCGGCCTATATACATTCCCACCAAAATATAGTACCCCCTGATGAATGGTATACAAAATTGCGTATACACAGTGTTGCTATATTTAGGCCTTTAAACCTTTTATAATTTTATTTATTTCACTTACCACACCAGTATGAAGTTTATAATTTGCTAGATGTTATCATATTGATATATAGTATACGCGCATTTAGTTATTGAATTGTACATATATACGTAAATGGAATAGTTTTTTTTTTATTAGAAAATAACTATTATCAGTCAAACACATATAACAACTGAACATACAGAGACAAAAACGTAGTAATTTTGTTGGCGTTTTTTATTTTTCACAAAACACTTTTCTAATTATATAGATTTGTGTAATTTATGGTATTGTGCAAGCTTTTTGTGGGAATGGGTGCGGTTTATGCTTTCGTTCAATATGTCGAACGTGTTTATTAAGCGGTTTTAATTTTTTATGTGTAAGCAGATTTTCATTTATTGCTAATTGTTTTAATATTTAATAAAACGTTTTATTGATGGATTGCATATGATTGACAGTGGTGATAGCAAAAATAGCTGGGGTGGGTTTCACCGTGATCAAATCTAGTTCCTCCCACAAAATCCCTAAAATTTTTGTAGACTCCATTTAATAAACCAATAAATTGGACAATCGGAAAACTATAAATTTTAACTTCGATCGTTAGCGCCAAGTTACTGAGAATTCTAAACGGCTCGAGAATAGCTGTATACACTTTGGATTTTGTTAGCTTATCTTGTATATTTAATTTGGAGAATTGAAGTGTTTTCGGGACCGATCGTCAAAAAAATTTCGTCGGAAATGCCTTTACGTGCAACTGCCTTGAAGTTAAAGGCCTTGAACCGAAATCATTTGCGATGAGCAATGTCATCAATCAGTTTTTGGCATTAACTTTTCATACTAATATTGACTTTAAACTTAAGTGGAATTTCCATACCAGCAGTCTACAAAAAATTCTGTGGTATGGTTAATGCTAGCTGAAAATTGTAGCCAGGAAATTTTTACCTCAGGTTTTATTGACCTGAATATTAAGCCACTTTTGATTATCTATTATCGTCTATCAAAATATATTAAGATCACTGGTCTAGAATACAGCGTTAATGAAACAGCTGCATTCATTAAATCTAATATTTGGAAGATAATCCGTAAATATTAAATCCTGCTATCACCGAACATGATTTTATGGTGAAATGACTACTACTCCTTAATTGCTTGGCTTGATCCGAAATTCATAGGAATGAACTTTATAGAACAACTTTGTACTCAATGACAATCTCAGCAGCTTGCACTTTGTAAGACTTCGTTTAGGATCTAAAGAAAAAGGGGAATACATATAAAGCTAACTTTTCGACAAGACAAGGTATAGTTATCAAAACGAACAATATTGACCAATTGCTAATGATATATTTAATCAAGCAACTATTCACTATTCACTATTTATTTCAGATATTGCAATATTATCGGTAGTGTCAATATCACCTCAACTGTTGTTAAGATCATTCAGTCGCGTCTGACAGTATATATCTTAACTTTGGTCACTTCAATGCTCAAAGTGTAAATGTAAGAAATACCGGCAACATGGATGGAGTGCTCGATCTTTTTGGTGTCAGAAAATCCAGTTTGTGTTATTGGAAATTTATTTAAATTTAAGACGGTTGTTGGTCGGTATGGTGTATACTCCAAAACCATCGATTTACCGGTATCGTCCAAATCTTGTAGCAGTATTGGAGAATCTTTCTACTCAATATGAAGATTGCGTTATAATGGGTGATTTTAACGCAGATGTTTGGTACTCCAACAATACTTCTGTTTCCAATTTCCGTAACTTACTAGCTGAATTTGACTTGCAGTATTATGATAGTGGAGTTCCCACACATTTGTGGATTGAACAGTTAATGTCCATCGTGCATCGATCCTGCTATTACAAATCGGCTCGATGGAATTATGAACTTTTCTCAAAACGACATGCCTGCGGAGTGTTGAAACACGATTTTATATTTTTTTTTCTTACGATATACTAATTGGTACGTATCAATTTTATAAATCAACTACCCCTGATGTTATATACTTGAAATCCTCAATTCAATTATTGTGGACACTTTTTAGAGGTTTATTCCTCTTCAAAAATTTGTATCTGTTAAAAGAGATCACTCGTGGTTTAGTAATTAGGGATTACTTCAAGCGATTTAACACACCTAAACTAACCACAAAAAGTTTTGAAAGCGTGTAAACTACGCGGGATGTCTACATCGGAGAACATAGATATCCTATATGATTTAAATCCTATAAACTCAAGCTACTTAAGCTACTAGCCTCGTTGCCAAAAATATGGAACTCATCGCGAAGGTGTTTGACTCGGTTAGTTGAGTGTTATTAGTTGCAAATCTCACTGAGCAATCTGCTTTTTCCTCATCTGCAGTAGTGCTGATTTCTTCTTATCTTTGCGGTTGAATGCAATACATTGAATGGGTAATAATTCTAACACTGCTCCCATTAATATTGTTGTTCTCTTTATTGCTGATGATGTACAGCTATATCTTGGGGGAAAATCTTTTGCCAAACCAGACATTGTTAGTCATTTGAATAGTGGATCTTGAAAACGTGCGGTACGATGGGCTGATATAGTAATCAACTTCGCCTCAATCCATCCAAGTTTAAATGTGGGTTCGTTTTCTGAGTTGCACTTTAAAAAAATATCTCAAGTTGTTCATATTAAACTTTAAATCATTATCAGGATTTGATAACCATTGAAATTGTGTAATTCAACTTCTAATTCATTAAAGGCTTGGTAATGATTACATATCAGCTAGTCCAGGTTGTAAAGCGACAAGTTTTATGGTATCTTTTATTCCTCGTGTAACCGTACTAACCTTTTATGTCACGAACGATTTATCCAATGTAAAACAAACAGTACATAAGCATAAGTAAACATTGGAAATTATGAAAATAAATAAAACTGTAGTGAACGATAATTTTAAGGTGAAAATCGTGCTTTAATTGCAGTTTCTCAAATTGTAGTGAACCTTGTGAGAATGCGTTAACCCTGTAATGGACATTATTTTATAATAAAACCGAGCTTAAATTAAAAATCGAAATGTTGCTATCAAAATTGCTTTATTAATATTAATTTGATAGTGAAAATTGTAGCGTGATTAAAACTACCGATCGTGATTAACATTATATCGTGATTGCATTAGAAACAATAAAGGTAGGTACACATTTGTTTTATATTGGATCAATCGCTCGCTTCATTTATATCAAATAACAGTGACATAAAAGGTTAAGAGTCACTTTGAAATTTATTTAACCATGGAGAGACGTTTACGTGATCGGGCGGTTGCACAAATTAAATCAATTTTGTATTTTACACGAAGAATAAAAATACCACAAAACTTGTCGCTTTACAACCTAGACTAGCTGATCTATGTAACCACTTCCAAACCATTAAGAAATTGGAAGATGAATTACACAATTTCAATGATTATCAATCAATTCAATATATAGGTTGATCAAAGGTTGCTACAAATGGCGATATTAATCAAACATTAAATGAATTTGTTGAACAACAATGGATATTTTACGAAGGTATCAAAATATCACATTCGGTACACGTACCTAAATTAAATATTAAACCATTTACGGGAGACAACAAGCAATGGCCTTCTTATCGAGACATTTTTACAAGTGCGGTTGACAATAAATTAACGATAAATTAGAAGAGGTTCATAAACGAGGAGAAGCGGCGGCGTTGTTAAGACATATCATATCCACTGAATAAATTTATTAAGAAGCTTGGAAGAAACTTGAAACCAAATATAACAAAACAAAATCAATTGTTGCTGAATTGATACAAACGTACCTTAATATAAGATTATGTACTCGTGATAACTTTAGAGAGTTAAGAAAACTTTGTGATCAGTCGAACGAGATCATACGAGCTCTTCGTGCACTGGATTCAGAACATGCGAAAAGAGACCCGTGGTTAATTCACATTTTACTGAATAAAATCGATGATGATTCAAGGCAATTGTGGGCCGCAGCAACTGTAAACAATCCAAACCCGTCATTTGAGCATTTTACAGGATTTTTGAATAATAGGTGCAATGCAATGGAATCCTGCTTACAAATGGAAACAAAGTCATCTCACAGAGTAGCAGGCTCACATCGCAAATCCACCAATCCATTTAACATCGAAACACAATCACTCATTAAGGCTTGTATAAATTGTAATAAGGAACATTGGTTGCACAAATGTCCAAAATTTTGATTTAAAATCTCGTTTTGTGTTGGTAAAGTCAAAAGGCTTATGCCAGAATTGTTTATAGGTCGAGGTCACTTTTCTAATAGTTGTCAATTTAAAACCAGCTGTTTAATTTGTCGCAAGAAACACCAAAGTCGCAAGACCAAATAGTTCAACTACTCATCCATGCATATATACCGGCCGTCCATTACCTCCAGATAATCAATCACATGGAAACAACAAGATACCTAACAAAATGTTACATACATCATTGCCAAATTGTACCAATACATCAACAAATCACATACAAAACGATAATGATGCATCATGTTCAAAATCCACATCCTAGTATCCGTTCCAGCAGGAACAGGATAAGGAATGACTTCACTTGTATCTAAAACAGTATAAGATAAAGTTCAGTTCGCTGATCCATATTTCAATAAATCCAGTACCACTGATTTATTGGTTGACATCGAATTCGTCTTCGAGATTCTAGGAACTGGGATTTAAAACCCCACGAATAAAACTAGGTGTATCATTTAATAATTCAATTTGTAGTTTTTATAGTTTTTGAGTGGAAATTATTTATTCCCTTATTTCACATGAGTTTTCTGAGATGGATGAATTTGACCGAAATTTTGATTCCCTCGTTCCTAGTGTTAAATTAAAATTTGTATTGTTGTGAATTTAAATACTTTTAGATTATTTTTAGTGTTTCTGTTACCTTGTTAAAGTTACCCGAAAATCGCCAGTCGAAAATAAAAAAAATGATAATGCAGATTCTGTCTTGGGTTTGACAGCCAAACATAAAAATTCAACAACGTTGATTTAAGAAAAATAATTGTTTCCTTCATTTTATGTGCTTCTTATGTCTACTCCAGACCAATTCTGAAAAAATTTTGATGGGGATACGGGGGTGAAATTTGATATGATTTCTATAGTTCAATTTTTGCAAAATTTATTAAATGGCCTGGCGCATCGCCATCAGAATTTCTTTAAAATTGGACTTTTGTTAACAGACATTAGGGTCTATCAAATGGCCATAGTGACATCAATGCGAATTTAGGTTAAATAAGAGTGCGAGGTCATTCAATGAATTTTTCAGAAATAGAACTATGAAAATTTTGTCAAATTACACCCATACGTATCCCCATTTGAATTTCGTTAACCAGTTTCATTAACCGGTTAACTTCGTTTCGCAAACGGGGGTGCAGTTTCGCTAATACAATATGTCTCCACAGTAAGGCCGAACTTAACCAATATGATGGCCTATCTAGTGACCATAATGGCATCGATGACAAGGCATGCTAATCTAGAACGAATTAGCGAAATTTTGAAAAATTGCACCCCTGTTAGTCCAGTAAATGAAGTAGGAAAAAAAGGCCAACCTATAAGTTATTAGTTACAATTTTCATTTTCTGGTGATAAGTGGCATTTGGTACCTCATTAAAAATGAGACCGAGTTTTCAAGAAAACATTCTGTTGTAGGGCGAGAAAATGGCCGGCGAATATCTCCCAAAATATGGTAGTTAGAGATTTTTTGTCCAGTCAGATAAGAATTGACGATCAGTTAATTTTCTACAAAAATAGTCCTCATGATTTTTTTTGCAACATTAATATTTTTTGTAAAAAGACGGGTTGAAAAATCCAAAATTTTGAGACTCATGAAATATGCAAGTTTATTACAAAATTTAAGATGGGGTGTTGCAAATACATTCATTTTCAATGTTTTGGACTGTGGAAACCAATTGTAGATGGTGCCACTACAATCCATCCACTGGCAAAATCCTCGGGGCCATAAAGGGGAAACGCCGTAAACCATGTAATTTTCTAGAAATTTTTTGTTCCCGAGCGTCTTGTTTTTCTCGGAGATGAGGGCTAAAGTTATACCTATTAGGAAAGCAGACCATAAGATTAATTACAGCAGGATGGAGCCCAGGTATGAAGATCCAATTCTTGGGATTTTTCTGCAGCATATGTAAGGGTGGTAAACATTTTGTCCTCGTTACTTGGCGAATGATTAACAAATGGCAAGCATATAACTTTACTTCTTTGATAAGGCATATTTTCGGTTAGTTTCCCCATACCCGTTCCACCCTGAAGTCTTCCAAACCTTAGCTCTACCATACAGCCACAAGAAATCCGCATTATCAATATTGGCAATACTGAAATCTGGAATATCAAGGGCTGCGGCAATTATTTTTTTGTACCCGATCTCGTTGCCCCATCATCAATTCTCAAGCTTATTTTATACTCATCAATGACTTGCTCATCGACATTGTCAATATCGCGTATTAAGGGCTGTTTGGCTACGTAACAATCTTCGGGCGTGACAGATAGAATTCCTCCCAATCCATGAAATTCATTTTTTCCGTCAATCGTATTTGTGTTAAAGTCGCAATTGTCAAACATGAATTGAGCAAAGGAACCTTTCTTGATTTTTGGGGGTTTTAACGTACATTATACTATTTTGATACTTCATAACCTCCGAATAAGACACGCAATTTCCCAATTGAGAAAGGATATCGATAAGATTTCGAGAACCAAATTTTCGAAAAATCATTACACCCAAACCGAGCTAAGTGCAACGAAAAAAAAAACTTCGATCGAGCTGTCACCATTATTGCATGACTGATGCATTTTCGTTTTAGAGAAGCGAGATCTTTATTTTTATCGGTCAAAACAATCTTCTTAACAAAATACTGTAAGTTATCTGGGACACTATCATCCACTTCGGCCAGGAGGCAGTCACTTGGAGGATACATGGCCCTATCACGTGGAAATACCAGCATGTGGCGTCGAATAATTGCGATATCGCGTTTCAAATGGGACCTAAAAAATTCGTATAGCTATTAGATACAATACTTCTAATCAGCCGCTCCAAAGTGGTCCCGGAATACTCGGAAATGGATTTATTTGACCGACTCTCGTGACATCCTTTAGGGTTTGGAACATTGTGCCTTTTTCACAAATAAACGGGAGGAAGTCAAGGCAATTTTAATGGAAGCGGGAATTGAATAAACAATATTTTTTGGAGCGGAAGTATATTTTTTGGAACGGCGGAAGAAATGAAAGTAATGAAATTATAGCACTTAGAACTCGGGTTTACCCCACGTATCAATGAGATGACTTTATATACATTGATGGAAAGGTGAGAATTCCATCTTTACACTAGTCAAGGTGTCAAAACGTCAGAAATAACGAGCCGGGAGAAAAAAGCCACGAAGCCTCCTTGAGCACGCGTTTTCCAAATTTATTGGAAAATGGCCGATTATATGAAAAAAATTGCACACCCGAAAAGTAGACGTTCTCAGCTTTCAAATGATATGTAATAGAGACCAATCCGATCATGTATGAATTTTTAATTGGTGGTTGTTTACAAAATCTCCCGCGCTCCAAAAACAGCAAAATATTGGGATTCAACAAACAAAGTTTTAATCTCTCTCTCTCTCTGGCACTATATATACCATACAGGGATTTGGCCGCCTCAAATGAGGTTTCATAATCGTATTTTCATTTCGGATAATGAGTGATTAATTCATTGATCCTAAACCAGCCGTGAAAAATTTTTTCCTTGTCACCACCGTGAATCGAACCCGGGACCTCCGGTCGCTGGAGCAAGCATGCTGACCACTTTGCCACCGGGGCGGTTTGTTTTAATCACAATGACAAAAAATTAGATTATACAAATTGTTACAGGCTGGCTACTGCCAACCTGCAGATTTTCACTAAGCTCCTGCAGAGGCCTCCACGGTGATGTTTTGCCGGCTACGTTCTCAGCGAGAAGTGCGAGGGTCGTGGGGTTTGAGGCATGCAGGGCTCCTGGCCTACACCGTGATTAACAGAAAGTTGGGGAAACGCAAATAATAAATAAAAACCGTAGTTCCGCCGAAATTCGTCGGCCGGAACTTGAGGAACGAACAGCAGGTAATCAAAATAATAAATAAATAAAAATAATGATAACGAAAGAGGTGCCCTGGTGCGCGCATCCATCCGAATTCAAACGGGGCCAAGCCCTGGTTACGGAATCGGATGCGGGCACCAAGGGACCGCAAACACTAAACCGACACAGAGGGAGTCTCCGCTCCCATCATACCGACCGAAAAATAATTTAATAATTCATTTTATTAAACAAAAACAAAGAGAAACAACTCCCCTTTCCCCCCGTACCACGCCAAGAGAGAACGAGAGAGAGAACAGCAATACGCATCGAGCGCGCACCCGTTGTGCGGCGCTCGATCACAAAAATCAAAATTTAAATTTAAAAAAAATAAAAATGTAAAAAATATAAAATAAAAGGAAATAAGAATATAAAAAAAAAATCGTACCTTGAATACTACAAAACAATTAATGTTGCGGCCTTATTGCCGTTACCGTTGCGGCAGACCACCGTTAAATAAACCAATAGCCGGTTGGCTACCCCGTTGCAAACTACTACGGCTGGCCTCAACTGGCCGCCGGATCCGTCCACTGTTGCCTGGTTCGGCAATATCAAGGTTGGGCGTTGCCTCGCCTTACAAAAAATCAAAAAAAATTTGAGTGGCCTCAACTGGCCACACGTATGTACCGGTTCGGCGCTCTTCGTCGCCTTATTATCGCCGCCGCTGTGCCGCCCGGCACAGGTGCTTTTCCTTTACGGTGTCTCCGACACAGGTGCTACTCGATCAATTACTCCGATGGGCCACCCGTTATGTTGCAGGGCCTTTCCCCGATACCAATATAGAATACTAATGGCCTTGGTCGACCACCCGTATGTCGCGGTTTCTTCCCGCCGTGTAGCTGGCAAATGTTGGGCGTGGTACCGCCGAATGATTTGGCTTCGACTAGCCGCCTTAAATAATTTCGTTGGGCGGTATTTCCACCTTACCCGTACTATTTTGCCTGGTTGAGCACGCACCTCGTGCTCGAGTTGCTCGCCTCGATATATATTTAACTTGAGGCCACGTACTGGCAGCCTTCATAAAAATGAATTACAACTTTAATCTGAGTTGCAATTTTTTCGCGTCGATATTCGAGATACAATCTGATCGTCGATAAATTTGAATTAAAATCCGTCAGGCAATCGGTATGGATTGCAATTTACACTCCGATAGTAATATACACACGTGGCCCAAGTGCCGGTTCGGCGGGCGCGACAACCACACCTACACAACAACTCACGGTTTGATACCGTTCTTTTACAGCTCAGAAAACCCAAAACACAATATACTAATAACTCTTAAATTGGTGGTCCGTATTATTTTACCAAATAACTTTGCAACACAAGTTTGTATTTTTTCATTTATTTTTTTTTTTATTTCTTTTATTACTTATTCCTTATTAACTATATTATACACTTTAAGTTTATAATTTTCAACCACAAAAATTTGCGGCTTACCCACAAGCAAAGTTTTTTTTTTGCTTTTAAAATTATAAATTATACATTTTGTTTTTAATTACAAAACGGCGGGGCACGCCAGATTAAAAAAAAACCAAATTTTTTCAACACAATACTCGACTGTATATTTAGGAAAAAAAACCAAACTCAAAACCAACCAAAAATCACAACTTGAATGAACACAAGCAAAACAAATTCGAGCGTCGCACAACTCGTAAAACGTTCTAGAAGAAATTAATCTCTCTTCTCTGTCTCTCCCTTATATCAAATTTTCGTTGATATAAGGGAGATAGACATATAAGAAAAACATTTCTTCCAAAACGTTTTACTTTGCACACACTCGATGCGCATTGTTCTCTCTCTCTCGTCTTCTCTTCACCTCCGCGCCACCACACAATGGGGAACAAAACAAAACGTCGCGGGTGCGTTCACAGACAAATACAGAGGTGAATAAAAACATAAGAGAAGATGGACGAAACGAAGACAACAACTGGGGTGAATAAAATAAAAAAAAAAATCGTCGTTGCGACCATACAGTCGTAACAAACGTGGGAACGTCCCACACCCTGAGATGTCTCATAAGCCGGGCCTAAAATGCAACACTACGAAAGAAAACAGTTCAATTGAATTGTACATCCATTGTACCGCGACAAACTAATTTTTCGATCGAGGAAAACATGCGTCACGTGCGGATATCTTTTACATGATACGTGCCCAATGATTTGCCATTCAAATCTTCGACCGCGTACGCCACTTGTCCGACTTTACTGGTAATAACCGCGGGTTTAAATTTACCAGCCAATTTAGCGGAAAATTTATTCGGTGCATCGCTCAAAACAAACGAACGAATGAAGACGGGTTGTCCGACTCGAAAAGTGCGCTTAGCACTACGTAAATTATAGTGCTGAGCCCCCTTTTCGTGTGCCACACGTAAATAATGTGTTATACGATCCTTTAAAAAGTTTACTCGATCTGGCTTAGCCCACACCTGGACTTCGCTGGGATCATGTTCATCGAGTAATCTTCTTAACGCATAGTCCGAACCGTGCATCGCCATATGTTGACCGAACACGACATAATGAGGGGAATAATGTATCGAATCGTGTATGGCATTACGTAAAGCAGCTGCAATTTCTTGTAAATTTTTGTCCCACAAATTATGGTCGTGATCGCTCAAATATGAACGAATACTGGCAATTAACGTTCTATTAACACGCTCGGAAGCGTTACTTTGGGGCGAGTACACCGGCGTACGTAAATGGGTTACACCGTATTTAGCTAACAGGTCTTTAAATAGATTCGAGGTGAACTGCTTCCCATTATCGGAGGTGATTATTTCGGGGACCGAGAACAACAGAAATACATCGTTTTCCAAAAATCGACATAGCAAAGATGCGGAAGCTTCACGCAAAGGTTTTACAACTACAAATTTTGAGTAATGATCCAAGATGATAACGATGCAAGTATTACCGAGTTTCGAACGTGGATACGGACCCAAAAAATCTACATACAATTTTTGAAACGGGCGAGTTGACGTGACCTGAGCTCCCATGGCTGGTTGTGTAGAGAAATTAACAGCTTTGTTCATTTTACATTTAGTGCAGCTAGCAACGTATTGTTTAACTTGTTTTGCCATCTGAGGCCAGAAAAATTGACGCTGAAGGCGCTCGAGAGTTTTGCTGCCGCCTAAATGTGCTGAAGTGGGAGGTACGTGAGCCTGTTCGATTAGTGATTGGGTCAAGCTATTCGGAATAACTAATTTCCAGTTCGAAAGGTCGGTATCCGCATATTTAAAACCAAACGAAGGGGATATTAATAATTTATCATCCTGGATTTTGTAGTTGTGCGAACAATCTTTTAATGAACGAATTTTCGCGATCTGATCGACGTAATCTGGATCTTGGAACGCAACCGAATTTTGATCAACGTGCAGAATGGGGACTGAAGAAGGTATTAACGCATTCACGGAAGGGTCGATGTTTTTACTCGACAAGACTGGATCTTCAAATTGGGCACCAGGATCAGGCGTGCTCTTACTTTCGGAATCATCCTCACAAGGAGCGGATTCATCCGGAAAAGCTCGAGACAGCGCATCAGGTACAACGTTAACTGAACCTTTTCGGTATCCAATTTGAAAATCCAGCGCTTGTAGTTTAAGACTCCATCTCGCCAAACGTCCGGAGAGGTCTTTTTGACTCATTAGCCAGCGCAAACTGGAATGGTCGGTATAAATGACGAATGGATAACCTTCCACGTAGGGGCGGAATTTTCGCACGCTGAGGACAGCAGCGTAGCATTCCAGCTCGGTCACCGAGTAGTTTCGCTGCGCCGCATTGAGCTTATGGGAATAAAACTCAATGGGCCGCTCCACCCCCTCGGCGTCCACCTGAAATAAGACACTACCGACCCCAACGGCACTGGCATCGCACTGAATAAAAAAGGGTTTAGTGTAATCAGGATGCGTCAATACTGGGGCAGTTGACAAGGCGGTTTTGAGAGCGTTAAAAGAAGAATCAGCAGCTGCAGACCAACATACTTTAGTGTTTTTACCAGTAAGATCGGTGAGAGAAGAAGCTAAGGAGGCGAAATTTGGAATGAAGCGACGGTACCATCCGCACATTCCCAGAAAACGTCTAATCTGTTTCGTCGTTTTCGGAATAGGGTACTCCAGAATAGCTTTACATTTATCTGGGTTTGTACGGAGGCAGCCATCACCCACAATATAACCTAAATAGTCTACTTCTTTCAACACAAACTTACTTTTGGTGAAATTGATTGTTAAACCAGCGTCCTTCAGATATCCAGCAACCTGTTGTAGCAAATCGAAATGTTCGGCCAGAGTGGAGGATGTGACCAGAAGGTCATCGAGGTACACAAAGACCTTATCGTGTAGTTGGTACGGGATCACGCGGTGCATTAAGCGACAAAGCGTCTGTGGTGCGTTGCATAAGCCAAACGGCATCACCTTGAACTGATACAAGGGTCGTCCAGGAACCGTAAACGCTGTTTTATCGCGGGCTGCTGGGTCGAGTGGGATCTGCCAAAAGGCATCCTTCAAATCAATCGCCGAAATGAATCGGGTGTGTCCCAAACGACCCAACAATCCGTTGATTATGGGCAGCGGATACGCATCCTTGACGGTTGCCTTGTTCAGTTCTCTAGCATCTAAGCACAGACGAACTTTCCCATTGGCTTTACGCACCAACGTGACCGGTGAACACCAGGAACTTTGTGACTCCTCGATAACCCCCAAAGACAACATCCTATCCAACTCGGCATACATGAGTTTCTGGATAGCTGGGGACACGGAATAAAAACGTTGTTTGACTGGTTTTGCGGAACCGACATCGATCATATGAGTGATGAGGGATGTGTGGCCCAAACCTAAAATATCGCTGCTCGGAAAATATTCGCGAATGAGATCCAATTTACGACGATCATCAGATGTTAAAATATGGAATTTGGGTGTGTTGGTAGTTTCACCTAATTCGTCCGAATTATTCAACGCGGAGATTTTTGGGGAAATTCCAAAACGATTCCAAAAATCGATACCCAAATAAAGCGGTTGTTCCAAGGAAGGGACAACGTGAAAATTCATAAATTTAGTGACTCCGTTAAATTCGACGTTAGCTCGGATATAACCAAAAACTCGTTGGACTTGGCCACTCGCTGTAGTTATAGTGGAAGGAAAGTTATGGAATTCGACAAATGGATTTGACATAAGTTTCTCCGATCCACTCCCGAGAACACTGACACTCGCCCCGCTGTCGAGAAGACCCTTAAAAGGAATCTTATTTATAAAGACCTGGGCGTAAGGCCGAGTGTCACTACCCTCGGAGAATAGAACGGAGGAAATCACATCATTTCTCATTGCGACGCGACGGTTCCAATATTTCTGGGAACGCTTTAAACGATCTAACTTTGCCAATGATGGAGCATTATAGAAAAATTTTAGAGCGACAGGATGGGAAGGGGATTGGATGGGGAAGAAGGATCGGGAAAGGAATCATTACTGGCAGACGAGCTTACTTCATCGTCGGATTCGAATAGGAGCGGATTTCCGCGTCCGTATTGCTCGCTGCATCCTCCAGAATCGGTTTGAGTGGATTTGTCCGTGGTAACATCAGTCTGGGTTGCGGTTGTGGTTGTGGTGATTCTCGTGGCCCAGTCCTCCAAGAACCACTGTTCTGGTTTTCCGACAATCTTGATTGAACGTTTCTTTCATCAGCACAACGTCGACAACGCGCAGATATCGTCCCTCGTAGCCCACATCGATAGCAAAACAATCCGACGGGAGCCAATTGACAATCCATGAACGTGTGACCCATATCCGAACAATTAAAGCAGACGATATTTTTACTATGATTGGCATGTTGTTTGTAAACCAATCCCGAACTGCCTGCTGGGACTTGTCCGCCCGAACGTCTCGCTGCTGCCGACGAATACCTGCTCCCCGTTTGAATTGCGGATACTGAGTTATCGGGTAGAACATCAGTTAAGGGATAATTCTCATAAGAGTCATATGCTCCAACATCATCATACGGACTGCCTGATAACTCATTGATCACGCGTCGTGGATGGATTGCAGGATCCGCCGGAGCTTTGAGCCGCCGGAAAGACTCCTCCCAAGCAGAACAGCTTTTTATTAGTTCATTGATGCTGCTGAACTGACGATCTGTAAGGTGGTATTGTAGCGTAGGCTTCATGTTGTTCATCAAAATTTGAATGAGCTCTTCGTCTGAGTACGGCGTTCGACATTGTAAGGTAAGGGTCCAGACGTGGTTGTAGAAATCCAGGAAGCTTTCGTTCGGTTGTTGTTTACGTGCCTCGACCATTCTGCGGATTTCGTAATTTGTGCGACGATCTTGAAAGCGCTCGATAATTCCGCTTCGTAGTTCTGACCAGGTCGCGTGCGGGTTGTGTTTACGAAATGTCCAGTACCACTGCAACGCGAGGTCCTTTAGAATGGTGTGGAGCTCTAACAATAAAATTTGTTCGGATAATCCCCGAGATGAAGCGATGGTATCAACTTGAAACAGGAACATATCGATGTTGATTCCCGATGGAGATCCCGTGAAACTTAGTCCACTACCGGACAACAAACGTCGATCGACAAATTTTGGCGATACTGGCGAACTGGTGGACGTCGGAGGCGCGCGATCCTGTACGGTGGGAATCGGGATGTCTTGTGAGAACAGATTATTTCCGACGATTTGAGTCTGGAGGTTGTTTTGCCGTTGATCCAACTTTACCAGCTGTTGTGATACCATTTCGAACTTTTGCAGCATGGATTCCAAGAGTGTGGTCTGTGCATTTGATTGTTGTACCGCCGCGTGATTCGTTTGGATCTGGCCAAGAAGATCCTCCAAAGTACTTCTTCGCTCCGGCTGCGGTGGGTTATCAGAATCATCCTCGCTACCGAGGTTTTGAACATGAATCTCTTCATTTATTTCCTCATGAGGAGGTATTTCCACCGTGAGATGTACGCCCTTTGCGCTTTCTATGGAAACGTTCAATTTTTCCTGGTCATCCAAGTACATCCGCAGACTAGTCAGTAATTCGGAACATGCTTGATGTACCTTACGCGCGAGCTGCTCGTATTTCGGTGATTTGAATGCGCGACTAAGCCGGCCGGACAAATGCAACAACCGGGAATGGTAACGTTGAGCCAATAATAGGGGATCCTTCGTAGTCGGACCCAAAAGGGTGATTTCTTCCCGAATCTCCTCCAATTTCTTGAGACACGTTGAAATCTCGATATCCGGTTTCTTCGATGCGCTTGTATGCATTTTTCCGGGCGTTGGTTTAATCTCGGCCTGCTCACTTCGGACCGCTTCCTCGAGTTGATGAATTGCATCGGGCGTGTCGAAGCGAATATCACGAAGGAGACACTCCACCTCCACTTCGTCTGGTTGCAGTAAGGTTACGTCCATTTTAGATTAGGTAGGGATACTGAGTAAGATCGAATAATTCGACAAAAAACGTAGTCTTTATTAAATTTATTCAAAAATACAAAAATTTCAATTCAAAATAACTCTAATTCAAACGGAAGGTTTTAAATTAGAGGAAATTACAACTAAAGATATTCCACACCCACTATAACTAGATAATAAAAAAAAACACGAAATATTTTTATAAAAAACACGAAAAAAATAAAAAAAAAAAAAATTCAACCAATGAATATCAAATCGCGATAAACAACCAGAAAGTTACCCCGTGCGTTGGATAATACTCAATTCGAATATGAATTTGGTTAACTTCCACTCGATCCCACGGATGATTACGTTGGATACGTGGTTCTACGTCCGAGTTATCCCACACTGTACGTCTTTGAGGTCTTTCTGGTGTATCCCACGGATTAGAATTCATACAAAATAATAATAAATAAAAGTTAATAATAATAATACCGTAGTTAATGGAACTACCAACACACCCAGATAAGGAGGCAAAGTAACAAGAGAAAAAAAATACAAGTAAGATAATAATAAAAGAAGGAAGGAATGGTTACCTTGTGGTGGTTTGTGGGTCCAGTATTCCCACGGTTAGTTTAACGACGGAAGACGAGATACCCCCCAAAGTGGCGCTTTTCGATGAGAACCTAATTTGGAGGGGCTCGTTGAAATTTGAAACGATACGAAAAAAAACAATTCAAGCAACTACCAACACACCCAACGGTATGCAGGCAGGAGGCTGATACTCAAGAGATACAAAGGAAAAAGGAAAATAAAATCAAAATGAAATACTAATAAACCCGAGGGTTCCAATACAACCCATAGATCTATAAACCAAAATCAAAAACAATATCAAAATATCAAATAAACAACTAAAGTTTATCAAAAAAAAAATAGAAAAATTTTTAATTAATACCACGATACGGATGGCATGATGAGAGTGGAAACCCCACTCCGTGTCAGCTAAATAATAAAATAATAAAGAAATATAATAATAATAAAAATTGTTGTTCCTCAAATTTCGGTCGAGAAATTTCGGGGCAAGGGAAAATGAAGCTTACAGCTAAACCCCAGACAAATGACATCCGAGCTCCACCACAATCGGACACAACATAGTGGAAATGGGAAAGAGCTCGGAAGTCGGATGTCTGAAGAATAGGGGATGACACCCCCCATCTACGCGCAATCAAACAGCCCGTGCTGGTTGCGATCGCAGATGGGGAATGCCAACCGGGAGACTGGCTTTGGTGTGCGCGTCCATGCGAATTCAAACAGTGTGAAACACCGGTTTCGACACTGGACGCGCACGCCAAAGGGAGTGCAGCTACAAATAAAAAAAAAAATAAAAATTATCAAAATTAAAATTCGCGATATGTTTGGGCGCCACTGTTACAGGCTGGCTACTGCCAACCTGCAGATTTTCACTAAGCTCCTGCAGAGGCCTCCACGGTGATGTTTTGCCGGCTACGTTCTCAGCGAGAAGTGCGAGGGTCGTGGGGTTTGAGGCATGCAGGGCTCCTGGCCTACACCGTGATTAACAGAAAGTTGGGGAAACGCAAATAATAAATAAAAACCGTAGTTCCGCCGAAATTCGTCGGCCGGAACTTGAGGAACGAACAGCAGGTAATCAAAATAATAAATAAATAAAAATAATGATAACGAAAGAGGTGCCCTGGTGCGCGCATCCATCCGAATTCAAACGGGGCCAAGCCCTGGTTACGGAATCGGATGCGGGCACCAAGGGACCGCAAACACTAAACCGACACAGAGGGAGTCTCCGCTCCCATCATACCGACCGAAAAATAATTTAATAATTCATTTTATTAAACAAAAACAAAGAGAAACAACTCCCCTTTCCCCCCGTACCACGCCAAGAGAGAACGAGAGAGAGAACAGCAATACGCATCGAGCGCGCACCCGTTGTGCGGCGCTCGATCACAAAAATCAAAATTTAAATTTAAAAAAAATAAAAATGTAAAAAATATAAAATAAAAGGAAATAAGAATATAAAAAAAAAATCGTACCTTGAATACTACAAAACAATTAATGTTGCGGCCTTATTGCCGTTACCGTTGCGGCAGACCACCGTTAAATAAACCAATAGCCGGTTGGCTACCCCGTTGCAAACTACTACGGCTGGCCTCAACTGGCCGCCGGATCCGTCCACTGTTGCCTGGTTCGGCAATATCAAGGTTGGGCGTTGCCTCGCCTTACAAAAAATCAAAAAAAATTTGAGTGGCCTCAACTGGCCACACGTATGTACCGGTTCGGCGCTCTTCGTCGCCTTATTATCGCCGCCGCTGTGCCGCCCGGCACAGGTGCTTTTCCTTTACGGTGTCTCCGACACAGGTGCTACTCGATCAATTACTCCGATGGGCCACCCGTTATGTTGCAGGGCCTTTCCCCGATACCAATATAGAATACTAATGGCCTTGGTCGACCACCCGTATGTCGCGGTTTCTTCCCGCCGTGTAGCTGGCAAATGTTGGGCGTGGTACCGCCGAATGATTTGGCTTCGACTAGCCGCCTTAAATAATTTCGTTGGGCGGTATTTCCACCTTACCCGTACTATTTTGCCTGGTTGAGCACGCACCTCGTGCTCGAGTTGCTCGCCTCGATATATATTTAACTTGAGGCCACGTACTGGCAGCCTTCATAAAAATGAATTACAACTTTAATCTGAGTTGCAATTTTTTCGCGTCGATATTCGAGATACAATCTGATCGTCGATAAATTTGAATTAAAATCCGTCAGGCAATCGGTATGGATTGCAATTTACACTCCGATAGTAATATACACACGTGGCCCAAGTGCCGGTTCGGCGGGCGCGACAACCACACCTACACAACAACTCACGGTTTGATACCGTTCTTTTACAGCTCAGAAAACCCAAAACACAATATACTAATAACTCTTAAATTGGTGGTCCGTATTATTTTACCAAATAACTTTGCAACACAAGTTTGTATTTTTTCATTTATTTTTTTTTTTATTTCTTTTATTACTTATTCCTTATTAACTATATTATACACTTTAAGTTTATAATTTTCAACCACAAAAATTTGCGGCTTACCCACAAGCAAAGTTTTTTTTTTGCTTTTAAAATTATAAATTATACATTTTGTTTTTAATTACAAAACGGCGGGGCACGCCAGATTAAAAAAAAACCAAATTTTTTCAACACAATACTCGACTGTATATTTAGGAAAAAAAACCAAACTCAAAACCAACCAAAAATCACAACTTGAATGAACACAAGCAAAACAAATTCGAGCGTCGCACAACTCGTAAAACGTTCTAGAAGAAATTAATCTCTCTTCTCTGTCTCTCCCTTATATCAAATTTTCGTGAGGGAGATAGACATATAAGAAAAACATTTCTTCCAAAACGTTTTACTTTGCACACACTCGATGCGCATTGTTCTCTCTCTCTCGTCTTCTCTTCACCTCCGCGCCACCACACAATGGGGAACAAAACAAAACGTCGCGGGTGCGTTCACAGACAAATACAGAGGTGAATAAAAACATAAGAGAAGATGGACGAAACGAAGACAACAACTGGGGTGAATAAAATAAAAAAAAAAATCGTCGTTGCGACCATACAGTCGTAACAAAATTTCACAGATGACAAAGGACCTTCTGAGGACCCATAATCAAGAAAATTTGGAGCAAATTAGTGCAATACAAAAAAAATAGGAACAATTCCTGGCGAGGTCAAAATTACGCGGGAGCAGAAAGTTTGACCCATTTTTCCAATATGGCCAAAGAGTCAAAACGTGATTCAAGTCACAAGGTATGATAGCGGTAGATTTTCTTTTCTACATGAACTTTAAATCATGAGAAAATATGCATTTTTAACAAAGTTATTGAATAATTTGTCCGCCCGTTCATGTGTAAATGCACGGACTGTGCTCTCCGGCATACGACACAGAAACTCAATATTCTAAGTGCGCTTGGGCCTGTTTATCTCGGAAATGGTCAATTTTTTGGATAAAGTGAAGTGACCATTTTGGTAGAAAATTGATTGTTTATTTGTATAAAAAATCTCTAACTGCCATATGTTGGGAGATATTTGCCGAAAATTGATTTTCCACGTCCTTTGGGGCCATTTTCTCCTCCTACAACAGAATGTTTTCTTGAAATCTCAGTCTCATTTTTAATGAGGTACCAAATGCCACTTATCACCAGAAAATGAAAATCGCAACCAATAACTTACAGGTTGACCCTTTCATTTACTGGACTATGTATCCCCTTCAGAATTATTTCATAATTAGGCCGAAGTTGACCAACATTATGACATCAAATGGCCATATTGGCATCCCCACCATACTTTATGTTCATTTGAAACAAGGTTAACAATATTGCTTTTCAAATTATGATTGATTGATTTAAACATTTGTATTTCTCAAGTTTAAATAGAATTAGGTTTTACAAAAATCTTCGCATACTAAACCATTAAAATTGCTTTCTGATGTGTTGTAGAAATAATTTTTCGGCTGATAGCTTTCGGCTGAAGAATGTTGATCAATGGTAACGTATTTATCTACTTTCGGCTGAGAAAGCGAAGACACTATCTGCATTATAGATTTTTTTGATTTTTCTGCTAGAAACTTTCGGCTAACTTTAATAGTATGTTTCTGTTGCCATTTTATATATATCTACCAATCTTTATTGGTGTAATTTTGAATATCAAGGGTCGTTCAATAAGGATGCTTAAATTTTAAATGTAAGCAAAACAAGTTGTATGCATTATTTAAATGAATATGTTATGGCATTATGTCAACTGGATTTGATACGAATGAAGACCCAAGTCCCAAACGGCCAAGTTCTTGTGAACGACGAAAAACTGACTGTGGATTCCAAAGAAACGAAAATATCACTGGCCACACAGAGTATTTTTTAAATTACCTTTAGTAGCCTTCCAACCTCCATAAAGATTCCACCATGTCTAGTTTAGACAAGAAGCAAGTATTCTCATAAACCGGATGCAGAAAATCCGCAATCAATTGATGACTATTTCTTACTTATTCCACTAATATAAATTTGCTGCCCCAAAACTAATTTGTCATATGGGCATCATGTACGCATGCACTATACCACCTAAAAGACATTCACCTTTATTTTATTTTAATTAAAATGAAATTAAAAAGCCCGCAAAAATATACATCGCTAAACAAAGCAAACCTTGAACAATCTAGACTCTCGTAAAACGCATAAAGCCCCTCTGGCCACATAAATTACTGTTGTTCATCAAACCAATATCGAAAAATTAAAATTTATTTAAAAACCGCAATTCGTACAAATTACCAATTACACATATGCACACATACACAGCATATGTGTTACCGCACCAGAATTTCCTGTTTTCACACAATTGATTCGAATGTCTGAGCTCGCGATGTGTTTTGTCTTATCAACAAACATATGTTTCACAAATAACAAAACGCGTTTAGCTTATAATTAATTTTGTATATACGCGTAAACGTGCGAGAGCGCTCTATCTCATCAAATTCGCAAAGTATAATATGAAAATTTATTAAGTCCGAATATTGTTGCCATTTCGCTATATAGATGCTAAGTACATATGACAACACATAATATGAAACATACATATTTGCACATTTGGTATTTGGTATACACAGACACATGAGGCGGGGGGCATTGAACCCAGAGTAGACAAATAAATTTCTTTATCGCAAGTCGCGCAATAAACTATTCGCGAATATTTTTATTTAATTTTTTTTTTCGCTTTAATGTCGTCGCGTTTGAAATTTAGATTAACAATGGGTTATACTTTCTTGCTTTCTGACTTCTATTTATATTGATTAGCATATCTTATGGATTTAGTGTATACGGTATAATGTTGTGATGTGAATACATAATAGTGAAGTATACCAGCAAAATACCCGTATACGAATTTTTTTTTTTTTTTTTTGGTTTGGTTTGGTTAAAAGAAAATTTCAATTGAACGTGTATACTGGTAAAAGCCACCCCATAACTGTTTTCCCGCAACAACAACGCCAATAAAAAAGAAATTAGTTAATAACAGCTATTGAAATGAAATAACAACAACAAATAAAATTATTGCGTGCAATCAAAACTAAATTGACTAATAGTTCGATTATTTTAGTTTTTATCGGAATATGAAATTGATAAAAATTACGGGTGAATAAATAATTGTTTGGGTCGTCCATCCGCGCATATGGTTTTGCCACACAATTACAGTAGCGAGAATATAAATTTGGTTACTGATATTATTTTTTAAATGTACTTTCCCGAATATTGATGACCATCTATGAAATGAGGGCTCGAAATATGTAATTATGTTCAAAACCCGTACTAAACGGTGATCTGACTAATGTCTTATAGGCTTAATTAGCTTAAATTATTTCACATCAAAAACAAATAGAACGCTTAGAGAAGATTGTACACTATAGACGCAGATATTGAGATCAAATATGATCATAACTCTAGTCTATTAGCTTCGGTTTATTATAAAAAAATAATTTATCAGGCAACACAGGCAACAAAGAAGTCGAGCGCCAGAATTTAAAAACAACTCTAAATTTTTTGTCCAATAAACTAAAGTTGCTAACTAAAGAAATCAAAAATGAATCCATTAATAAATACCTAAGTGGCCTTACTCTAGAACATGGGCTATACGAGCAAATAAATAAAATGGATAACTGCAATATATCTTCTGTCACATTCCAAGAATTAAAAGAGGAAACCAATCTAAGCCTAAATCCAAAGAAATCTCCAGGATATGACTTAATTACAGGTCAAATAATAAAAGCTCTTCCTGAAAAAAGACTACGTTAACTCCTCCAAATAATTCGAAAAATCAATAAAATAAATCACCTGCGGCACAAACTTTTCCGCCAGTTTACATGAAATTTTCAAGAAGAACAGTAAAACAGAATATTATGTATGCGAAAACGAAGCAAAAATTGATGTCACGAAAGTTGGTTTACCGGTCGGATGCAGGATTTACATCTGAAAGTGAAAGTCTGAACAGTAGCTTAAGTAGTTTAAGTCTAAGTAGTACAGCTTAAATTTAAATATGTTTGGATCCGCAATGGGAATATTTTTATGAGGCAAAGTGAAGGATCTGAATTATTAAAAGTTAATGTTCAAATGATTTTGAAAAGATTACAGATAAGTTTAAATACAATTTAATCTTATATGAGTCTTAATTTATCTAATATATCTTTCCATGATCTTAATAATAATTTAGATTTATCTTTTAGTTTGCCAAATAATATTACTGTAAGTGAAAATAAATTAGTATGTAACAGTTTAAGTTTGTTTGCTCAGTTATCATGTATCAATGTAAACTGAAGTGTGGATTGATATTTAGTACTGAAATTAATTTTTACAATTTAGATGAATATATTTTATTGGACTACTGTAACAATGACTATAGATCTGGTGGTGTATTAGCAAATGTTAGAAATGATATTCATTTTAGGTTCTGTAGTACTCATTTAGAGTCTTCTGATATACTTCGAGTGAATTTTACAATTGGTGAGTTATTAATCTCCGTGGTATGTGTGTATCGTTTACATTCTTGTGCTGTTGAAGTTTTTATTCTAGATAAATTCTAAAAATCTAATTGTTCTAGACATGAATATTAACATTTTAAATATAGCTCACCTAGATCCACAGGAATGTAAATACTTTTCAATGATGTCTTCCTTAGGACTTGAGTCATTAATTAACGAACCTACTAGAGTTATATTCAGGAGTATGACATATATTGACCATATTTTTACCTGAAGCAAAATTGAAAATACTATCAATTATGTAGCTGAAACACTTAGTTTTGAAAAATTTTACTTAAATTGGGAACCTCCACCTAAAATACCTAGACAATAAACTGTCTTTATTAACTTTGAAGAATTAGACCGGTGTTTACAAGTCGAATCATGGAAGGAAGTTTTTGTAGAAAATGATCCTTCTAAATTTTTTGTTATTTTTTTTATCAACGTTATCTAAACATGTGGCAACCTACACAACTTCGACTGTGATAAGTTACAACTCAAACTTTGCTAAACCATGGATAAATAATGCTCTATTAGATAAAATTCGCCGTAAAAATGCTTTATCGAAAATTTGTAAGAAATATCCTAATAACTTTAAACTCAAAAGTAAAGTATAAACTCTTTCGAAACAAATCAAATTAAATTGAGAAACTGCTATAAAACGTTATTATATTGAAAAATTTGAGGCTGTAAGTTTTGACCAAAAAAAAGCAATGGAATTTACTTAACGACTTATTAGGAATACATCGTAAATCAAACACAATAAATATATAGTATCATTGGAGACAATAATACTATTCTTACTGATAGTGTTGTGATTGTGAATCAATATTTCGCGAGAATAGGTAAGGTTTCAAAAACATCAATTAGTTCTGATAGTTGCACAAACAACCTAAATTATGATGAATATAATGAGTCAAATTTCTTTTTCCCTACTGATATTTATGAAATCTGTGCTGTTGTATCTACGAGGGTATATCAAAAAGTCTTGCAATATCATATGAAAAAAAAGAGTGAATGAGGCAACAATATATTTTTCAAAACCATTTTTTGTCGCGATGAAACTTCTAGAAGAACATTTCGATGTAAATTTTACAGTTCGTTTGTTTTTGTCAATTTAGTAACAAGTGTTTTGAATTTTTCTTAAAATGAATGAAATTGAATATCGCGCCGTTATTAAATTTTTCTGTAAAGATGGACGAAATGCAATTTATATATTTAACGATATATCAAAAGTTTACGGCGAATCTGCACCATCATATGCCACAGTAACAAGGTGGGTAAAATTATTAAAAATTGGTCGGGAGTCATTAGAAGACGACAACTGCTCGGGTCGGCCAGCAGATGCTATTAGCCATGAAAACGTAATTTTGGCCGAATCTATTGTATTGGAGGACAGGCGTATTTCTGTTCCACGGTTAGCGTGGAGACTTTCTCTTTCATACGGTACCACATATACTATATTACATGACCACCTTCACATGTCGAAAGTAAGTGCGCGATGGGTTCCCCGTTTGTTGAATGCAGAACAAAAAAAATGCGTGTTCAAACTTCAAAGGCGATTTTAGATATGTACAAAGAAGATCCAGAAAATTTCTTGGATAACATAATAACAGGCGATGAAACATGGCTTCATCACTGGGATCCGGAATCCAAACAAGAATTGATACAATGGATTAAACGTAGTGAACTACAACCAAAGAAATTCAAAACTCAACCGTCTGCTGATAAGGTTTTGGCAACAATTTTTGGGATGCTGAAGGAATTTTGATAATTGATTATATGCCACCGAAAACCACAATCACAGGCATATATTACGCAGAGGTTTTGCGAAAATTGAAAAAAGCGATCCGGGAAAAACGGCCAAGGAAAGTTAGGAAAAAAATCTTGTTTCTTCACGACAATGCACCAGTGCACAAGGCTAATATTGCTCAAGCTGCATTAAAGGACTGCGGCTTCGTGGAAACTCCACATCCACCGTACAGTCCAGACTTGAAAACCAGTGACTACATTCTGTTTCCCAATTTGAAAAAAAAACACTAAGGGGCCGGAAATTTTCCAGTGACTATGAAGTACAGTCTGTTTTAAATGAATATTTTATGGAGCAAAAGAAATCTTTTTTTTTAGAGGGTTTAGGCAAGTATATTGATCGATGTGACAAATGTATAAACCTTAAAGGAGATTATGTCGAATAATAAAAATATTGCTGTCTCACTCACTCTTTTTTTTCATATGATATTGCAAGACTTTTTGATTTGCCCTCGTACGCTCAAAAATAAAGTTGCATGTAGCAGTGATGGCATAAGATCAAGAAATTTGGTGACATCTTATGTTTTCCATTGGTTCACATTTTCAATAATAGTTTTATTCAAGGGAAATTTCCAGCAGCACTTAAAAAAGCTGTAATAATACCGTTATTTAAAGGTGGTGATGCTAATTTAGTTTCTAACTATCGACCTATATCACTATTATCAGTTTTTTCAAAAATTCTAGAGAAGTGTGTTAAAGCTCGTGTTTTGTCTTATTTAAATAAAATGAATTTTATTTCTCAACATCAATATGGATTTCGAGAAGGACTTAGTACCAGCGTTGTGCGTCTACGTGTATTTTGGAATTTTCGACGTCAAGGCGTCGATAATACGTCGACAATTGCTTTTGATGTCGACAATGTAGACAATTGGCGTAGAATTTGTCGAGAATGTAGATAATTGGAATGTAGAATATTATATTGGTTTATGTTGTACTTGTATTTTATAATAAAACATTAGTACATATTATTGTATATTAAAATAAGGAATGGCGTTTGTTATAAGTTGGCCGTATGACATTGAAAATGCACTAGCATTCCCCGTATTAATTTTGTACTTAAGACCAAGTTAAATTGTTGAAAAATTCAGGTTGGCTATTAAGCATTTGGATCCACTATACATTAAAAGTTCAATCTGAGTTTCCTGTATGCCTCAAGCACGATCGAATTACCATACGATTCTCTAGGCCTACAAATCTATGCTGTTGCCTAAAACTTGTTACGACTGTGCAGTCATAAACATTTTTATATTATATATCCCCTGTTATGATTGTACGGCCGTCACTTTTTTTTCTTATATTCCCTTTGTTCCATGTTAATCGGTTGGGTTTGTGTCTTTGCTTCACCCCATCAGTTGATTGTTGTTGTCTGAACGCACTCCGTGGTGTTTTGGGTTTTTGTGCACCCTTTTGTGGGATGGTGCGACGGAGGAAAAAATTATGGAGCGAGACCAATGTGCATCGGGTGTGTGCGAAGCAATGCGCTCTAGAGGAATACTTTTTATTATATGTTTCTCGTTTGCATCAATGTAAATTGATACAAACGAGAGACAGAGAAGAAAAAAGATTCTTCTAGAACGTTTTGGTGTTCGTTGTGCAGTGCGCGAAATTTTTGAGTTAGAGTTTGGAATTTGTTTTAAACGTAAAGTTTGGTTTGTAATTTCGTCGAAAATAATTTTTTTTTCTAATGTGAAAAAAAGTCGAGAATTTTTTTTGAAAACACAGTCGAGGAGTTCGATTGTGATTCTATTGCATAAAGTAATTTATTTTTACAAATAAAACTTTAGTTTTTAAAACTTTATCGGATATTTATACCAAAATTATAATAAAAGAGAGTGTATAAAGAAGTCGTTTTGGAGATATCTACAAGAGTTGTGTCGCGTGCTCGGGTTGCATATTGGTCTCGCAACTTCAGTTTCTTTCGGCATTTAGTTTTTTGGTTGTACTTGATTTGGGCTATAAAATGAATTACTTTATTTGTTGGACCGGTATGATGGGAGGTGAGACTTCGTTCCGTGTTTGCATATTGTTTGCGGTCCCTTGGTGCCCGCATCCGAAATCGAAACAAGCGCTTTGCACCGTTTGAATTCAAGTAGATGTGCGCACCAAGGCACCTCACTCAGTTATAATTATTGGTTCCGTTCCTCAAGTTTCGGCGCGAATCTCGGCGGAACTCCGGTTTTTATTTTTATTTATAATTTGCTTTTTTTTATATTTAACTATCTGTAATCTTGGTGTAGGCCAGGAACCATGCAAGCCTCAAGCCCCACGACCCATAGCATTTCTCCCTAAGTTGTAGCCGGCAAAACACCACCGTGTGAAGCCCCTGCGTGTGCTTAGATTACATCTGCAGAATGGTGTTGTACCATTCTGTAACAAACTAGGAAACTTAATACAAAAAGTAAGTTGTGCAATAAATAAATAGAATTGGCATGAACATTTTTACTTCAGCTTGAGCCACCGATATCGTTAGTGCGATAGTTCACATTTCAAGAAGTCTTCCTTCTTGAAGATAAGGCACATCGCTGCCTTTCAGTTCATCAAACTTAACTTCGCTTCGTCATGACGAATGAAAAATATGCTCAAAAATACGGTTTTACTATGTTTCGCTTTCGAATAACACAAGTGTGGAATAAGGGAATTCATCATAAGTTGGAACCTCATAATGTTCGGGTTTCATGTAGTCTAACAAATTACGCAAATTGCATAATTTCAGAACTTCGGTCTTCCACCATTTGCACTTTTTGATCTACAAATTTGATTTGCTGCATTAGCGAGTACAGCCTTTTAAGTTTTAGTTTACCTGCGATTGTAAATCGTTTTGGAACGTCAATATGAGCTATATTCTGTTGCTCAATAGCAAGAGACTTCTCTCTCCCCTAATCAGCAACACGTATTAGAAAAATTTTGTCGGTTGCAGATGCAGGGTATGTATGAATTACATTCGATATGCTTTTAGAATTGTAATTCATCGACGTTAACACGTTGTAATACGTTGTAATTCCAGTATTTAAAGTAACCAAATAGATATCAGTGTATATTTAACTTGTCAATTCTGTACCGGTACTATTCTTTCACTTATCTCATCACAATTACGACATACTTCTAGGCTAAATTAACCAATATTGTTTTCAAATCAATTGAGTTTTATGTAAGGCGTCCGCAGGAGCAGGCAAACCTCCAGCAACAGTAAAACGCAATAATTGAAGAAACGTTTGCACAAAATGGGTGAATGGTGACAACCAGCTGAATCATAATGCGAAAGATCAATGAGAAGAATGTGGTATCATAAATCACACAAATCTACGAAAGAAGGTCTCATTTTTCCAGAATTGCTGTCGCAGTCGTCTTTCCTATAGAGTATGTTATTAATGAAAATCACCAGAAATCATCATATCTTCCGTTCTAAATGCAATTAACACATTCTGTTGTTCTTGTAATTAACAATACTCAACAGGAATAAAGGCAAAATTGACTCGTAATAGGAACAGTTACATAACTCAGATCGGATCGACACTTACAAAAGTTGTAAATAGGTTGAATTCTCGCCCAACATCATAACAGTTAAATTTCATTAACCAGATAGGTAAAATAGATAGGCCTCAGCCTACATGGATCGCGAGAAGGAGGTTCCACCGGACAACCTGGGGGAACTGATCCGGGAAGCAGGTCAGAAAAAGGTAGGTGTGATACTTGGATGTGATGTAAACGCGCATCACACAATCTGGGGAAGCACAGACATTAATGAAAGGGGTGAGCTATTTTTTGATTACTTATTAAATACTAACCTTGTAGTTTGCAATATTGGGTGTGAACCAACATTCATTGTTACAAATCGACAGGAGGTTCTAGATGTAACCTGTGCGTCAGAAACAATTTTTGATATGATCAGTTCGTGGACAGTGGCGAAAGAGCACTCATTCTCTGATCACCGATATATTACATATAACCTCAACATCAAACCTGTTGCCCGGAAAGCCTTCAGGAATCCCAGAAGGACAAACTGGAACAAATATGGGGAGGTGTTGAAGGAACTATTGCCGCTGGAGGTTCCTGGACTTCCGGTGACAGTAGATGAATTAGATGGCATGGTTGATATTGTCACAAAGGCATGCAATCTTTCATTTAATGCTGCGTGTCCCCTGATAAAACCTAGCGGCAGGCAGAAACCGACATGGTGGACCACGGAGTTGGGAACCTATCGGAGAGCGTGTAGGACAGCCTTTAATAAGGCTAAGAACACCAGGGAAAATCGAGATTGGGATTCCTATAAGGAAGACCTGAGAAAATACAAAAAAGAGTTGAGGAGGGCACAAAGTGGGTCTTGGAGACTCTTCTGTTGTAGAATGGAGGAGGTCTCCGAGACTTCTCGCCTAAGGAAAATTCTATCGACTAACCCAACCAGTCCTAGTTACTTAATTAGGCCGGACGGGTTATGGACAGCTTCGAGTACGGAATCATTGGAGCTTCTCATTGAGACCCATTTTCCGGGAAGCATTGATGCCTCGATGGAGCCTGGAGCTCATCGAGGAACACCCTTAACAGATGTGGATGGCATCGTGGACAGAAAACGAATCCTATGGGCACTGAACGGTTTTAAGCCTTATAAATCGGCGGGCCCAGATCGGATTATACCAGCAGAGATCCAAAGGAACTCTGCGGTCATCCTCCCCTGGCTGGAGGTTATCTTCAGGGGATGCCTGCAATTGGTCTATATTCCCAGGAAATGGACGGAGGTCAGAGTGGTTTTTATCCCGAAATCGGGAAAAAGCTCACAGGCTTATCCAAAGGACCTGAGGCCTATAACTCTATCATCCTTTCTGTTGAAAACCTTGGAAAGATTGATAGACGTACTTATTCGAACAAAAGTTGATCCGAGGAATTGGGCAATGTCTCAGCATGCGTACTGTAAGGGAAAGTCGGTGGACACAGCTCTGCACGATCTAGTACGCATGATTGAGAAGTCAATTTACTCGCAAGAGTATTGTATGGTAGCATTTCTCGACATTGAGGGTGCCTTTAATAATGTAAAAACAGAGGCGATCATGGAAGGATTGTCATTTTTGAAGGTGGATTATCCTATAAGTAGGTTGATAAATCAGATGCTGGTAAGCAGGATTATTATCTCGGAACTGGGAGAGTCCACCATTAAAAGGCGGGTGGTTAGGGGAACCCCGCAGGGAGGAGTAATGCCCCCCTTTCTTTGGAGTGCAGTGGTGAATGGATTGCTGTTGGAATTGGAGAAAGAGGGAATGGGGGTTGTAGCGTATGCAGATGATGTAGCGATAGCTGTCTCAGGCAAATATCTGGATACGATTAGGGATGTTATGCAGAATGCACTCCTGATCGTTACGAAATGGGCCGGTAAATGCGGATTAGGGATCAACCCGTCCAAGACAGAGCTGGTACTATTTACTAAGAAATATAAAATTCCGGTAGTTAGCCCTCCTACTGTGAACGGCATTAGACTGGCTTTTGCTGACAAAGCGAGATTTTTGGGCATAATCTTGGACAGTAAGCTCAGCTGGAAGCCTAACATTGTAGAAAGGGTGAATAAGGCTAATGTAGCCATTTACTCTTGTAGAAACGCATTAGGGAAGAAATGGGGTTTGAAACCAGAGCTGGTACACTGGCTCTATACCGCAGTGGTAAGGCCTGTGCTGATGTACGGGGTGGGCGTGTGGTGGCCAGCTCTGGAAAAGGTAACCTACATAAGGATGTTGGAGAAGGTGCAAAGAACGGCCTGTATGCTTATAAGCGGAGCGCTTAGGACAACACCTACACGCGCTTTAGAGGTTATGTTCCACCTTATTCCAATCGAATTTTTTGGTAAGCAGATGGCAGCCAATGTGGCTACAAGGCTCTCGGCTGTCTCTCAGTGGAAGTCTCTTCAGGTGGGACACTCGACGATAGTTAGATCACTAAGGGAAGAACTGGTGAATCTAGATTATATTAAACCAACGTTGTGCTTCGATATAGGTTTCCGGATCATCTGTCCTTCTAGGGAATCCTGGAGGACCGGATCAATACGGGAAAACGAGGCACTGACATTTTTCACGGACGGCTCTAAGCTAGACGGCAAAGTAGGAGCTGGAGTCTTCTGTGAGAAGCTCAATGTTAATATTTCTGTTCGTCTCCCTGACTACTGCAGCGTGTACCAGGCTGAAGTGGTGGCGATAGGGGAAGTCGTGACATGGTTGAAGCATAACGTGGTATCTGTTAGGGATATCGCGATTTATGTGGACAGTCAAGCGGCACTCAGGTCACTAGAGGCGGTTTCTCTGAAGTCACGGGTGGCGCTGGATTGCCGATCATCTCTTAATGAGATGAGCGAGTATTTCAGCATCCAGATGATCTGGGTCCCTGGTCACTCGGACGTCACGGGAAATTGCAGGGCAGACGAACTAGCTAGGTACGGTACGACTCTCCAGATGCAACCGGAAAGGGCAGGTCTGGGGAGGCCTATAGCAGCGCTCAAATTGACGCTCAGTAAAAAGGCAATCGCCTTAACAGATGAGAGGTGGACCAACACTCTCACGTGCAGGGTAGCAAAACAGGTTTGGCCAAAACTGGACCTGCGGCGCTCCAAGGCACTTGTATCCCTGGGAAAACGAGAATTAGGATTGGTCGTAGGGATACTAACAGGACACTGCCTTTTTGGTGAACATGCGAGAAGGCTGGGTCTAGAGACGAATGACTTTTGTAGAAGTTGTATGGACGAAGAGGAGGAAGAGACGTTAGTTCACTTCCTATGCTCGTGTCCGGCACTATCATACAAAAGACGTAAGTACTTGGGTGTGTACAACATGGACAACCTTTCTGAACTCGCGGACTGTAGGGTGCGAGATATTTTACGCTACATCAGTAGCTCTGGTTGGTTTCAGCGGGAGTAAGGGGAGATTGGATCCTGTGGTATCACAATGGGCCATTATTGGCCTAAGTGTGCGATAGCAGCCACTCTAACCTAACCTAGGTAAAATAAATTCTAAGTTCTTTATAGTCAACGATTTCAGATTTTCCGTATATAGGTCAATGCCCTATTTATATCATAATATTCATATTTAGGTCACACGGCATCAGCTGATTGAAATAAATGCTATTCCAATGTGTATGTGTATTGTGAAAATTTGAATTTGCATTATCATTTACAACGTCGAATATTTCACAGGTGTGGGGTTGGTTTTACCCAAACAGACTTTCATCCGTTGTCACTTATAATTTAAGAGAACGACTTGATATAAACTGCCGGAAGGCTCCACTGCAATAAATAAATCAATAAACAGAACGACAGCAAGCATAAGAAAAGGTTTTAGAGCTCTTCATTTTGATTTCCGAATGTGAATCGGTCCAGCACAGTCGACACTAGCCGATAAGAAAGACCTGAAAACGTGCCTTACTGAATGGTAGCTCAACCATAATAAATTGAAGAATTTCTGTTGTTTGAAACTCTGTTTCCCACACAAATTTCAAAGAAGCGCGTTGCGGTTCCAATCCAAGATCAAACAGTTGTGGAATCATTCTACAAATATATGGCATTTTCTCTATCAATTAGTAATTGTTGAAGAGAAACTCTGTACGTAAAAAAATCTAACCTGGGGCCGTATTCTTGTAATCGGTGGAAATTTCCCCAATCGGAATACAGTTTGCTTTGAAATTCTCTATAATACTCGAAGTTTTTGCCGGCTGTGAGAGGAAAAGATTTAATTGATTTGTTTTTTGGATAAATTTAGGTCCCATAATTTTTAAATCTAATATTTATTCAAAAAAGAAACTAAAATGTATTCAATATTGGAATGTTAGATTCTATATGTGTGGCTGAAATTAAATCTAGACACATTTTGAATCAAAATTGTATTAGGAAGCTACTATTATTTTTAGTTAGGAATTCTTTATATGTATTTAAAGGTTTTCCAATAAACAAGAACACCAAAGAATAATTAATAAATATGGTTGTTGTTTTGTTAATATCTAATGGTTATGATTAATTTTCGACATTATCGACATTTTCGACATTGTCGACGTGAGTTTATTTAATTTGTGACATACATTGTCTACACGTGTAGACAATGTATTAATTACGCCATGTCGGCAATACGGCACAATGCTGCTTAGTACTGAGAATGCCCTAATGGAACTACTTACTTCTATTGACAACACTTTAAATGAAGGCCGTGTATTGCTTGTTTATTTATGTTAAAAAAGAGTTTGGTACGGTAGACCACAATTTATTAATTACTAAATTATCCTCAATCGGAATCCGAGGAAACATATAGAAGATAGAATTCAAGTAAGTAATATGGAAATTTGAGTAACATTGAACATGTTCAATGTGGCGTACCTCAAGGTTCTGTTTTAGGGCCACTACTGTTCCTCATTTACATTAACTCATTTCTCGATATTAATCTATATGCTGATAAAGTAGCGTTTGCAGATGACGTGGCACTGATATATAATGATACTAGTAGTTTGAGTTTATCTGTGAAAATAACCCATGATTTGAGAGTTTTGCGAGCTTGGTTTGATCATCAATTTATGATCGTGAGTGATAAAACTAAAATAATTCAATTCAAACAAATAGTTTACTTGATAGAAAATACAATTTTATATACTCACATGCAACAACATCTCAAAATAATTCTAATATTAAATTCACTGATAATAATTGTTTCAGCTCATGTGTAAGAATTGATTAGGTTGATTCCTTCAAATATTTAGGAATCACTTTAGACAAGAACTTAAATTTTAAAATGCATTTAAACATCCTACAAAACCAAATATTTCTTACAAATCGTATTATTTTTAGATTAAAGCCACTATCTCCACAGATTCTTCTTAAAAATGTGTATTACTCCTTAGTTCAATTTCGACTTAGTTATGGAATTAATTGTTGGGGAATAATATACTATGGGTGAAAAATTCGTAAAATCAAAAATTTTTAGAAGTCATGTTTTAATTTTGTGATTTTTATCTTTTGAATGTGAAATACTGGGTAAAAAAAAATATTGTAGAACTCTATTTTTTTTTTGTTGTTGTTGCATAAGATACAGTCGGTCAAAAATTTAAGAATTTGTTGAAAATGGTGATGCATTTGTACAAATATAAAAAAAAGTATTTATCCGAAAAATATAAAATAGGGCTCATTTTAAGTAAAAGAATAAGGATTAGAAAATATTAGAAAAATAGTATCATCTTTAAGTTTTTCATTTTCAAATTGACCACCAAACTGGTTCTTCT